>JADLZK010011826.1:0-163873 GCA_015847255.1 Hyparrhenia diplandra | reverse complement strand
AGATGATGTTATGTCAATTCACTTCTACATTTATAACTAAAGCCAACAATAGGTAACTACTACCCCAACGTAATTATGTCAATTCACTTCTACATTTTAGATCCCTCCAGAACTAGCTAGACGTAACTGGCACGGAGACACAACTATTCAACACCTCCTTTTGACTGTATGCTAAGTTCTCGTGGCGAGCGGTACATCTACTGTTCGGCTTAACACCCCCACAAAGTATATAGATCACCTTTCTAATGGATGGTCAAAGAAGGGTAATAAAAAACAAAACACATTGTTATTGACTGCATCATCAACACTTTGTTGGACGGTTTGGATAACAAGAAACAAGGTGGTTTTTGACAAATGAGGTCAAATTTTTTTTTTTTTTTTTTTTGGGTATTGTTCAGGAACTCACTAGCTCAGACATTGGATAAAGTTGCAACAGCGTGATGAGTTACGAGATCAGCTAACTAAGAAACATATTGAGACATCAGCGTTGCATTTCTTCGTTCGGTTTTGATAGATGATTATCAACAAAATTTATTGGCATTTCTTAGTCAAAACTTTATTGTTTTGTTATTCATGTGTCCTACCGTAAAGTTGGTACTTCTTATAGTCTCTTGTGCTAGCCTAGCCTATGAGCTATCGATTGTAATAATTGGTCTGATTCTATTGGTTGATAGATGATGTCGGATATATACTATCCTTTATCTAAAAAAGACAATTTCCAAACATATGAGAAATACTTCAATAATTTCAAGGATAAAACAATGTGTATTTAACCCCAAAACCACAAAGGCAAACGGTCAAAGAAAAGTGCTTAATTGCCTCATTTGTGTTGCAAAAGAAATACTCTTTACTGACTTATCAATATGTTTGGCTAAGTTATATTTTGTCCAAATGACATTATTAAAAACTTAGAGCCATAATGTCTTATTCATAATGACACCTACACGATGTCGTCTTCTCTTATGCAAACCAATTGAGTTGAGCTCATTGTTATATGACCCGACACCATATTAACGTGATCACTTGCCACTTCAGTAAAGGTTTTGAATCTAATGTTGAGCAGGCAAATAGAACTATATGCTGTTGTATTGGGTTTGTTCCTAACACCTTAGGTATAAGGAGTATAACATCAAAGTTCAAACTAAGCAATAGTAAATTCTTGTGTTGAGAAGACTTTGAAAATTTGCTTTAGGTCACCTTTATTTTTGACAAATGCTTTTAGGTTACCTTTACTGACTTGTCAAAGCTTTGTTGAGGAGAGCTGCTCCCACCCAGCCTTTTGTTTGTCTAATTCAGGGGTTGTTTGGTTTACGGATTTTTTAGTCCTTGGGACTAAAAAAATCTCTTTTAGTCCCTACCAAACCAAATAAGGAGGGATTTTTTTTTGAGACTTTTCCTTTATTAGTCATTAAAAAACTCTTTGGAGGGACTTTTTTATTAGTTCTTAGAACTAAAAAAAGTTTAGTCCCTAGCAACCAAACAGCACCTCAGATCTATTCGTCGTCCATTTTTGCCTTGCAATTTTCCACGTGTTTACACCCAACCACGAAGGAAGATTTTAGAAACATTTTGATTCTTCAAGAGTTCAGAACCAAAAGATCAAAGCTGCTGGTCAACCACTGCAATTTGCAACAGAGTATTTATATGTGTATTCTTCGTGTATAAAATACTATATATGCATAATGTATTCCGGTTAGAATAGTTGTCACAATCGTTTCTGTGTGTAGTCAAGAAATTAGCACCCTTTTTATTTTGATTGGACGAAGAAGCAGTGCATATCACTCATCATCCACAGGTGTGATATATGTTTCCCTCCTGTCACTATTGCAGAAATAATTCTGCTAGAGACAGCACTACTAATGTGGCTGCACATATGTGTGTCCTAGTGGTTAAGAGCTTGCTTTTGCAGCCTTAATTTGGTTTGGTTTCGCCTAACACAGTTGTTAAGCTCTCTGCTGCTGGTCCTCTAGTTGACGTGTTCCATCAACTAGCTATAAACAACGGCCCCAGTCCAGCAAAAAAGCACACTTACGCACAATACTATTATTATTAGTTTATTAGATGTCCCAAAAGCGTGTGCTTTATTTAACAGAATTTGTGTTGCATAAAACAGTACAAGTACATGATGAAGTATCACAAAGCTAAGAAAGTTCATTTGCTCAAATAATGTCCGTTTTCAACCTTTTTCAATTTCCTCAAAGCTTTAAAACTACTAGCTAGTAACAAAAGGATACCAGTAGCAAAATCACAAGAAAAAAAAAGGGAAATAATAAAAAGGTAGGACAAAAGTGTGGAGCCGACATTTGTTGGCATGTCACAAATGTTGAAAAGTACAATTAATGCTACAAACCATCTCCATGATTATCCAATGATTACAAACACCAAAGAAAAAACAATCATTCCCCGGGCACTAAAAATCAGGTTAACACAAAGCATATTCCACTATAAAGACATTTTATATGTTGTAATAAAGTACAAAATACAATGTATTTTCTGGATATATATTTTCTGGTAGGTCATTATCTAAAAAAATATTTTCTGGTAGATGTTGAGGGGTGCACTTAGAGTGCTTTAAAAGTGGCCAGTGTACGGATCGGTGTTGTTTGTTATGCTTTCTAATAAAGCTGGGTAAACGTTTTTGATCTAAAAAAAAGCAGTATCAGAAATGAAAAATCCAATGTAATTTACTGTTTATTTGCCTAAGTAACCGCGTGCTACTGAAAAATGTTTAACAGGACCTGCTGTTTATTGATTGGTACTTTTTTTTTTGATAAAATATTGACTGGTACTATTACAAGTGAAAGTGGAATTTTACTGAAAATTTCTTACGGCCATGGCTTTGTCGAGCCATGAAAAAAAAAAAAAAAAAACGCAAGAGAAAGGTTCACACGTGCAGAGGCACACCACACGCTCGTGCGTGCGATAAAATTCCCGTCCACTCGTGCTGCATCCAGATGTGCTTTGATTAATCAATGAGCTAATCAGCAGCGCGAAGCAACGCCGGCAATTAACAAGTGGATTAACAGTACGCCGTCAGTGGGCACCATGAGCAAAACGACACTGCGTCGCTAGTGCTTTCTCTGCCGCTACCGGGTCTTCTTTGCTTTCTCCTCCTCTTGGGGCCGGGGAGGCCTGCTTGCCTGCTCAGGAGCTGCTCCTCAAACCCGCCTTCTTCTTCTTCGCCGGCCGCCCGGGCCTGGCGATGCCTCCCGGTCAGCGGCGGCGGCGGGGAGGAGGTAATTAGCTCGAGGTTGGGTGACTGGTGGCCGCCGTTGTCATGGCGGCGGCGGCGGCGGGGACGAGCTCCGGCGGGGCCGGAGACGATGGGGGCGGGGGCACCAAAGGTGAACCAGGAGCTGTGGTACGCGTGCGCGGGGCCGCTCGTGACGCTGCCGCCGGCGGGGAGCCTCGTTGTCTACTTCCCCAGGGACACAGCGAGCAGGTCCCTTCCCTTCCTTCCTCCCTTGCAGCGATTCTTCTTGATCAAAGCTGCCGTTTTTCCAGCCCCCCAAGCTCCCGATGAGCGAGATTGCTCCTTCTGTTTATGAAATTTGTTCTCTTGTTGCCAATTTCTGTGGCGTACTTCGGCTTGTCTCTTTCTTGTCGCCTCCCTCGCGTTCTCCGGAGATGTGCGCAGCGCCCGTGTCATTCCATGGTTGGTTCGCCATTCGGCGGCGACTGGTTCTTGGAGCTTCGCCGCCGAATGCTTGCTTTCCATTTGTCTCCTGACAAAAACATTTTTATTTCCCGGTGGCTTTTTGTACAGCAGCGCGAGAAAATCATCTGCTCACAATTAAGGCTTAGTTTTGTGGTTGTATTTCGACTAATTTTTTCTTTTTTTTTTGGGCGACGTAACACTTTAACAGAGCACAAAAGTATTTTATGCCCTTCGCGTGACGATGTTCTACAATTGCTCCTTTCTTTCTCCCTGTAGCTGAACAGAGTGTGGCCTTAATTTGTTTCGAGTTGATACTTAATCATTTGCTTTGCGAAGGCTGATGCACAACTCACATGATAGTTGTGTATTTATTGTCTGTGATGTTCACCTCTCGTTTGCCATGTATAGCTAGTATACATTTTTGAGTGGTTAGTAAGCAAAACATTCTTGTCATTAAAGCCTCCCTTGTCCTGTCTATTTGATCATGTTCTAGCACAAACAAAATAATTAGGGAATTAGGGCCTGGTCTTAGTTATCTACGTATTTCTTTGGCTTGGTTGCCCAACTAAAATAGAGTTTCATATGAAAAAAAAATGCCTGTGTATTGTGTGCCAGTTTTATATTAAAGTTACATAAAAGCTAAAAAGTTGTTTAAAAAATCATTTCAAAAATAAAAGCTAAAAGATAAACTAGTAAAAAAAAATCACTTGCTTATTTATTTCCTAATAATCGTGAAAGTTGTCTGGAGTTCCATGGTGAACAATTCTTATTCCTTGATGCCAATTTCAGGTAGCAGCATCGATGCGAAAGGATGCAGATGCCAAAATTCCGAGCTATCCAAATCTTCCATCTAAGCTTATATGCATACTCCGTAGTGTCGCTATGCTAGTAAGAAATGCTTTTTTCAATACAGTATTAAAAAAACTGCTGTACAGCTAGTTCTCTTTTATGCGAACGATTTTGATTAATGTATCTGTCAACAAAATTTGACAGGCTGATCCTGACACAGATGAGGTTTACGCTCGAATGACTCTCCAGCCAGTTAGCAATGTAGGTCATACATCCCTATCTTCAATTATGTCATCTGCATTATAGGATGTATCTGTACCACCTTGAATTTGGAATTGGTACTATTAGGTGACGCATTGTGACAAGGAGACGTTGCTGGCAACAGAGCTTGCACTGAAACAAACCAGACCACAGACAGAGTTCTTTTGTAAAACACTGACTGCAAGTGATACAAGCACTCATGGAGGTTTCTCTGTGCCACGGCGTGCAGCAGAGCGAATTTTCCCCCATCTTGTAAGAATACTTACATCCTATGATGGTCAAAAGCTGAATTGTTGGCTTTCTTAATTGTTCTAATCTGTCTGTGCTGCACTGTACAGGACTTCTCAATGCAGCCTCCTGCTCAGGAACTGCAGGCCAGGGATTTGCACGATGCAATTTGGACATTCCGTCATATATTTAGAGGCAAGTCTGTAAAAATTACTGCATCAAGTTTCCTTTTTGCATCAAATATCCTTATCTTCTTTAATTTCATAATTTTATTAGTAACATGTACTGATAATAGACCTATCTTGCCATTTCATAAACACATTGTTTCATATTTTATTAAAGAGAAAGTTCTCTTCCTTCATCAGGCCAGCCTAAAAGGCATTTGCTGACTACTGGCTGGAGCCTATTTGTCAGTGGAAAGAGGCTCCTTGCTGGCGATTCAGTCCTGTTTATTAGGTAACGTTTGGAGAGTGAAGACCTTGTCTTTCTGTGGATGTACGGTGGGGGGCCTCTCCCCTTCCGATCATGTTTTTTTTTTTGTTCTGATTGTTGCTATGGAGTCAGCATAGCAAATTAGTCTGCAGAGAGTATAACTAAAGCTGCTGAACTTCCTGCGTGTGGTTGTAGGGACGGAAGACAGCAACTCCTCTTGGGGATAAGGCGGGCAAATAGGCAGCCTGTTAACCTCTCATCATCTGTTTTGTCTAGTGACAGTATGCATATTGGAATTCTTGCTGCTGCAGCCCATGCAGCAGCTAATAACAGCCAATTCACAGTATTCTATAATCCAAGGTAAATAGCATCTCCTTGTAATATATAAAGAAGTAATGTACTGAAAGTTTCAATTAGACCGCTTTTTATCCCCTTCAGGGCTAGTCCTTCAGAATTTGTCATTCCTTTTGCCAAGTACCAGAAGGCTGTCTATAGCAACCAACTATCACTTGGCATGCGGTTTAGAATGATGTTTGAAACTGAAGAATCTGCAACAAGAAGGTATAAATTTCCAGCTCTAGTTAACATTTGGACTGTGTAGCTGTCCTATCAACACTTTTAGAAAAAAAAAAAGATTAGTTGAGTACATGTAATTAGCTAATCTAGAATTTAGCATTCTGTTGCATCTAGAATACTTGTGTATCATGTTATGAACTGCATGTGGTTTTCTCTACCTAGATTTCTACAGTTCTGTCTGAGAACTAGGATCTTTTGTCAACTGCCTGCAGATACATGGGAACAGTAACTGGTATAAGTGATATGGATCCTGTAAGGTGGAAAAACTCCCAATGGCGCAATATTCAGGTTTGACCTGATAGTCAAACTAAATACGCAAACCTTGCTGCATCTCCCTTTGATTTTTAAGATATAAGTGTTTGGATATGCAGGTTGCATGGGATGAAGCAGCACCAAGTGAGAGACGCACCAGGGTTTCCCTTTGGGAGGTTGAACCTGTTATAGCTCCATTCTTCATTTATCCATCGCCATTGTTCACTGCAAAACGTCCGAGACAACCTGGGATAACAGGTAAATACAGAAATACAATTACTGGCCCAACAGTGATTCTATTAATGAATACTATTTGTTCATATAGTTCTTAATTGCATTTCCTTTTGATTGATAATAATAATTTCCTTGTGTGTGTGCTTGATTAATTCTTGTTATATTCTGATTGTATCTGTAGATGATGATAGCTCAGAAATGGACACTCTTTTTAAGCGGACCATGCCATGGTTTGGTGAGGAGATTGGCAAGAAAGATCTGGGTACTCAAAACAGTTTAGGTCCTGGATTAAGTTTAGTCCAGTGGATGAACATGCAACAGACCCCCTCTCTCACCAGCACAGTTATGCAACCAGAATTGCTAAATTCGTTAGCTGGAAAACCTGTACAAACTCTGTCTGCAGCTGATCTATCTAGGCAAATTAGCTTCCAGCCCCAGTTCCTGCAACAAAATAACATCCAGTTCAACACTTCGCTGCTACCTCCCCAAAACCAGCAGACCGAACAGTTAGCAAATGTAATAGCTACACCAAACCAATTGGGAAGTGTTATAGTACCACAAAAGGTAGTTCAAAATTGCAGTTCTGAACAGAAACAGAGTCCGGTAACTCAACCACTGCAAGTCAGCCAACCAATGATTAGTATGGCACAGCCTCAACTTGTCCATACTCAGCTCCAGCAACCTCAAGTCATTCTCCAGGCTCAGCCTCAGCAACCTCAAGTCATTGTCCAAGCTCAACTACAAACACAGCAACCTCTGGTTCAAAATCACACCAACATACAAGGTGGTCTTCAACAAATCCAACTTCTGCAGCAGCAGCAGGTTCAGCAGTCAGTGCAGCAGGAACAACAGCAAATAAAGACACAGCCTTTTCAGGTACCTAATGATGCAAACATGGTAACACAGTTATCTGATCAGATGAAAATTCAACTATTGAAGGCTCTACAACCACAGCAGCCTCGGGTCATGGAACAGCAGAAAATGATATTGGATTTACAGCAGCAAGCAGTAAATTCTCAGTCAACTGCTCAGCAGTGCTCACAGGTAGCTACCCAAGTAGTTGGTTCGCATTGCAGTAGCACTATTCAGTACCCGACGCAGCAAAGAACCCAACCTCACAAACCAATCCAAGAGTTTCCTGGGAATGCTGTTTCTATTGTAAAATCAGAAATTGTCACCTCCATGGGTGCTCGTTCTTTGCATTTGCCTGGCGGAGTGCAGTCACTGAAGACGGATGATATTCCCTCTTCCTCAGCATCACCAGCCACAAACAATAATCCTATTATTTTACGATCAACTCCAAGTAGCTCCAAGAACCAATGTTTACCTACTGCAGCGAAGGCTCCTCAATCATCTGTTGTATTGGGTTCTACGCTTGAACCGGGTATGAAACCTTTTGAGAGTACACAGCACACAATGGTGATTCACAAGATGGCTGAAGAAAGGCCAGCCACTGGACAAGACTACATGAACAGCACTCAGATGGATTATTTGGACACGTCCTCTTCAGCGACTTCAGTCTGCCTTTCTCAGGCTGACGGATCACTGCAACAAAATTTTCCACCTTCATCTTTCAATCAGCATCAACCATTGAGAGAAACTGTTCCAGATAGCGAGTTTGAGGTTACAGATCCAGGAAATAACTTTCTATTCGGGGCAAACATTGATGGCCATATGGAGCCTGTTAATGAAAACACTTTGCTTGGAAATACCTTTGAAACCGAGAAGTACATGGATCTGATACCAGGAAATGGCATCTCTAACTACATTTCATCAAAGGATTGTCAACAAGAGTTATCATCTTCAATGATTTCACATTCATTTGGCGTTGCTGATATTGCATTCAATTCCATAGATTCATCAATCAATGATATCCCATTCTTAAACAGAAATTCCCGGGCTCCAGGTCCTGCTCATCAACGGATACGAACATACACCAAGGTGTGCTATTTGGCTTAGCTCCAATTTGTCATTCACAACATATGTAACATTCACTCTTTGCATAAGGACTGTACTGAGCTACTGATCAAGGGACTTATCTGCAGGTGCACAAGCGTGGTGCTGTTGGAAGATCTATTGACATCAACAGATATTCTGGATATGATGAACTGAAGCATGCTATTGCCCGTATGTTTGGTATTGAGGGGCAACTCAGTGACCAAAATAGAGTTGGCTGGAAGCTAGTATATGAAGATCACGAGAAGGATGTTCTATTGGTTGGTGATGACCCATGGGAGTAAGTCATTTAAGCTTTTTATTTCCATTTGTTTATAACACATAACTAGCATATGAAAGGGAAAAAAAAGTGGTTAGCATGATGGATTTCTGTAATTGAGTGGCTCATGAACAGTAAAATCATTGGTGACAGTGGGGCAATGCAATACTTGAAACCATTTTGATATTTTGATTGACGCCTCAGTCTTTAGTTGTGATATTCATATATGGTTCTGTGAGTAGAGTGATAAAAAGATGTGGAGAAGCTCTAAAATCAGTAGTTCTGGATTTTGACTGTGTAACTGCAAATTCGATCAAATTTTCATCGATTCCTCGACCATATCCAATTTCCAAATTCGACTCTTTGTGCCACGTTGGTTGCTAAAGATTTGTGTCCATACATTTGCAGGGACTTCGTGAACTGCGTGCGGTGCATCAGGATTCTTTCGCCACAGGAAGAAAGGCAAATGAGATTGGCCAGTGACTATGGAGACAGCTTTCTTGGTAACCAAGCATGCAGCAGTTCTGATGGGGGTCACCCGTGGAGGGTCACCGGTGATTAGAAAGCAGACACTGTCAACACTTTGCACTAAGCTGGCGCCACAATGTTGGTATAATCCGTCCCGCGATAGCAAGAACATGACCCCCGATGGTAATCTAGGGCCCAGGCGTCTGAGCAACTTAGATGATCGTGCAAACAGTTAACATTTAAAAAAAAAATGTTGCAATTCAGTGAAATTCCTACAGGAAATGTACTTCATGGTCTGCCTCTGCTGTAGTCTGTTAGATGTAGCGCTTCTACTGTGCTATGTTTTGGCAGCCTTACAATCGATTTATTACAGTTACCCTGCCGATGTATTATATCGGCCTTGTATATCCTTTTGTTGTAACTTAGTTGAAAGCTGAGACCCAGAGGCTGTACAGCCATTCATAATTTGCCAGACACAGATCTGAGTGGAGAAATGAATTCAATTTACATATATGATTCATTGGTTGTGAGCCTACCTTGATCGCCTTTAATCTGTTCAGTTCCTCTCAAACGCGAAATCCTCGTATGCAAACTTGGGTGATTACCAAATGTTTACCAAATCTAGTTTTACTACTTATTGTTAATTTTTTTCACGAAAAATTATTATCTATGATTGAAGCTGAGAAGTTTGAGTTAGAACTGTTTTAGTTTTAATTGAATTGCTAAAAGCAGTATACTCGATGCTCATCGTCACCGAGCAGTGCTGCGAAAGCACACTCGCTGGCCGGTGGGTCCCACGATACACTGATCGGAGAGGACATCTCAGAATTATCAGGTGGAGAATTTGGGCCGCCGCCATCGCCCATCGCCCTCCCACTCTCCACCCCGGCCCGCCTCCGCAACGGCCGGCGGCGAGCGATGGCGGTGAGCCCGGAGCTAGAGGGCTTGCGGCGCATCGCGCCTTCCCGCTTCGTCTCCTTCGCCTTCCCCAACCCATTTCTCGGCCACGCCTCCAATCCTTACGGGGACGGGGGCGGCGGCGGCGATGCGGCGGACTGCGTCCGCGTTGCCGTCCTCGATTCGCCCCTTCCCTCTCCGGCCGTCCCTCTGACGGCGGCGATGCTCGTCCCGGCCGGCCGGCACCGCGACTGGATCTTCTCCACCAGCGCCGGCCACCTCCACCTCCTCCTCTCCACCGCCCGCTTCTCCCGTCTCATACTCGTTGGTCCTGAGCTCTCGGCGCCTTCTCCTCGGGTGGTTTCGTGCGTCAGTCGCCCGGACCCAGACCCTGCTCACGCTCGGCTCCTCCCGCTCCTCCTTGCTCTCTGCCCCATGGCCGCGTTTCGGGACGGCGCCGTCCCTGACGTCCCGCTGCTCACCTTCCAGGATGACCTCCTCCGGCTTGCCCCTATCAAGTTCGTCACTGGCCCTGTTGTTGGCGAGATGGTTGTCGAGGATGTTGCCATTGACTGCAGCAGCCCCGGTCCAGCTGAATTGCGCCGTAGACTGCGGTTCAAGCGCATGCCCTGCCTTGTTCAGACGCAGGTGCGCCTATGTCAGTCACCTGCTGCTTCGTCGCCGCCGTTGCTGGAAGAACTGGAAGGCTCAGGTCAGCTGTTGCATCCGGAGGTGGGTGGATCGTTGGTCCAGCCTTACCTCCAAGCCATGGTTGCCGGTCTTGCAGTGATTGTGCCATCCATTGAGGAGAGTATTCAGTCAGGTATCAGGCCTAGGTGTCTCTGTGCTGGTGTTGGAGGTGGATCACTCCTCATGTCACTCAGGGTGGGGCTTCAGTTTGATGTAGTCGGCATAGAGGCCGATGGTGTTGTCCTGGATGTCGCGAGGAATCATTTTGGGCTGTTGGAGGATGAGTTTCTCCATGTCCATGTTGGTGATGCTATACAAATGATAGAGGATTTTGCTCGGCAAGGGGAGCCTGATATGAAGTTCAGTGCGGTTATGGTGGATCTTGACTCCTCCGATGCTATGTGTGGTGTCAGCGCGCCACCATTGGAGGTGACTCATGGAAATGTCCTTCTCTCTGTGCGCACAATCCTACATCGTCATGGAGTTTTGATTCTGAATGTGATTCCTCCTCCTGCAGATAGGTCCTTCTACAAAGAGATGATTGATGTTCTTCGCCAAGTTTTCACAGAACTGTTCGAAATAGATGTTGGTAATGGCGAGAATTTTGTCCTTGTTGCTACAGTATCGCCGATTGAAACCACAGTTACTGGTGATTCTGGACATTTTCTGTCAGAATTGAGGAAATTAGCTGGGGAATTTTTGGAACATATAAGAAAAATTTGACACTCGTAGTCATTATGCGGTGTTGTTTCTGTTAGCCTGCACAAAGACAGTTCCATATACTTGCTGTCAACTGCTAAGAGCTGAGATGGTTATGTTAGCATTCAAGCAGTACCACTGCATTCACCGTTTCATATACCTCAGTTTTTGTCACCCCCCCAAAAAAATGAGATGCTTGTTCATAGTGTTATTCAGTATTCAGATATCAGGCAAATCACTTGTCACCCAAGAGAAATGTTTTCTTGCGATGTACACACCGCACCTCATACAGGCACTAGGCAATTGGTATTTAGGGTGCACAACAATTTTTACGACAAGATGGCTGTACATGATTTCTCTAAGCTCACTGCCAGTGCAATGTGAATGGCACATGTTGACTGCTAAGACTAACTCAAAGTGATCTGGTTTCCTCCTGATCTTCATCAAGACATTAGTTGACCTGGAGTGTATGAAGTCAATTTTAGATTGATGCTTGAATTACTTTCAGAACAGAATATGGATCCTGCAATTCTTGTTTTAGCTTTGGAAATGTATTTGAAACTACGCTTTCCATTACACCGGTTTTGCTCAGAAACTTTGTTGTATTGACTGCGAAAAGACTATGATGTCCACTGACTACTGATCTGTAACAGGGGCAATATACCTACATCACTGACTATTCTTCTGTTAAACCTGTCCCAGATAGTCTTAGCAATCTTGCTAGTGGATTAATGCAATGGCCAACGAAATATTTCCACTGTCATTCGCAGATATGATTTGCTCAGTTAGTTTCAGAAGATTTCCTCGTTTGCTGTAAGAACAATGCCTGATCATTGCCTCTTGTTTTGGGATTTCAGGGCAGAAGCAATGGCATACCAGTATGTATGTGACAACAAGAACAATGGCTTAGAGTCTAACTGATGACCAGGATGCCGTTCTGTTCATTCAGATGTGGGAATGGAAGTCACTCAACGTAGTCACCTTCATTCTTGGCCTGGTGAAGCACCTCCATGTGGCCATGTCTATCTGTTGTGATGTTTCCAAAACGTTTATGAGTCAACCAGCATGAGTTTATTGCAAATGCTATATAGGTTTAGTGTCATCGTCAGGAGGCATAAATGTGGAGCATCATTGATATGATTATAATCATGGCCTGTGGGGTACCAGGCAAGGCCCTGTTTGGAACTGATTTTCAGCAGCTTCATCTGCCTTCTGGTGGAGAAAATAGAACGGAAGGCCCCAAACGCCCAGACTTTCCACAGCGGAGTTTGCATTTCAACTGTCCCAATGACCAAACGACCCTTGCATTTTTTTATTTTTATTTTTATTTTTTGGCTAGGAAAAACGAACTTGCAACTGATAAATCTATTCTATATATCCATCTATCTATTATTACTATAAAGGAGACCCGTTACCTAAAACTTTCCTACCCACATAAGATTTCCTCCGTTGGATCTGTTCTGATTTACCATCCGATGGTTAGGATACAACTGACGAGTGGACCTCGGAGGGAGTATCCTTATGTGACAGCGTGCTTTTTTTTTTTTGTGTGTGTGTGTGTGACTATGTGACAGCGTGCTTCTCGAAGAACCCAGCGTCTGCCCTATTTTTTTTAACGGAAGCGGGAGAACTGTCACTTCGGAGTTGTCTTCAAAGTTATCAAAATTTGATGATAAACATATTTTTTTAGTCATTTTCTTTATCTAGTCAGCTATGAGATATATTATATGTTATATTTGCTATCAGCGCTTGGATTGGTCCACTGTTAGCCTATGCCTGTGGTCTGTTAATGACATCTCACTATCTTGAATGTCATAATTTTCACTTGGGATTAATGAATAATGTTACTTTGAGTCCTGCATAAATTAAAGGTCGTGTTTAAATATTTCACATATTGCCATTTGTTGTTTTTTTATCCATTTTATTTTATTTAAGAGTTTTTCTCTCGAATCCAACATTTGTGCCTCCTCCCGAGCCTGTGCACACCCACACCTTTGGGTGCGACTGGCGCCACACCTCGTGCACACTCATGCGCCGCGCCAAAGACGTGGTGCTGCACCAGCCATCGAGCCCCAACCCCGCATGGCGGAGCTAATGACCCACCTAGGGAGAGGCCTCGCCACTGCCATCCCAGGGAGCCACCCGGGCCTCCCGGCCGCTCCCTCTGATAGTGGTGGACATGGTGGTGGCTAGAGTTGGTCACGAGGACGGTGGCTAGAGTTGTCACCACCCAAGCCAGCAGCACGTGCGAGCGACGTGGGGGCTTCTTTCCTCAACCACGAACTATTATAACCCTAAACCTTACCAATAATGTACATTCTCTAGTACATACTAATGAACTATTTAGAAGATACACGCTACTTTGGTTTTTAATAACTTCTAAAATATTATATAGTATATAGGTTAGATTTCACTGCGTTTGTGTGTGTGGTGGGTGATCCGCACGTCCAAGCAGCAAACGGGACACTAGCACCCTCTGTCTGGTAATGTTGTGAATTGGTGCTATGTTGGCAACTACCGATACGTTGAATGGCCTCCGGTGGGTGGCAGGCACTAGCACTAGCACCACGGTTAAAAGCAAGGTTGTAAGTTCTACGGAATCCGACGTGGAGGAGATAAAGAAGGAGAGAGAGAGGAGCGGGGTTGTAAGAGCACCTCCAATGGTGAGTCGACTTACCTAATAAACAACCAATAAACAAATGACCATGTAACCAAGTATGAGTCAACTTCTCTATTCTCTTCTTTGTTTTCCAGCGGTGAGTCGACTCATCTAATAAACAACGAATAAACAAATAGCTTGCTTAGCTCGGTTGATCTATGTATGCAGGCTGGCCATGAATCGATTCTTTTTTTTTTCCTGACCATTAATTAGAAAGAGCTAACTATTATATAGATGAGCTAAGAAAGAGCTAACTACTATATAGGTGAGCTAAGAGAAGACCATAATGAAACTTATAGCCGGCCAACCGGCTGTTATTAAACTTGCTTTTATTGTTTAGACTTGGCGAGAGGGAAGTATCAAAATGTTTGGCACCACAGTTGGGAGATCTTCTAGTCAAATATAAGTCGTTCACTTTTTCATATTTTATATAAACAAAAGTGTCGTAACACTAGAAAGTATGAATCACTTACTACTATTGTGGTCACGATACATTTAGGTGAAGCAAGTTTCAACCATTGTACTACTATACGGTATGGTGTACAAAGAACCAAATGTCGAACAAGAATCAAACGTCTTACTGAAAAACAAGAACAAAACATGACAAAAAAAAAAAGAACAATTGTAACATTTTTATAACGGAAGTGCTAGTGTCAACTAAGACGTGTCCGGACGCTGCTCCAGGTAAATATTGTTACTTTGCTAATATGTTAAATTATTCATTCATTAGGTAAATTTTGCTGTGTGGGAGCCGTGTGGTGGGTGATCTGCCCATGTCCAAGCAGTGAACATGCATAATGTTGCGAGCTGGTGGAGTTTGGTAGCTGCTGATACTACGTTGAATGGCCAAGCTAGGCAAGTGTTAAAACGTTTGGCATCATTGTATCTGGGGTCATAAAAATATTTTAGATCTTTTGAAAGGATTTTGTAGATAGAAGAATTATGGCCACATCTCTCCTTTGAACAAAAACAAACATGGTGTTCGCAAGGGAAACGGATGAATGAATTTTTAAAAGTTTGATCTCAAAACACGCACGGTATTTGGGCAAAAAAGGCACACGGTGAGCAAAATCCTTATCCAAATTCGAGCTTGAGCGAGCAGCTTGCAGGCAGGAATGTCCCGGGCCCACATGCCAGTGACCCACAGCGTCCACACGGAAAGCTCCACGTCACCTAGTCACGGGTGGCAAAATCCCCGTCCTACCCCTCCCGCTCTCGATAGGGGAGACGACGGGGAGGAAAAAAACAGAGGAGGAAAAAAAACACCGAGGGAACACAAAAAAAAATCACCTCCTCTTCCTGCGTTGGCTCGTTCCCCTGCTCGCTCGATCCCCGACGAGGAATTCGGGCCCGAATCCATCGATCTGCTCTCCCCCAGTCCGCCGATCCGTGGATCGATCCGTTCCGTGAGTGCGCGGGCTCGGTCCGCCCCGGGTTCCGATCTGGTCCTCGCCTCACCTCGCCGGAGGATCGAGGAGATGAACGGCGCCGGAGGCAGCCACCAGCAGCAGCAGCAGCAGCAGAGGCTCCGGCAGCAGCAGCAGCAGCAGGCGCTCCTGATGCAGCAGGCGCTACAGCAGCAGCAGCAGTACCAGTCCGGCGTCCTCGCCGCCGCGGCAGCCGCGGCCATGACCCAGGTCGTGCCCCCGGATCCTCGCCTCTCGATCTGCTGGTCCACGTTCGCATTGAGCGCCAGTAATGCGCGCCGATCTGCTTGTCAGCGTGGGAGATTGTTTTCTTTGCTTTCAGCATTTTTCTTAGGCTGCTGTCTCGCTGGTTTGGTTTACACCTTTTTTTTGGGTGGTGGGATAGCGGCAGCACAAGTTACAGCTTGATAGATTGGGTTTCTTCTAGCTCATTTTTGGTGGAATTGAAGCAAGCGCTGTTGCTGCACAATTTTTTTTTCCCCTGCTGATTGCGTGCTATTTGTTTGTGATACGTTTCTTGTCGCGTACAAGAGATTGGAAGAAAGTTTGTTAATAAAGGAAGGCGTGCGTTTGGATGTGATTGCTCGCTCGGAAGGAAGACAGTTACTACTAATGGATAGGATAGCAAGGATTGGATTCTCACCCATGCTTTTAGCTAAAGGGATGTTATCTTTCTTTTGTGCCCCCTTGCTTGTCTTTGCTTGCACCGTACCACTACGGTCTACAGCCTATTTTCCCCATATATCATTTGTATTGGCCGTGGCTTGGGTTAACACAAACTGATGACCTGATCTGCTGGTGAATCTAGAATGTTGTGTGCATTGAGTTCGAGCATTCTGCTTAGGTTGCCGCGCAGACCATTGTTTTGGGTGTGGTTTTTAGTGCATTTATTGGTATTTTTATTTTATTGGAATAATGCAGTACTATTATTATCTCCAGCTTTATAAAGTGTGTTAACTAATTGCATTATATCATTCGTCATAGTTAGTTGTACTCTGACTTTTGTTCCTTAAGTCATTGCTGCATATGCAAAGCAACATTGTTCTAGCTGAGATGTTTGGTAGTAATTGTATGCAATCACAGATTCCATGGCCAATGGGATACAATATGGCTAGAAGAACTGGGTTTATATTCTCTTTACATTTTAGTACACAATTGTACTTTGTTTTCATTTGCTTGTCATTAGCGTGTTTCACAATAAGTGTAGTACACAATTGTACTTTGTTTTGATTTGCTTGTCATTAGCTTGTTTTGCAATAAGTATCTTCTTTTTTATTTTCTTCTATATTTTATATTTTGCAGATGGAACCTATTTCCAATGGCAACCTTCCACCTGGGTTTGATCCTTCCACTTGTCGCAGTGTGTGAGTGCTTTCGGTGTTCTTCTCTGTTTTCACTTTCATATGTGATTGATACCTTACCTTTCCTTTTTTTTTTCCCCTTTTTTATCTGTGTAACTGTGTTGTTCTTAAAAATAAAATAGCCTGTAGTTTTAAAAGGTAACAAAAACCAAATTGAGGTAATGCACAGTTTCACATTTATGCTGGTGCTAAAATCCGTAGCTAATTGCAGTTGCATAATCTAAATACAGTCTTATGGTACCTACCTTGAAGTTTTAGGTAGTTACTACTTTCTCCAAAGTATGATTTTAAGTCATGATGATTTGCTGAATAGGTATGTTGGAAATGTGAACCCTAATGTCACGGAGAACCTTTTGATTGAAGTTTTCCAGAGTGCTGGCCTTGTGGAAAGATGCAAGCTCATACGGAAAGAGAAGGTGAACTTGTGCAGTCAATGTTTAAGATTTGGAGCACATGTGATATTGCATCAGTAGTGATTGCATTTAAATAGTCCTCCATCTTTTCTGAAGGCACATGTGTTTATGTGTTGAACCTAAGGTCTTATGAATGCTAGTGAAACACCACTTCTTGATATTCCAACATTTGTTTCTTGGTGTATTAGCACATAGCTACTCCAATACCACCAGTGGCTTATTTGTATACGGTTGTAACTTGATGGTAATTTTTTCCATTATGCTTTATGCTACTGTCTAGAAGTCTCATGATCTTTTTCTCTAGCTGGTAATTTCACAGCATATATACTTTTTTAACTTAATTGCGTTTACCTGATGAGCATTAACTCTTTTTCTGCAGTCTTCCTTTGGGTTTGTGGACTACTATGATCGAAGATCTGCTGCTCTAGCAATCATGACCCTTCATGGCCGTCACATGTAAGTTCTGCTGCTACTCTAAACAATACAAATTCCAGAGATTTAAATTCCGGTGTTCTTTATTGTCGCAATGCTTACACAGATATGGACAAGCAATCAAGGTGAACTGGGCATATGCAAGTACGCAGAGGGAGGATACATCAGGTGAGATATTATTAAAAAATACATTCTTGTTGTCTCTTTTCATATTATAATCCTTTTTTTGGTTAACCGTGCCCATTGAATTATTTCCAGGGCATTTCCATATTTTTGTTGGTGATTTAAGTTCTGAAGTGAATGATGCAACTCTTTATGCCTGTTTCTCAGCATATCCTTCTTGTTCGTAAGTCCTTAGTTCTTTGTATCATGATGGCATCTATGACGAGCTTGACCTTGCCTATGCTTTCAAATGCTGATTTGTCATTCAAATTTTGCAACATGCTGTCTCAAATCTATCTATTTCTTGTGCTATTGAATTTAGAATGATAGCGTTTGGGCACTATGACTTCTCGCTTAGCTTCTATCATTTTTTGATTGTCAGCCTTTTAGATTTTCATTTGTATCATTTATATGTGCAGTGATGCTCGAGTCATGTGGGACAACAAAACTGGACGCTCCAGGGGTTATGGTTTTGTCTCCTTCCGTAATCAGCAGGCACGGACTTTGTTTCCTTGGATTTTGCAGAACACATTTCCATTCGTGTGCCTTGACACCACAGTTCATTTCTTTTCCTAATATTTTTTAATTTAAATGTTTGGTACTGGTGAATTTCCCAGTGCTTGAATTCTATTAAAGGCAATATTATAGTCTAAATTAGCGAATTATTTGCATAGTACATGAAGACAAAATGTGATGTTAATTTGTCATGCTTCAAATCTCTATTTTTTTTTCTTGATATATTTGGACCCCATTTTTTGTGAAATAATTTTATAATTCTATTTTCTCATTACTGTATAAATTGTAAAATGTTCTTGTGAGACGTCATTGTTTTTTTTTATTGTGCGACATCATTGGTTGTGCACCTGATAAAACTTTATGTGGCTCCTTTTGTCATCCATAGTTAAAATTCAAACCATAATTTGTTAGTTTGTATTTCATATACCATGCACATGAAGTTTGATTATGAACTGGCGTTTCCATCAGCGTTACACTTGCTTACTTTATGATTCTCTTTGCTGGTGCAGGAAGCTGAAACGGCTATAACAGAAATGACTGGTAAGCGCTATCAGTGCCTATGATAATATTCACTACTTTTTTTCCCTGTCTGGAGTCTACTGATATTATGTTACTGCAACTGGACACTAATTTGTAGGAAAATGGCTTGGAAGCAGACAAATAAGGTGCAACTGGGCAACAAAGAACAATTCAGAAGAGAAACCAGAAACTGACAATCATAATGCAGTTGTGCTAACAAATGGTAGCTCCAGCAATTCAGGTTAATGTTTTTGAATGATTTCATGACCTGAAAAACAACAGTGTTTTCTTAAGGCTGTCAACCTTACCATGTTTATATTGAATTATTGGCATGAGATGGAAGAACATGCCACATAATTAGTGATGACAATTTGAGCCAGTATGGATTAGGATCTTCCTTAGTGCTGATTTTGTTGGTTGATTATATTCTGCAGCAACGGATGCAAGCCAGGATGCAGGAAGTAAAGAGAACCCAGAAAACAATCCTGATTGTACTACTGTATATGTTGGCAACCTCGGACATGAGGTACAATCAAATTGCCGCATAACCACTTTCATCATCTGAACTTGTTCTAGTTTCCATACTTTTCCACTGTTACTAGTGCCTACTGAGATTAGAGTGAATGTTTCTCATTACTTCTTCCTAGCTCTCTAGAGACCACAGAAACTGTAGCACCTATGATTCATTTTTCACTAATCTGGCCAGGTTAACCGGGATGAGCTTCACCGCCACTTCTATAACTTGGGGATTGGGGCAATCGAGGAAATCCGTGTTTCACAGGAAAAGGATTTGGATTTGTGAGATATAGCACCCATGGGGAAGCAGCATTAGCTATTCAGATGGGCAATGGATTGGTAGTCCGTGGGAAACCAATTAAGGTAGATCCAAAACAATAAATGCCTCCTGCTTAGGTGTTTTTTTATGTAATTGATCTACTGGTTTTGACTGCTCTGTTCTCTTGTAGTGCTCATGGGGTAACAAACCAACTCCACCTGGGACAACTTCCAAGCCCCTACCCCCTCCAGTTGCTCCATACCAGCCTGCTGTAGCGATGCCAGGTGTGCCGCAAGGTTTCACAGCAGCAGAACTTCTTGCTTATCAGAGGCAGCTTGCCATAAGCCAGGCTGCGGCTGCAGCCGGGCAGATTGCTGGCCAGCATGGTCTCGCCGGTCAAGTTTCTGCAGGTCTTCTTGCTGCTGCGGGTTCCCAGGCCCTGTATGATGGCTACCCGAACCAGTCGTCAGCCCAGCAGCTTATGTACTACAACTAGAGTTGAAGAGAAGAGGAAGGCGTTTGTAGTGTTAAGCTTGTTTTGTGCAAGCCTGGCCATCCTCGCCCTGTTTTTTTATTTTGTGGTTCATGTACTATTTGTGTGAGAGTTCTTGTTCTCTTCTCGCCGCGGGATTGTGTCACTATCTTCTTATTGTACCATTGACCGTTTTCCTTGTCTAATTCTGTTGAGTAGTCACTTTAACACAGTAAGAGATGTATTCTATGTGACCTTGCGATTGATTAATGTAATGTTTCCCTGGGGATCGGCTTTGGTCGCTGGGCTGGTTCGTGATCTGGTGTTCTGGTCCAATTGGACACTGAACTGCTTACTGTTTATGCCATCTGTAGTTTGCTGATATGGTTTACTGCTGTTCTGGTTCACGAGTCCGTCATGTGTGTTAACAAT
Organism: Hyparrhenia diplandra; assembly: GCA_015847255.1. Classification (NCBI taxonomy): domain Eukaryota; kingdom Viridiplantae; phylum Streptophyta; class Magnoliopsida; order Poales; family Poaceae; genus Hyparrhenia; species Hyparrhenia diplandra. The sequence goes on along the minus strand of JADLZK010011826.1, from coordinate 143,306 downwards.
TTGAGCTGGAAAGTCATCGTTGAGTCCATCCAGCGTGATGGAATTTGTTCTGCAATCTGAGATGCCATGAGGAGAGCCTTTCTTGAACGAATGGCTGCCAGTTGCCATCCGAATTGTTCACTGTCCCGTCAGGCGTCAATCATCTTTGGATGTACGTATCACACTGAAAGGTTCATCACTAGTTGCAATTCCATTTTGTGATTGAAATTTTCTGAACTGCACTAGAAATGGTCGCGGCGTTGCCGCTTATGGCTAGTAGGACCTGTGATATTTTTTTTTGGAAGTTATTATTTGTTGTGAAATGGTTTCGTTAACTATGTAGGCTTTGTTCCATATGTGTAGTTAAAATAAGTGTATAAGATTAGTGTGTTTCGATAAGATATTTTTTATATATATGTGTCATGGTTTTTAGCAATTGTTGTACTTGTTGTATATTTTGGAGAGTTTGTCATTGTGAAGGCATTATTTTATTTATATGTTGTTTTGGGGTTTGAAATGGTAATTTTTTTTTTTTTTTTTTTTCATTGAGAGTTAGGGTGATGGGATGAGTATGGTGGTTAGTTATGCGTCGGTGTAATTGTCGCTATGTTATATTTTATATTTATTATTGGAATGGAGCTATCACATTTTTTTTTGGAGGAAAGAGGCTAAAAGTATTTATTAAGTAGCCGAGAGTTTAATATGATGATATTTTATCATGATGAGTTTCGAATAACTGGATTTCCTATTCTATGTTTTTAATTTAATTTTCATATGTACCCTATAAAAACATAGGAGTAGCTGTACAGCAAAAACTTCCAATTAAAATATGTTCTATTTTGGATTCACTGCATAGAATTATTTATGAGGATTTCAACAAAATTTGATTTTTTATTTTATGATTTTTCTTTAATTTACTATGCCTTTTTGTAGTGTTACCAAATTTATTCGTGTAAAAAAAGAATAGATAAGACAAAACAGAGTTGGGCCAATTTTGGCCCATTAGGGCCCAAGCAGGCCCGAGTAGGGAGGGAGGCCGGCCTTGGCTGTGGTGCGATTTGAAAAAAGTTCGAGGGCTTGCCCGTTAAATTTCCTGTGAGAAGCTGTGGACTGCGGGTTGATTTCGTATTACTTCGAGGGCTTTTTTGCAAAATGACCGGCGCTCGCCCGATCTGGGCCGTCCATCCGGCCGATCGGACGGCCGAGGGCAGCCAGCGACGTGGCCACGCTGGCTGGCCCTCTTTTGTTGCATGAATCGTATAAGAGAGATATGTGCCCAAGAACGTGTACTTTTAAACTATATTCGATTATTGTTTATTATACTACATCTCACAAAAAGTCAAAATTGCTATCATCTTCTTTATCGTCATCGCATCATTTTGTTTACTGTATCTGCTACTGCTAAAGATGGAGTTCTCAACATCAGTGGACAGCAAGGTTTGGCAGACTGAGCCGTCGAGACGATGAGATGAGCTTGCTGCTGCTTCCACCATGGCGACCGCTTCTTCCTGGATCCTCCCTTTGCCTCCTATCCACTCATCGTCTTCCTCCGTCCTCCGCTCGCCAGTTCTTGAAGCGCGCGCAGATTCCGCCTCGGCGTCCAGCTGCCGTGCCCCGTCAAAGAGCCGTCGCTCCGGATGCCAGGGACGTGGCGGCCCTCATGGTCGCGCGCGCCGAGGCCGGGGACTTCGCGGAGGCCCGGTCCCTCTGGGCGCAGCTCCTGCACAGCTCCGCCGCGCCGTTCCTCCACGCCGCGGCGCCGCGCCCCCTCCCGGCGTACGCGCCCTCGGCCGCTTCGACGAGATCCTCCTCGCCGTGCGCGAGCTCTCCGCGCGGGACCGCGGCGCGGCACGGTCGCTCTACCCGCTCGCCGTCTCCTGCCTCGGCGCCGCGGGGAGCTCGCGCGCGCATGGAGGACGCCGTGCTGGAAATGGGCCGCCTTGGCCTCCGCGTCGACGCCGCGACCGGGGACGCCTTCGTCCGGGCCTACGCGGCCGCCGGAACCATCCCGCAGATGGAAGCGGCCTACCGCCGGCACAAGAAGGCCGGGCTGCTCATCACCCGTGGCGCCATCCGCGCCGTGGCGTCCGCGTACATCTCCCAGCAGAAGTACTACAGGCTCGGCGCGTTCGTGGCCGACGCCGGCCTCCGCCGGCGCGACGTCGGCAACCTGCTCTGGAACCTCTACCTCCTCTCCTTCGCGGCCAACTTCAAGATGAAGTCCCTGCAGCGCGCGTTCCTGGAGATGGTGGCCGCCGGGTTCCGGCCGGACCTCACCACCTTCAACATCCGCGCCGCGGCCTTCTCCAAGATGTGCATGTTCTGGGACCTCCACCTCAGCGCCGAACACATGCGCCGCGACGGCGTCGCACCGGACCTCGTCACGCACGGCTGCTTCGTCGACGCCTACCTCGAGCGCCGCCTCGCGCGGAACCTCACGTTCGCGTTCGACCGGCTTGACGGCAACGCCGAGCCCGTCGTGGCCACGGATGCCATCGTGTTCGAGGCGTTCGGCAAGGGCGGCTTCCACTCCAGCTCCGAGGTGTTGTTGGAGGCCACCGCGGGGAAGAGGCGGTGGACGTACTACAAGCTGCTCGGCGTCTACCTCAGGAAGCAGCATAGGAGAAACCAAGTTTTCTGGAACTACTGATGCTAACCAGTTCAGTAACAGTACTAGCAGTAGTGTAGTGCTAGATTGTAAATTTCAGTGATTAAAATGTGCTTGCCAGAAACTTTAGATATCTAGGAGTTTGCAACGGGCATACCAAGACTGATTTATATACTCTCAGAAAATGATTTATACTTGCATCAATAGTTTTTCGCATTGATCCTGAAATAATGGCTACAATCTCAGAATCTTGAACAAACAACTTAACTACCTAAGAAACTCGGGGTTAACATGAGAAGCTAGAGAAGCATGGAAGCAAAAATACAGAGATTACACTAGGTATGAAGACATTATATTCCAACTAATTTTCATGTGTGGAGGCATCGGTGCGACGAATCTTAGGAGGTTGGGCTTCTCCTTGGCCCATGGGGCGCCGTTTTCGTGCCATTCTCCAGTGCTGCTCAGGAACTTTGCAATGTTGGGGATGACCATCTCCCGGCAATGCAGGTGTAGCAACGGGACTTTTGAAAGAACACTGCCCTTCTGAATCTCCAAGCCTTCTGGCCGTCTCAGCTTGTATGGCTCTCCAGTAAATGGTTCAAAGTCAGCCTGGGGGTTTTGCTTCCACGTTTGGTGCACAAACCAACCATATTTGTAATCTCCAACAATCGGAGTACCGAGGGCTTCAGCACAGTGGACTCGGAGCTGCAAACAGAACAGGTTGATGCTTACAGTTCAAAATGTCCATTTCTAAGCAAGATATATGAATCTATTTTCCATGTTTCTAGGAACAGATGAAAGGCATGATAGGATACACTAACGTGTGGATCATCTCCACACATTTTGCAGAAATATAGCACAAACAAAATCCAAACATTATGAGGATACCTGGTGCTTCCGCCCAGTCAATGGGCGTAGCTCGATCCATGAGCACCCATTAATGGTTGGTCCCATCACCCGATACTCCGTTACTGCCTCTTGTGCACCGTCTACGCCAGAAGGATGTGCCAGAATAACCCTCTCAGCTTTCCCGTCATCGAGGAGTACCTGAATCAGAAAATCCAGTTTGATTTAAGTGAAAAGATTGGAACATAAGAAGTTAGCCTACATGGGATCATTTATTGTTTTATCTTGCAAGTAATAGCTAACAAATAAATCAGAAAATACCTTTGAAATAGGAGCAGATATAACACCTTCCCTTTCTTTAGGAGTACCAATGACTAGTGCCCAATACTTCTGCACATATGCTTCACAGGCTTTGTTCCATGTCTGAATATGCCAATGATGTAAGATATTAGTTAGTAATTAGTATGCAGCAATCAGAAAAGGTAAATTCATCACAATAATTTAGATGGAACATATGTCAAGTCAAAGGCTTAGTAATCGAGGAATTGATGATTACCTGAGAAGATGTTTTAGCTAAATTTACACTAGTGAAAAGCCAGTGCAGCCGAGTAAAGCTTTCTTTTGTTCTGCCCATCAAAATCAAACCACTGCTTTCTCTGTCCAGTCGATGAACCTGAGCTCACAAGCCACAGGGAAAAGAGAACTTCAGAGACCCTAAGATCATACACAGTGATCAAAAAAGTCAAACAGAAACAACTGGTGAGCTCACCAATTTTGGACCCTCTTCATTTCCATATGACAGTGCTGCTGCTGCAAGCACATCCATGCTGTTATGTACTGGCAAATGTCCTTTCATGGGGACTTTGGGGGGCTTGTTAAGCACCAATATTGCAGAGTCCTGTGATTGAAAAGCTTTAGCTTATTGAGTTGAATCATGTAAAAAAGAAAGCAGTAGAATCTGAAAACACTAAAAGGATGATCATGTAAAACGAAAGCAGTCAAATCTGAAACACTAAAATGATGAAAAAGCTGACACGTTTTATCAACAAACAAGCTTAACAAATCATGAATAGTCTTTTCTAGTTAACAAATATGCAGGCAGATTGATGTATTCATTTATTTGAATTCAAAGTACGTCCAAGTTGGAGAATTCTGAAATACAGAGGCCAATTATGCACAGAAAACAGCATATTCTCTATTAATGCAGGAGTCATGTAGCCTATATATGACTATGGAAATTAGCAACACAGCGCATAAAAATTTACCCTGTGGATAACAAGCCTCCTCAGGTACTCAATCTCATCTTTGTTAGGATGCAGCGTGGCAGTCGGAATGGTCTCATAACGCTTCTTTATCTCACCCTCAGCCACTGAAACAGGAAGGTGAATTCTCATTCCAGGCTCCATAGTATCATTATGTTTAATCTGCAACAAACTGAGGACCATATTTACTTTATTCACAAAGCACAACAACAACAGCAACATAGAAAAAGGGTTACTATAGAGCAAAAACTTCACTGCCACCTTTTTTCAGATGATGCTTCTGAGTTCGAATGCTGTCATCTGAAACCTCGTGATCAGAGCACTCAGAAAAAACCTGAATAGCAAACCGTTTTTTTTATCTTAGATGCTGAACCAAAGATGACTACAGCTACAGGTTGTGCAAGCTGCTATGGCACTAAATCGGTAAAGTTATATGTGTTCAACTGATCCTATGAAAATACTACCAATCTGAAAGGCATATCAAATTAGCTCTCTGATGCAAGTAACTGAAGCAAGCAATCAAACTATGATAACATCAGTAATCAAACTATTCTTACTCAACAGTAATTGAAAGAAATGTGACTATTGAGACAAAGCTGCAACAGTTAGGAATGGCAGTCCAAAAGGGGCGGGCAGGGGCATAAAGATACTACATACCATTCTCCTGCTGAAATGCGCCTGCACGACCTCCTGCGGCACGTCGGCGAAGTAGTGCTTCACCCAGCTCACCGCCGTCACGCGACGCGGCGCCGCCTTCCTTCCCGGGAGAGGGTCGGGCCCTGCGGGGAACGGCGGCAGCGAGAGCAGCTGCCGCGGCCTCGGCCCGGGCTTGGGCGCCCCCAACCGCGCGACGTTGCTGGCGTCCACGCGAACCACCACCGGGTCGGCAGCCGCAGGCGACGGTGGAGCCAGCCGGGACAGCCGCCGTAGCGCCGCCGGCCACCGCCGCGGCCCCGGACGGCGGCGCAGCAGCATCCCACAGGAGCTACCGGGACCCTAGTCGCCTGTCTGGTTTTTAGTTGGTTGGAAATCAACGGCTCCTATCACTTTGTGATTGGTGCGGTGCATCTGTCTATCTTCTCGTGCCGGCGATGATGAGCGGGCTCCACCGTTCGGGCTGCTCCAGCTCCCTTCGCCGCCGCCGCCATGGCCGTTCGTCACCGCCACGGAAAACCTCATTGCTCGAGCGAGTGATTGATTTTCGTAATTTGACACCGTATATGTTTCAAGTTTGAGTTTGAAGAACTTCACCCTTTTCCTGCGTTTCGATTCGACCCGAGGGCCGAGTCCGACCAGGAAAAAGGGCACCGCCGCGACGCGCGCCTCTTCTCATCATCGACCCGTCGTCCAGCTTCCAAAGTTGCATTGCGATCGGAACACAGAGAGGCGAGTGGTGGGTCAAATCTTACAATGGCCAATGGGTTGTCGTCGTCATGGCGGCGTCGGTCCCTGAGGGCCCGATGAAGGCGTGCTGCACCAAAAGGAAGGCGGAAGTGGATGCAGACACCGAGGGTGTAGAGGTTCCGCCGAAAAGGACGAGGGAGGGAGAGCCGTCGGCGCTCGGCGAGAAGCACGCCGCTGGCGCTGTGGTGGCTGGCTTCGGCGGTGACGGTGACGGTGACGGAGAAGGGACTCTGGCTCTGGCAGCAGGAAAGGTGAACGAGCAGGCAGGCCGTGTCGGACGATTCCACAAGCGGTGATTCTTCTTCATCGTCTTCTACAGCGAGTGATTCTTCCACGAGCGATGATTCTACTTCTACTTCGACATCCAGTGATTCTTCTTCCACAAGCTGTGATTCCACGGACGACGACGTCGAGGAGAAACAAGCAAAGTATGTCCGCCTTCGTCGTTGAGATTTGTACGAGGGCGAGGAGGAGGAGGACGACTGGGTTTTAGCACGTCCATATCGCGCCACCGCTTGAAGCCGGTGATTCTTATCGGTGTGCTTTCGCGCTTCGACCAATCTTTTTGCTAAAGTGTGCGACGTGTAAAACTCTAATTTCTCTTAATAGAATACGTGCCAATGGTACGCTTTCGAAAAAAAAAAGGAGGACGACTGGGGGATCCAACATCACCTTCGTTCGGATTTCTACGAGGACGAGGAGGAGGAGGAAGATGGGGAGGGCCGGGGTTCAGGGGTAGAGGAGGAACAGGACCGGGTGCATCAACAGTACCGAGACGGTACCGAGACGACCGACTGGTAGAGGAGGAACAGGACCGGGTGCAAGATGAGATGACACAGGGGATTTGTTGTTCAGGAACTTGACACCATCGATGATACTCCAAAGATTAGAGCTAAAGAAGGTATTATTAAGTGTAATAGCTCTCCAATAAAGAATAGACTCTCGATCTGATGATGATCAGTGCTCGAAACGACTACTTGCTCCTTGGTTGACAACTGACAAAGTCTTGTTCAGGGTCTTGGAGCCGCTCGGCCTCTCGGCCATTGTTGGTTCAATGCAATGCGGCTCCGCTAGACATGGCGGATGGATGGGTCCGGTAGCAACGCGATCTGGGCCCAGTGAAGCCCATATAGCGAGTTGAAACGACGCCTTGGGCCACTTGGTCTGGGCTGTACTAGCCGGATACAAAAAAAAAAACTTAGCCGAACATGTGGGTCAGGCCGCATTCAGCGCTGGATCATATCCTATCCTGTTCCTACCTGCAGAGTTATTATTGGTGGGCCCAAAAGGTCATCGCCTCGGGAAAGTGACTCAGTTTTTGTGCCCTAGCCCTCACCTTCTCGCCTATTTCCCACGTCTGTCTGTCTCTATGACCAATGAAGTCCACAGGCAGCAGTAGGCTGCTGTTCCTACAAGAAAAAGGCCACCATCATCTATGGAGAGCAAGAATCCGAGTGACCAAAAGGACAATACACGTTTTCTTTTCTCTCTCGGAAATTCCCAATTTCCAGGAAAACAAATAAGTATCCACCGTTTATTTACCCACACCAAAAAGCACGTGAGAGAAAAAGAAGAAAAGGAAACGAAACAACAACAATGGATCATCATGGATGCCCAAAAACGTTCTACGTGTCGTCGTTGAAAGCGAACATACCATCCATCATAGTTGTCATACGGTGTTTTTCTCTCGTAACAAATCAAAGACTAAATGGTCGACTTATTGCCACATAAACGACTCACAAATAGGTCAAAATCATTTCAAGTTTAAACAAAAATGAGACAAAAAAAAAAAACGAATAAGTACCCCACCCACCTTCCCTCGAACATTTTACTACCGATTTACACGTGCACTGTCGTTGTATGGTACGCTACCCCCGTGAAGCCGTTGGAGTCGCATCGCTTTTCCACAGAATCCCTTCTCCTCCAGCCACCACCCTTTTCGCAATTTCACCTCCCTCCCTCCCTCCCTCCCTCCGCTTCCGGAAAGCCTGCCTTCCCTACAAAAAGCCAAGCCGCGAGAAGCGGCGAGGACGAGGAGGAGACCGGCCGACCGCCCCCCTTCGACCCCCCCTATTGCTGCGCTTGCCGCTTTGGGGCCCCCACCCACCCCCGCCGTTCGGCGCATTCCCCGTTCCGCGAGGAGGCCGGAGGGAGCAGCCATGGGCGTGGAGGAGGCGTGGGGCGGCGGCGGCGGTAAGAAGCTGGCGCTGGCGAGCATCGGCTTCGCGGACGTCCGTGTGGGTCCCGCCGTGCCGGGTCTCGTCGTGGGGCTGCCCGTGCCCAAGGACGACGGCCTTGACGCCGCCGCTCGGGTCGTCGGGGGACCTCGCCGCCAGGCTGCCCGACGTTGGTGCTGCCGCTAGGGTGAGTAGCTCACTGCTGTGGTCTGTCTCTAGATCTCGCTTGTTTATGTTTCGTGCTTGCTGTTACACTCTGTATGGAATCTGGGTGGATGGATGGATGTGTTGTGAGTGTGATGGTGGCTTAGTTTTTTTTTTTTTTTTTCACTGACCGTTTCGATGTGGATTGATGGAACGCTTCCTTTCCGATTGGATTGGTTTGGGCACACGCACGGGCAGACAGCACGGACGCCAGAGCTTTGCTTTCTTATTCAAAGCGTTGGCGCCTGTTTGCTGAATTGCTCGCTCGCATAAGGATAGGAATTGTGGGCGATTTGAATCTTTTGAAATCAGCTCTGCTGTAAAGGTTATAATACTTTTTTATATTATTCATTCATTGTTGTTATCTGATGCATATTCTGGGGATGATTCAACCGGCAGCGGTGCCTCATGCTTGAAGGTTCATGCTCCGATCTAGTAACTGTTTCATATAGAGGTTTCAAACTACTACCTGTTATTGATTTGATAAAAATATTGTCAGTCTGATGTTGGTAGCTTACTTCGGATCTTCCTATATATATATATAGATATATCTAAGTCGCCTCATTATCTATTTCAATAGTAGTTGATTAGCTGACTGTTTAACAGTTGGTGGTTGTTGGCAAGTTTCGTACTGTCTGCGATCTAGGCGGGCATCCCAAATTCTTGCTGGCAACTCCTTGGAGTATAGTTAATTCAGCTCAGCATTTTCTTTTTCTCCATATAGAACAGGTGAAGTTAACGGGTTCTAAAGGTAGGATAATGTTGATGTGTGCATGGGTCCCATTGCCATGTGCCCGGTGTCCCATGCCTGCTGGATGTTTTTTTTTTGTACTTATCTTAGGTAGATATTTCTTCAGAAGCAGACCTGGTGCTGACTGCTAGCCAGTTGAAAGCTATATCGATGCACTGTACCTATCCCTATCCCCAATCCATTGAGCAGAATTTTTCCTTCTATTGGAATTCCTCTTTATTTGACTTTTTGCTTTGGTCATAAAAAGCTGTGGACGAAGCTTCCGATATGCTGCCGTTTTGTATCATTACCTATTTTTCAACTTGACTAAAACAAGTAGTGGCATACCTGTTTATGTGCCTTGGTGAGTAAATATGATTGGTTTTACAATTTTCTTTCTGTCACGTTTGTGTGATGATCCTTTCAAAAAAAACGACACAAAAATTTTGTTGCTTGGAACCCAAGATTTTTTATTGGTTTTTACGCATCTACCTCGTGTAGAATATACCTTTCTTTTAGTCAAGTTCCCTTGTTTTTTTTTTTTTCCCTATCCACTTCCAACTTCCAAGTTGAACCAATATTGTTAAACAACTACAAACCAACCTTTCCAGCTATTTGTGATGTTCCTGTCGCCTAGGAACTTTCATGCTACCAGCTAGGCAAATGCATTCCATTGAGCTGCAGTGTAAGTGTGTAATTGTTGTAGCCATTCACAGCTTTGTTCACTTGTCAGAGTTATGGACTGAGGATGCTTCCTAAAGAAAAGAAGATAGTGCAATTTGGATTAGGTTGTGACAAAATGCATGAAGTAATAACAGGTTAATAATAGCTTTTGACAGCATTCACCAAGTTACCTTAGACAGGTGATGCTGTAGTCAATATGCAAAGTGCACATATCATTACCTTTGCTGCTTTCATTGAAAACCAAAAGGAATAATTACAATAATAAACATTGTTGTATATCATATGGACGGGAGTTCCTTTTTTCCAGCTTCTCTATTGCATTCTACTACCACGTTAAACACTTGCAGGTGCTTAGGATTATTTCAGAGTTGGAACTTCCTGAAAATAGTGTTTTTCGTGATCTGAGATTCTTATAAGTATTTCAAATCTTGCTAAATGCTGATGGAGTTAAGAGACATTGATGTGGGACTTGTATCTGATGCAGAATTTTCTGAGGAATAGAGAAGTCGCAGAATTCATGAGTGGAGCATTGGCTGGTGCAATGACTAAGGCTGTTCTTGCTCCCTTAGAAACTATCAGGTAATTGTCATACTTTGCTCTCCAGATTTTTCTATTCATAGTTCTAAGTCTGGTGTCTTGCTATTTCAAAATATGTTAGTTTGGTTGCATGAGAAATTTTGTCTCCCACACTGTAATGAGTTTGTTTACAATTTTCAATGGTCTTCCGATTATATTATGATACTAGCATATATCTTTCAGTGAAGTGATACCTACTTATTATTGTAATTGAAGAAATTTACTATACCAAACCCATTTAGCTAAATGATACAATTGTTTTGTTGTCTATTGCCATTGATTCGGATAAATATGAAAATTGCTCTTTCAATTATAAAAGAGTATCTACATGTAATCTGATATGCTTTGATCGATTGCAGGACAAGAATGGTTGTAGGGGTAGGATCAAAACATATTTTTGGTAGTTTTGTGGAGATTGTTGAACATAATGGCTGGCAAGGACTCTGGGCAGGTAATACAATAAATATGCTCCGGATTATCCCAACTCAAGCAATTGAGCTCGGGACATTTGAATGTGTCAAAAGAAGTATGGCATCAGCACAAGAGAAATGGAAAGAGGATGGATGCCCAAAGATACAACTTGGCAATTTGAAAATCGAGCTGCCATTTCACTTACTATCGCCGATTGCAATTGGAGGTGCAGCAGCTGGAATAGCTAGCACTTTAGTGTGCCATCCTCTTGAGGTTCTTAAGGTACTTCGCTAAATCTGCATGTTGAATATCTGTGGACACTATTCATGGAATGTTATGTTCCTTTTCTTTATTTCCTTTTAGGGGTTTGGTTTATATTTATAACTTCTACTGCCTATTCCAAATAATGGCAAACCAGCAAACTTCATAGAACTTTGTGTGGCCTCTTATTTAATTTATTGATTACTTTTTTACTATTCTTGTCGCAGGATCGCATGACTGTCAATCGCCAGGCTTATCCTAGTATTGCCATTGCCATCAACAAGATCTACCGGGCTGATGGCGTTGCTGGTCTGTATGCTGGCCTCTGCCCAACGTTGGTTGGCATGCTTCCATATAGCACATGCTACTATTTCATGTACGAGACCATCAAGACTTCCTACTGCCGTGCACATAAAAAGAAATCTTTGAGCCGTCCTGAGCTGCTGGTTATTGGGGCTCTTTCAGGTCAGATTCAGTTACATGTAAAGGGTTGTATACAATTCACTAGATTTCTTGAAACAAATTACAAAATGTTATATTCCAAGTTAGGTGCCTTGTCTCATAGTTGTTTAAACCTTCTAGGTCTAACTGCAAGCACAATCAGCTTCCCTCTAGAAGTGGCAAGAAAGCGGCTTATGGTGGGATCCCTACAAGGGAAGTGCCCACCTCACATGATTGCAGCATTAGTTGAGGTAGTCCAAGAGGAAGGTGTCAAGGGGCTTTTCCGAGGGGATGGGCGGCGAGCTCCCTGAAGGTCATGCCAACGTCCGGTGTCACCTGGATGTTTTATGAGGCGTGGAAGGACCTTCTTTTGGGTTCACGGCTCCATGCCTAGCAGGAACCACCAAGTCAGGCTCCTGCATTGTTACAGAATAAATTTGTTGTGCTGTGTGGGATTTTCAACATTTTTTTCCTCAAAAAATCCCACACGTGCCAACCATTTAGGAGAGAAGGCCATCTTGTGCTGGTTGCACTCATGATTAGCTGCATTAGTCAATTGGCCTTTGCTAACCTGTGGGATTACCTAACTACTAGCAACTCGGAGCAAACTCAACCTAGACTGGGTATGCATTGGCCCCAAGCATTGTTGTGAAATTGTCTACTTATGAAAGAAAGACTATTTCTTACTTCTGAGATGAACCTTTTGTCACTAAATGTTGCATGCTTTGTATGCGTGAAGCGTTTATCCGGTTCATAATGAATCAATGTTATATTCCCTCTGGTCTAAATTACTAGTTGCTTTTACTCGTACATCTATTTTGCTATGTATCTAGACAATAAATAACAAAAATGGATGTACCAAAAAAAATGTCACAACAACTTGTAATTTTGAATAGAGGGAGTACAATATTATACAATCACTGGTCCAAAATGAGTGCTGTTGTGGAATATGAGCAAATAAAGAACTATATTAGCATTAGTAAGTGTATGATACACCTTCAGTGTTCCAATTATAGTTCCCTTCATCAGCTTTGTAGTCCTCGCGTTCAAGTAAATCAGTCCAAATTTCCTTTGGATGCATTATTTTCGCGCCAGCAAGTTATTGCAAAAATCCAGACCCTCATATCAAACCACAGTTGGACAAATGTAAAATGTTGGCTTTCTTTCTCACTACTCTGCAACAATGAGGTGCAATCTCCAAAGACGGCCATTTGTCCTAAGTGGAAGCTAAGCTCAATTCCTTCCTCCAAGGTCTTTGCTCTAACCAAAGCTTCGTCCCAACCAAACTTGTCCTAATCACCATACCGTGGTTAAACAAGGCAGGAGGCGCCAATCGCGACAGAGACATCGTCATACACGCGTGTTTAGGCTCAAACACCGGCCGGCGCGGCCGGCCATGTGCCCCAACGCGTCAACGCCGGCGACCGGCGATGCCGATGCCGACGCCGACACAGGGGCCGCTGTTCTTGCAGAGCTTCATGCTTCGCGAGCTGCCATCGTCTCTGTGCTTTCAGCCGCGGCCGAGGCTGAGGTCGAAATCGACGCCATCGGTGACCACCTGGATGAGCTTCTGTCCAGCGCCTCGCCGTCGTCCTCCCACCACCTCCAGTCCCAAGCCGTGGCGGCACATGCGCTTAGCGCGCGCATCGACCGCGCCGTCGCGCCGGCCGAGCCCCTCCTCGCGGCGTTCCGCCGCGTGTCCGGGCGCTCGCCGAGGAGGCCGCGCCACCCGCGAACCCGGGCGACGCCGACAGCGCGGTCGCGTTCGTCGACCGTGTGGACCAGCTGCGGGACGCCATCGAGGATGTGGTGGCGCGCGGCGAAGAGGCCGTCCGGAGGGTGGAGGAGGCGGTCGGCTTCCTGGGCCGGACCAAGGGCGCCGGCCGTGGCCGCGTCCGGAGGCTGACCGAGGCCGCCGCGGCGCTGCGCGCGGTGTACGAGACGGAAGCCGAGGAGATGCGCTTCGAGGGGCCCGCTTGACGACGCTCTCCTCGGTCTCCAGGAGCTCTTCGAGGCGCTGCTCCTCAGGCTGAAGCACCCGGCGCCCGTGGACGATGACGTCGCCGGCGCCGAGGGAGACACGGAGGGGTACGAGCTGGGCACTGACGACGAGGTGGAGGCCGCCGCAAGGATGGCCAGGACGCTCGCCGTTAACGACTGCTTGGACATCTGCCTCGACATCTACGTCAAGGTGATTCGTTTTTCTCTAACCTCTACTACAGCTAGCCTTGCTGACAGTTGCGATGTGAGTAACTGAAATAACGGTGGGATGACGTCACTCAGACGAGGTACAGGAGAGCGGCCAAGGCGATGATGCGGCTCAACCCGGCGTACCTCAAATCGTACACGCCGGAGGAGATCGACGCCATGGAGTGGGAGTCGCTGGAGTCGGCCATGGCGCTCTGGAGCCCGCACTTCCACGTGGCTATCGCCTCCGTGCTCGCCGCGGAGCGCCGGCTCTGCGCGCGCGTGCTCGAGCCCCTGCCGCCAGCGGTCTGGCCCGAGTGCTTCGCCAAGATCGCCGCCCGAATCGTCGCGGCGTTCTTCCGCTTCGCCGACGGCGTGGCCGCCGCGGCACGCGAGCCGCAGAGGCTGTTCAAGCTGCTCGACATGCTCGACGCGGTGGTCCGGGAGCGGGAGCGCCTAGACGAGCTCTTCTCCAGCGAGTCGGCCACGCTGCTCGCCATCCGTGAGCGCACGCGCGAGGTGGAGCGCGCGCTGGCGCGCGCCGCGTCCGGCGTGTTCTTCGAGTTCGGCCTCCGCATCGAGACGCTCTACGTCAACGGCGCCGGCGGCGCCGACGCCGGGCAGGTGCCCAAGATCGTGCGGTACGCCGTGAACTACCTCAAGCGCCTCGCGTCCGACGACTACCGCGCGCTCATGGACACCGCGCTGCGCGCGGGATCCGGAGCGCGGAGACGATGACGACGACGCGGGCAAGGGTGATCGCGCCCCGCTCGCCGAGGCGGCGGCGAGCGTGCTGGAGGCGCTGCACCGGCACGTCGAGGCGGCGCGCAGGGTGTGCTCGGACACGGTGGCGTCGAACGTCCTGGCCATGAACGCGTACTGGTACATCTACATGCGCTCCCGGGGCTCGGAGCTGGCGAAGCTGGTGGGCGAGGACACCATGCGGCGCCGGTACAAGGCGGCGGCCGAGGAGGCGGCGTGGGAGTACCAGGACGCGGTGTGGACCCCGCTGGTCCGCCTCGTCAGCGGCAGCAGCTCCGGGGCGCCCAAGACCTGGCCGCCGGACGACGCGCGGGAGAAGGCTGTGGCGTTCGCTGATAAGCTCGAGGAGCGGGTGAGGCGGCACGGTGCCGAGTACAAGATACCGGACGGCGACCTCCGGGGACAGATCAAGGTGGCAGCGGCCAAGGCGGTGCGCGGCGCGTACGCCGGGTTCTTGAAGGCCAACGACAAGGCCCTGGGTGGCGGCCGGAAGCAACTGCTGCCGCTGGACATCATCGAGGGAATGGTTGGGCGCGTGTTCGACGAAATGGGCGATGGAGCCGCCGGTAGCGTCGGCCGGGCGAGGAGCCGGCGGGAGTCGAGGGGCAGTGGCAATCTGGAGGGCTTTTTCGCCGTCTAAAAATAGTGAAACGCATGCTTCTGTTATTCTGTACTTGAGTTTTTGTGTTAAATCTTCAAAGATAATGTAATCTATCAAAATCTACTTTAACACAGTATGTACTTGAGAACTAGATGAAATTAAAAGGTATGGAAATACATTACTGAAATTTGTATTGTTACATATATTGTTGACCGAAATTAAACTAGGGGCCTAAATTTGTTTGGAGCCACCCAACAACTATTATGAGTTGTGTTAGCCGAAGGAAAAAGTTACTCCCTCCGATTCAAACTGTAAATCATTCCAAGAATTTAGGAGAGTCAAAGCATTTTAAGTTTATATACAATAAAAGATAATAACATTTATGATGTCAACTAAGTATCATTAGATTCTTCAACAATTATATTTTCATAGTATACCTATTTTGATGTCAAAAATCTTTATAATTCTCTCAAAAAATTTAGTCAAACTTGACATAATTTGACTCTCCAACATTCTTGAAATGGCTTACAATTTATGATGGAGGGAGTAGCTAATAACTACAAGCTAATAGCTAATCATAGTTGGATGGTAGATAAAATATTAGCCAGCTAATTAACTATTGATTGTGTTAGCTGGGAAAAACTTAGCTAGTGTGTTATGAAAAGAGAGAGGTAGAGAGCTTCGGGGAGTTTTATTAAGATGAAATCATAGTTACCAACATAAAAGCTGGCACGATAATAATCACCACTAAGGTTGGTCTCTCACCGCTGAGGGTAGCCTTAGCTTTATACACGATCCATAAGTTTTAGTTACCAACATACAAGTTGACACGATAATCTTTGATAATAACACTTAACACTAAGACTGGTTTCTCACCGTGAGTTTCCCATGACTATCATTAGCTATAGGGGTTCCAATTTTAGGATGAAAACGGCTGAATGGGTCAAAAAAAAAAAAAATCATCAACCATTTTCTAATTTTACATTTGAATACAAAAATGAAAGCGGAAATGGTAAAGCCAGACACGAAAATGAACACAAACTTATGGAATTTGCAAATCGAACCAATTCAAGCGGACTTATATATATGTCGAACATGGCCGATATACAAAATTCAATAAGGAATACTCCACAATGCATAACAGTTAACAAGCGTCATTGTGGCAAATTTCGAATGCAAGAGAGCAAACTTATCATTTTGGTTTTTTTATAAGAGAAAAAAAAAAAAGAAAAAAAAATTTGTGATGCCATAAG
This sequence comes from Hyparrhenia diplandra, assembly GCA_015847255.1. Classification (NCBI taxonomy): domain Eukaryota; kingdom Viridiplantae; phylum Streptophyta; class Magnoliopsida; order Poales; family Poaceae; genus Hyparrhenia; species Hyparrhenia diplandra. The sequence goes on along the minus strand of JADLZK010011826.1, from coordinate 126,920 downwards.
TACTATATACTAGAAAGGATAGCAACATGGCTAGGCCCATTTAGCTCTCTATCTTTTGGTCAGCCCAGTCACATGCAACGCAACAACACCACCTCATGAAGCTAGATGGAGCCATGTAGGGCCGTACAAGGTGTTTAGTTCCACCTCGATGACTTAAAGAGGCGCGACGGGGTGAACTACCTATATAGTACGGCCATGGGAGTCGGTGCTCCACACGTGCCTTTGCCTAGTTGCATGGACAATGATGATCGACAACTAAATTTGATTTAAATTAAAATTTAAATTTAGGATAAATTTAGGATATTCTGAATTAAAAAAAATAGAAAACGGAAAACGGTTGAATTCGTCGATAAACTCCTCAACCGTTTTCTACTTTTGCATTTGAAATGCCAAAACAGAAAAGTTTGGAGGGAAAAAATACAAATTCGATCGTACTAGTTCGTATAGTTCAGTTCCGTTTTCATCATTAGTTCCACACGCACACGGTCCGCTCTCCACCCATCTGGTTAATTTTTCTTCTGAACCCGTGAAGCTACAGGAACTTGAAAGTTCTTTTATTGAAAATACAAAATAGACAGTTCAATCCCAGCCGACATTTAAAAACAAAAATGGCGCAGCCCATCTCCATGCCTAACTAGTGTAAAGGTGCACAGCCTTTCGTTTTTCACAAATAACAAAAAATATTGACGGCAGCTGATCTTCATTGGCCCCATTTGGATGCCTTAGAGTTAGATTGAGTTATTTTTGGCCCAAATAACCCAAAAGCATTCAAACACATGGGTTAGATTGGGTTATTTTGAGCCTAACCTACCAAAAAAAGTAACCCCTTGATATTTGGAGTTACTTTGGTACAAAATCAAAAAGCACACTAAAAAAAGTGATTGAAAAGTGCTTCTAACCCCATTGCTATGAGTTTGAGTTATTTGAGGGTTAGAGTTGAAGTTAGAGGATCCAAACACGCCCATTGCCATGTAGAAAAGGGCAGGTTGAACTGAACGAAAACCCACAAGCAATCGAACAGGACATGAACATTGCATTTATCCCACACTGCGATGCAAGAAAGCAAATACATTACCAGGCACAGTTAATATGTATCGCATACAAACCATAACACTGCACTCCTTTTGCACACAACTAGCCAACCACTATATTATTCTGTAAATAGGCACACCCTAACATAGATACACACCACTACGCTTCTGTTCTAGAACCTCAAGACTATCCTGAAGAGTCACACCTATACAATCTTCGACGACAGTTTTGTTAGTCTGTTTGGAAGCACTAGAGTTGGACTTGATCTGTTTTGCTTTCTTCCTCACTGATGGAATGAGCAAAAAGATCAAGACATTCCCCGCCTATGAAGAATTAGGCAGTTCATTTCAAGAATCTGACTCAGCAGTTCCTGGAAGGGTGACAAAATTTAAGACATTGGTCATGATGCTGTGGCCAACAGTCTCAGAATCTTGGTGTATAAGTGCTAGTGGACAATGAAACTTACCGTCACCACAGAGCTGCTCGACTCGGCTTACAATGTGTTTGCCATATGTGTACTTCCTCAATGCCTGCATATGACCCTTTACACGGCTGAGCAGGAGTTCCCTCTGATTCTCATTGCATGTTTCAAGTATCTTCTGAATCACATAATTAGCATACTGGTCCTTCATCATTGCCTAATGGAATATAAAAGGTGGTTAGCAAATATAAGTTAACATCAAGACATAAAGAAATAAGGTTACAGACGAGACTCTTTGGTGATCCATGAGATTCACAGCTCCCAGAAGCTGGAATAATAGAACTGAAAAGACACCCATGGAATTATCTGATTGCCTATGTACCGAACTGAGATCAGTTCCCTGTGTCCTAGCCTTAGTTTCAGAACCCCCACTCCGTTTGGCAAAGGAAGGGATAATGGAGAAAACACTTACTACACTATCAAACATACCAGCAAATTGTCATTGCCCTCTGTCTGCTCCACAATCTGCCTGATCAGAAGATCCCGCTCCACAATATCACCATGTTGAAAACACTTCTCTATCACATTCGATGCAAATTTATTTTGGCTCATGGTAACAACCTGCCCAGCTAATTTAGTAATAATTTGGCTCCTCTCATGAGCTTTTCCTCTTTCTAGAACATGCTGCAAGAGAAATAGAGAACAGTAAGGTGCCAAACTAAGCCGAAACATATCAAACATTTTGAGGCCGAGGGAGAAACAGTGTCCAAGGATCCACTGTATCAACTTACAAACAAATTTTACCTGTGTAACATAGTTGCCATACTGATCTTGCGCAAGGATGCACGCCGACTGCAATATCTCATCTATTATGCACTGGCCTTGTGAGTTACCACCGCAGTGCTCCAAAACTCTCTGCCCAGAATGATAATCATTGAAGAATGCACCACAATCCATCACCAAATTCTAATAGATTATTACTGTAAATTCACCTGAATTACACGGCAGCCATATGGGTGCATTGAAAGGCTAGCAACTTGTCCCTGAAAAGCAGATACTACAAAACCAATATGTTCTGTGGGGACACACTCAATGCACTTCTGTATAACGTGATTTCCATTTTGATCACGAACACATCGCATAACATGTCCATCAAGCTCATGAACTAGAGCAATTTTCTGGTCAAGTTCCATAACTTCAAGAGCCTACATGTTTCGAGAGATAAGTTAGTTGAAGCAATAATCAATAATGATAGATGTAGTTGCTCACACTAAGCTAGATGATACCAAGAATCACATGAGAAACTAAGTTTTCAGTTGCTTGCACTACATCACCAGTCCCCCAGTACCATTAGCAGAGAGGTCATTTTTTCATATCATAGCTACTTTCCCCCTCAGAATGCCATAGTGATTACTTAAAAGAAACACCTCTAACAATGACATGCAGTGAGACTTGCATAACATATTCTATATTTCCATAACTTTTACAAAAAAAAGATGCACCTGGGTCCTGGCTTAAACTTCCCATGGATCCTCATCTAGGTTCATAAACTCTCGAAGTGAGAATCTGAGTCCTCCAAATATGGACCTGCTTTCTCACTTGGAGTGAACAACTTAAAATATTCAAGAGGACCTAGAGCCTCACTTCAAGAGTTTGTGGACTTTGGTGAGAATCCTCGAAAGTTAAAGAACCTAGGTGCGCTTTGCTCTTTTTACAAATTATTAGTCACATATAATTTAATTATATATTAAATAAAGATTAAAGAGTACCTTCTGGATTACACGACAGCCATACATCTGAAGACTCAAAGGCAAAACATGACCAACAAGCTTGGTGGCAAGATCCCTCCTTTGCTCACGAGTTCCATGTTCAAAAAACTGCAGTGATTACAAACTCGTGTTTACTGGTTACAAGTTACAATGCATGACAATGTGAGATGAAATGACTAGACACTGTACGCGGTATACAAACAATGCTATGGACCATGAGATTCACCCTTGCAACGGCATACCTTTTGGATCACATAATTCCCAAAAACATCAGTCATTAATGATGAAGCATGAGGAAGAACCTCTGCAAACACAGATGCCTTCTCTTCAGCAGTGCAGTTTTCCAACTTCTGCTGGATAAATCGGCTACCATGTTGGTCAGCACTGAGATCAAGAATACATCCAAAATTAGCATACAAACCTTTGTTAGAATGGATATTAAGACACGATATGGACTAAACCACAATCAACACTGGAGAACTAACCTGTATTCAACTATACGACCTGTGATGTCAGATAGCTCAATCCTGCGTGCTCTGTTGGACTTTAACTCTTCTAAGAAAGAGCAAGTCTTTGATTCATCAAACTTAAGTCTTTCTCGCTGCCCTTGAATCCCAGGACTATCAGGAATATTTCTTGAGGGGGACTGAAATCCAACAGAGTCGTTTCTCCTACCAGGAGGCAATACTCCAGGCAACGTTTGTCCCTGAAACACTGGACTTGAAGGATAAGGCATCGGCACTCCGACGTAGGAGGAGATGCCTTGATAATTTGGAACATTCCCTCCTCTTCCGGCTGTAGGAGAATTAGGAAAGCCAGTTCTTGGAAGTGGAAACCTCTGATCAGATGGATATGCAGTTTGAGGTATCATCTTTTGTGGATCAAAAATTTCAGCTGGATTCCCAACAACAGGAAATCTCGGACCCATTGCATTGTATTGATTCCCACCAGTATACTGAAATAAAGAGGGATGCTGAAGGAAATGAATGAAGTTTGGATCAGGAATGGATGGCTGCATACCAGCCCCAAGCTGTCCATATACTTTATATGATTGCATAAAATCTGTTCCCCCTGTAAGATTCCCTGCTGGAGGAAATCCAGATGGCCTGCCACTAAAGCTTGGAGTCATAGGACTGTCAAGAGGTGTAGCAAGAGGACCTTGGGGTGCATAGCCAGCCATAAAAGGTGGCAAAATGGATCCACTTACAGCGTACCCACCAGTTCCAACTGAGGTTGGAAAAGCATTAGCAGGGTGCAGATTCTGATAATAATGGTTTCCAAAAGAATTTGGTGTATAGAAAGGTGTTGTCATACTAGGCTGCGGTAAAAATGATGCATGTCACCAGCAGGTAACTTGAGCTGAGCATGAGACAAGTTATCAACAAAAGGTACATGGGGAAGATGGGATCCTTGAGTAGTCATTTGCATAGGATCACCTTGAGCTGGGACAAAGGAGCCATACTGCTGCAAGACATTGTCCTGCCACCCCTGCTTGACAGGTGAGGATGTATGGCCATCCAAACTTAACTTCAAATTCTTCATACTAGAGTCCACATTATCAAGGTCAGTAGCAGCTGCACCACTGCCAAGCACAACATTTCCATGTTTGGTGTCTACAGCCGCCTTTTCTTGCTGAGAAGTTTTCATACCAGTTTTGCTACCAGAATGTGCTGAACTGGAAAGGGGCGGCGATGAAAGGTCATTGTTAACAGTACTTTTCAGTGGGCTTTTTGGTGTCCAAGGGTTCAAGTCAGATTGCTTGACAGCATCAACAGACAAACTCCTTGACAAATTTATGTCAGAATATACAGGCATAGAATCACCATTGTTGCTTTTTGAAGGATTAGAAGATGAACTATCAGGCAAAGAAGCAACACTCTGTTGAAAACTCTCCTAAGGAAATATCAAACAGATTATGAGACCATTTGTGACAGTCAAGAGAAAACCAAAGCATCAATTCAAACATTATTCGTAAGTGCAAAGGAAAAAAAAGTAAAGTAAAAACTGAGAATGGACAAGAAAATATAATAAGACTTATCACATACTACACAAAGCACAAATGTTGCATCTCTTTCAAAACTTGTTAAATGCTAATAATCCCTGGCAATTGCTTTTGGAAAGCAATTTTGTTTTAATGTTTATCACTTTTCACATAGGTTTACTAATTACAATAGTTGTTATAATAGAAGTGTACAGCTAGCCAATTATTTTCCACGTTTCTTTAAAATAATAGACAATTGCAAAGTGTAGTGATCTAGATAGATTTGTAGTGCTGAAATTTGGTCTGTCACGTGGTAAGAAATTGAGTAAGAAAGGAGCAATTCCTTTAATGTTCAAAAGAAACCTTACCTTTTACCTATTAGAAGGAACCTTACTACAAACTTTTTACCTATACAAATATCACTAAGTATCAGCTAAAGCAGGGCTGAAATATTGGCCTGTGCCATATAAGAACAATAATGTTTATTACTACTTTTTGATACAACAAATTCAGTGGCCTCATAACAAGGTAACCATTGCACAACTATGTTGAAAAGTTAATATCTTATTTCAAGTTCAAGCAAGTAAAAGACCATAGTATCCCTGTTCATTCATGTGCCCTAAAGCAAATCATAAGTTGGACAAATACTATCCATGCCACCATACCGATATTTTATACAAGGTATCAACATACCAACTAACTAGTAACTACTGACTAGCATGTTTCAGAAGAACCACAATTTTTAATTTTACCTGGCACATATAATTACACATTGAATCATGCAAGTGACCAAATAATAAAAAATGGTGCATATAACTATGAAGATAGGATGCAACAGCTCTGACAAAAAAAAGGAGTAATTAATTCGTGTCAAGCACTCACCAGCATAAAATCCTGGCTCTGAAAGTTGGATGTACTGGAGATAATCTGGGCATCCTCCACAGAACTTGAATCCAATCTTGGAGATTTATCATCCTCAGGTTCTTCTTTGTGAGTTGATAATGTTGAACGAGGAACGTATATCGAGCCTTTGTTACTGTTATCTTGGGAGACCACCCTCCACTCTTTAGCCTTGCCAACACGGTTCATTAATCGGCGGCTCTCCCTTGAAATAAGTGGTGGAGGGAGCCTTGGATTCAGATTCACCTTGGAGCCATAATACTCAAAATATGCTGGATCAGCACGTAGTTGCTCCTCAGACTTGGAACTGTCAGTTATGCTATCCAAGGTTGCCAAACTAGCTTCAAAGCTCCCACTCTGCTGGCCAATGAGATGACCAAGAGCCGCAAGTGATCCTTCCATGCTAGGCGGTGCACTTCCACTGCGATTTGGAACAGATTTGCTCCAGCCCCCATAAACCCCAGTGCCATTATCCACAAATCCCAAGTCTTCCCCTGCAAGGGCACCCACTGAAGAGTCAAATGCACCAAATCCCTTACTCCAGTCCCTAGCTCCCGTCCCCACCAATTAATCGGACAGCACTCTCAGTAGCCATTAGACTGCAGAGAAAGAAATTTGGTTTGTAAGTGCTCATCAATTGATAAGACATATAAGAAGCACATTCTTGTTACTTCCTCAACTAGAATATTGAAGCCTAAATGTTTGCCAATGTAACAAGTAACAAGAATCAGTGTAAAGCAAATGCATTCGAAATTTCATTTCTAGCGGTCCATGTATTAGATAAAGAGACAAGCTAACAGAAAAATATACAAGGGTATGCTGCTTTGGCCAGATAATACCATATATGTAGAACTTTGACAGCATGGGGCCTCAATTTAAATACAGAAACATAGAAGTGAATCTCAATCGACATAAATGGCAAGCTGCAAAGTGAGCCAGTGATTTGGTCAGACGTTTGCTAGCATCTAGCGCCACAACTACAGTTGTGACAATGACTCAGATAAGGCACCAAAAGATAATGCCTTTGGGGGTGTAATCATGCTTATATCCATCGAACTGCACAAAACCGATGCCACTGCCTACCTCAGCAATCTGATACCTTCCAGTTTCTCACACGATCTAATGGGGGAAAAAATAAATTCCAACGAAAGATTACATGATCTAGCCATTGGACTTTCCCCAAGAGAAAGGAAACTTTTTTCAAAACAACCCAGAATGCAGTCCAAAAGCAGATGAAAATCAGAAGAGTAGCTAAATTCTGTAACACGCACAAACCCAATCAATAGCTGAAACTCATTCCTGCAATTCCACCAATGGGAATCCATAGAATCGCAACAGCGAATGAATCCCTATCGCACGACGGCAACTTGCCAATGCTCAAGTTGTCAAGCTCCAACCACAGCCCGAAATTCTCCCCAAAAAATCAAGCAAACACAAGCACACCAACGCCAAGCATCACACCTCCATACCAGTCAACAGGGGAGATAACGAAACAAGGAGAGGGAAAGGTGTAACCTTGCCGCCTCCAAGTCAGTCGGCTGGCCTGAAACCCTAGGCAACAAAGCATCAGCGCCACCATCTGTAGTCATCCTCCCGAAGGTCTCCCCGCAAAAGGCACACCCCGTTTCTCCAGGGGCACCAACCACCTTGGCCTTATCCACCATCTCACTGGCGCGAGCTTTCCTTTGCTCCTCCGCCGCCGCCACTTTACCCTTTCCTTTTATCTACTTGAAGAGACGACGATAGACCAGGGGGGACCGGTCGGTCGTTTATAAAAGCCTCAAAATGCCTGCGCAGGCATTAGGCTGGATATGACTGTAGTGGCGTGTTACGGATGTGTGGCAGGGGTGTGATGGACACTTGGACAGAATCATAAAGCGTCATTTGCGTACACGGGAAACTGTGGGTGCGTTTTAACCTTTCCTTTGAAAAATAAAGAGGGTTCAGGTGTTTTTTTAAGGAAGGAATGGACCTTTGAGATAGCAAACGTCTTGCTAAAGGTAAACACAATCTATACTAAGTATGATAACAGGAAGTGAAAAGAATTACGCCATTTTTGTCCTTTTGACATGCTTGTTTAGTACTGTGGATTGTATTGTTTGTAATGAGGCAAAATGAATGTTGACCGTAATAATGAGAAATTGGTTAGTTACTGGTTATCAATTGACTAAATATGCTAGTAAAACACCCTCTATTGCTTTCTAAGCTGATTATTGCACCCTAAATTTTTTTAGTGCAACTAGTAACACATAAGTTTGTCAAGCAAATGCATTATAGATTCATTTTACACAGTTCATATATATCAGGTAAAGAGATAAGCACACAGAAAAGAAACATACACAGAGGGTGATGCTACTTGGGTCTCCTAAGTAAATACGATAGTAGGCAAACTTGAATGGCTCAGGGCCTCAGAAAAAAAAATGAAAGATAGAAACATAGCAGTAGAATCTCAATTGGTGTATGCAAATGACAAATGGACAAGTTGCCAAAGTGAGCCAGCCATTTGGCATAGCATCCAGCGCCCCAACTGCGGTTACATTTGAGATAAGGCACCAAACGACAAGACCTTTGGGAGGGTGTAATCATGCATATACCCATCGAATTGAACACCAACCTCATACCCTGCCTACCTCAGCATATATATCCATCGAATTGAACTCCAACCTCGTACCCTGCCTACCTCAGCATATATATCCATCGAATTGAACGGCAACCTCGTACCCCGCCAACCTCAGCAATCCGACACCTCCCATTCCCCTCCACACAATCTAGTGGAGAGAAGAAAAAAACATTTTTTTTTCATACGAGTTGAACCACGAGCTAGCCGATGGACTGGTTCCCCAAGCACAAGACCAGATGAATGAAACACAGGAAGAGCGACCGAATTCAGGAAGCCCAGAAACATTCCTGCGAGGAATCCCCTCACCCCCACCTCCAGAATCACAACAACGCACGCATTCCCTTCCCCTCGCTCAAAGCCAAAGGCGAGTTGTCACCACTCGAGCAACCAAGGCTCCCGCCACTGCCGAAAATATTCCCCAAAAAAACATCCCGCCGCAACACAGTTCAACAGACAACAGGGGAGGGGCTGACGGAGCAGGGAGAGAGAAGGGAAAGAAGGAAGGACCTTGCGGCCTCCGAGCCGGCCGGCCGGCAGCCCGAAACCCTAGGAGACCGAGCAAGTCCACCAGCAGCAGTCGTCGTCCTCCACCCGGAGCTCGGCCCGCGACAAAGCCTCCCGCTTTCTCCGGAGCCGGCCGGAGCCTCCAAGCGCGTCGTCGGCCTTATCCACACAAAAAACTCTTGTTCACTCGGGGAAGCTTTTCTTTGGCTCCTCCTCTTCTCTTCCTCCTCCCTTGCTTCCACCTCGCAGGAGAGGACAACCCCCCACGCACGCTTTTCCCTTTTTCTTTTGGCGACTCGACTCGGTGGAGAAGACGATGGACGACGGACGGGGCCGTTGAATGGGTGCGTGCGGCGGCCGTACCGATCGATCGATGGTGGTGGTGGTGGTGGTGGTGGCGGCTTCCTTCTAAAACCCTCGGACCGCCCTGGGCTGTGTGCGGCCGCCGCGGCGTGCTTTGGGGTTCGTGCGGGGTGGTGATGTGTGGAGAGGATGGAGGCGGGCGGGCGGCGGAGTCACGAGGCGTCGCTCGTCGCTCTGCCCCTGCCTTGTGCGTGCGGGGACCTAGGACGGCAGGGATTCTGCCCCCATTTTCGCTACGCGTACACCGGAGATTGTGGACGCGCCGCTTTAAGATAAGCCTTCCTTCCTTTGGCAAAGAGTGTGTTGTGGCCTCTAAAGTCAAAAGAGGAGATTGGGGAATGTTTAGGCTACTAAACCCATATTTGTGCATATGATATTAGGAGGTGAAATATTTTGTTAATATACATAGTGTGCATGTTTGTTTATGTTATGGACAGTGTATGTTTATAAAATAAAATGTTCATGTCGTTGAAGCCCATGTTTGTTAAAGATAATTATTGTTATCGCTATTGCAATGATGAGAACAACTTTCTATTTATTCTAAAGGTGATTGGATTATTTCACCCATCTTGAATGTAGTCGCATTCAGATTTATTAGTATATTACACTTGCAAGTAAGCAAAGCAACTTCAAAGTGACATGAGAAGTTAAAGGAAAGTGAGATGAAAGTTTCAGCTAATGAAATCAATACACTGCTTCCAAAACTTATTATGGCATAATTAAATGTGATTAGAACCTATTAAGGCCAAAAAAAAAAACTATCCATGTACAAGATAGCAACTATGAATCAAATCATATTAGCTATTGTGACACTTGGGGAAAAAAAAGTGAAATTGTCCATCTAGATTGGCCTCGTGAACTAAACATAACTAGTTGATCAAGCTCTTTTTTTTTTAGTTTGCATATGCCGACCTAGTTTACGTCATCAACCTCAATCAGTCAACCTAGTATTTTAGAGACATTCATATAGGTAGGGTTTATGGATGCTCAACGAAGTGTTTATAGTGATTTCATTAGTCTTAATTTCTACCCTAATAATCTACAGTACATTTGAGTGTGCATGAAGAGGTAGAAGTGTATGTGTGGATGAGTGCATATGCTTATAAATATACACATTGATGCATTGGAGATTATTGGATACATTAGACAAGCAACACATCTTTCTTTGGAAGCGCTTAAAATTGCCCTTTTCCCCTTCTCTCTGCTTTCTTCAGAAACAATTAAAATTGTTTCGAGTGTAATGCGTTTCGATCCTCTGGAGATTAAAAACAATGGATATGTGTCATCCTTATGATCGCCAGTGGATCAATACATGTTTATTATTTTACATGTTTTTTTTAGATTATTAGACAGTACAACATGTTGAACTAGGAAAGTTGGTATTCTTGTGGTGCACCATGTTTCTGTCTGTAGCAAATGTTACTACTATTTATTTATAAGTCTTTCTTGACTTGTTCCAGTAGTTGCGGTAGTAGTGTCTGCTGTTAGACACTAGTATATGGTCTTGGAGGTAACGTCAAGGGAACGCGCTCCACCGAAATGGCTTGGAAGTTGGACCTACACGGCTCGACCTCATCCGGCGGCAGTCCTCGAGTCAACAAGCACAGGGCCACAAGGCAGTTTTATCTCTGGACTTTTAAAATAATTATTTATATTCCTCTTTTTGTTTCCTTTAAGCTCAGAATAAAGTTATGAAAATATTCTTTTTGATTTTAAGGGTCTGTTTGGTTCATGGGACTACAAATTAGTTCCTAGGCTCTTCCAAAGGTCTATTGAAATAGAGACTAATTGAGACTAAAAATTAGTCCCTAGTCCCATGTTTGGTAATTTAGGAACTAAATGACGTTAAAAATTAGTCCCCAGTCCCCTAGTCTCATGAGAACCAAACAAGACCTAAAACTTTATATCCCATAGGTTCAATTTCATCCCTGAACTACTAAGGTGCAATTTTAGTCATTAATTTTTTTTCCTACTCAACTTCATCCTTTTCTCATGTGGAAGCCGTATTTCTATTTTATTCATATCATTCACTCATAATTTTATTTTATTTTGTCCCTTGGGCTCAATATCACTATTCAATTAAAGTTTATTTTATTCATTTCAATACCAGAATAGTAGTTGCTAAATAAACCAAAATAGTACTGCCTCCATTCCAAATTATAAGTCGTTTGACTTTTTTTTTGACTTCAAGTTTGACCACTCATATTATTTAAAAATTTATGAAAACATAGTCAAATTTAAAGAATTTTTATTAATAAAGCAACCCACAAAAAAGAAATAAAAAATTTACACAAATTTTTGAATAAGACGAGTGGTCAAACTTGGAGACAAAAAAAGTCAAATCACTTACAAATTGGGATGGAGGAAGTATTATTTTTTAGGCTATGGAAAAATACTAGACTTGAGACATAGCCCCAGCTACTGAATCAGTTCTGATCTCTCCATCTCAAAGAATCAATGAGCTTCTCGAGAGCATGTTACGGAGAGAATTTTCAACTTCCAACCTCGACACAAAGTCACACAAGCAAGAAAATACCATTCAAAGTCACGCAGAGGCTTTAGGCTGTGTCTTAAGCATCAGCAGAGGCCGGAATGTTAATTCCATTATTAAAAAAAAAAAAGTTCATTCATTTTTTTTTTCTCAGTGGAGACACGTACGAAGATACCGAGACGACTAACCTGGGCCTATTTAGGTGTTATGGGCCTATTTGGGTCACCGTGGAGTCCTGTCCGCCGCCGCCGCTCGTTTCTTCCCCTCCGTCGACGTCTCTCCCGCGAGCACAAGCGTCGCCTCCATCTCTTCTTCCTCCCTCAGCGCCCTGGTCTCCTCATTGCAGACGCTGTGCAGCCCAGCTAGCCACCTCGGGGGCGTTCTCCGCCTTGCCCGCTGGCCACGCAAGAGGCTGGTTTCCCGTGCGCCGGCTGTGTGGTGTTGAGCCCTGCTGCAGTATGCGGACACCATGGTGGAGTTCCAGGCTGCCATCGGCAAGTTCCAGGCTGCGTCACTTTCAGGAGATCGTGCTTACCCTGGGTGCATCGAGGCCATCAAGCTTGGACTGGGAGCATGGACGCTACTGCTGCGCAAGCACTGTATTCTGTGAGTTGTGTCATTATTTCAGTAACTGAATAGGAAGCACAGGTTTTAGCAATCTGTGCAGGTAGGAAGCAAAACTGGTACCAAATTGTGATTTTATAGATTCACATCTCGAAATATGGAATGTTATGACTAAATAAAGAACAAATCTGTATAGATTGCCTTCTGTAGTGTTTTGACTAAATGTAGAGAAGGCATTGCTGAATTTTTAAAACTTCAGAGACTACACAAATATCCAACCCTGATGATTAAACAAGCATAGTCGTCGGGGTAAGTGCAATAGTTGGAGCTGCAGAATGAATTAATCCTTTTGCCATGGCCACCAAAGCTGTGAGAGATGGGCCACTCTCCAAAACAACACCTATGTTGCCATAAAAAGACCTTGTGCTTCTCCACTTTTGATGGAGTCATTTCTACCTTGGACAGTGCTTCCATCATTCCCCCTTCTCTCAATATAGTGGCATAGCGAGGACAAAATTTCACTATAGATATCGACATCTCAACTATGACCCTTCTCATTCTTGGGTATTCAGGATTTGGTTTTCTGTTGGAGTTGAGTGTGCAAACCAGCTTCTGAACAAGCAGCTCTGATCGGTTGGTTTGTAACTGCAGCTGATCATGGATAAATGATTCTGGGAGCATGTCACAGATTTGTGATACAAGGCCGATCAGGACCTCCATGTGTTTTCCCTCCGCAGACATTATATTTTCCATCACCTGCAGGAATGGTGACGCCACAAAGAATTCAGGTAATGATGACTATTTCAAGATCATTTAATTAACATGGCCCAAAAATACGGAATGAAATAAATCACAATCCACCATAATTTATGTATGAACGCTCATGTTTTTTAAACCACTAAGCTCCGGTGATAAGTTCTACTGTACCATATACTTCAATTTTCAAGCTAGCAACTTCATTGATAATAACAATAATGAACACGCTGAAATTCTTAACATTTTCTCTTAGTAGCAATAGAGAGACTCACCATTGGGAAGGCAGATGACAGGTGGTTGCTTGCATCTTGATAGCTCACTTTGTCTTTGGTGTGCTCACAAATGTTCTGCAGTAGACTTGCCGCAACATATCTGTACTCATCTTCGCACAACATGTTCTTGAGATCCTTGATAATTTCATATCCTGTTTGTTCCAAGATAAACAAGCAATTTGCAGGGCTCTCTGTTGTAATGTTTGCAAGTGCTTCCCCTGCAGCCATTTGCAGGACTGATCACTGTCGTAGTTACCATTTGTTGGTCCATCCTTCCCAATAAATGCATGCACAAGTTTCAAAATAGTCACTTTGCAGCTCCCAATTTCTTTCCTTGTGTCCTCATCCAAGGCCAGCTTGGTTAATATATCAATCACCAGTTTCATTAGTTCAGGGCCACTGCGGCTGTCCTCCAAGACACACTTGAGGTTGTTCAGTAAAAGGAGTTGCTGCACAGCTCTTGCCGAAGTGCTGCCCCAATTTTCTCCCCCAGTGCTTGCAAGCCTCCTCACAAAATTCAGTGATGCACATATCACCGTGCGTTGCTGCTCATCGCTGCTAATTTCATTGTCAGTTGTGTAGTCTATGAGCCCTATAGTCTTGGAAATGAGGTATGGCGATTTGACAATTTCTACACAATTGTCAGGATCATGAGCAAGCTTCTCCAGAATTACCATGCCCAGTACGGGGATGGAGTCATGATGAGTCAAGGGCAGCTCCTCCAAAATAGACCACTTGTCTTTCATCCGCTGCCAACATCGGTGTACCCAGTAGCAGTCTCCTTGTTTATCTTGCGCATGCCCACTCACTAGTTGTTCATCAGTAGTTTGACTAACTGCATTTCCTCCATTACTAGAAGCTATTTGCACTGATTGGTCATTACCAGCATCAAGGAGCGGAGACAGCAATTTCAACATGCCTGGGATCTCAGCAATTGTAAGTCTGTCAGCAAGGTGGGCGATGACCCTAGCAGCATTAAGCCTGCAGGTATCTTTCCTTCCGAGCATGCAAATCATCTTGGGCAATGTCTCTTTGGACTTGATGACTTTTGTTCTCAGCTCTTCACTGAAATCGGTTTCCTTGGATTCATCCAGGAGATTGCCAAGAATAAGCACACCAGCTAGCCGCGTCTCACTTGACCTGGAGCATATTATGGACTCTTCGGCAAAGCTGGCGAGGTTCACCATCTTCCTTGCAGCAAACAAGCCAGCTTCCATGCATGTGGAGTAGGCAGACTCGTAGTACAGATCAATGGCTTTGGCTCCCTGCTGACCTCTGAGTTTTGACTGACGGACAAGCATTCTACGCGGGAAGAAGGAGAAGAGCCCGATGATGCTTGCTGTGATGTAGAAACAACCTTGGCGTATTGCCAGCACGTAGAAGACTTTAATCGCTGACACCATGTTTGGGTTGATAATACTGTCCTTCTCATGCGACGACGACAACCGGCCATAATCAAAGTGCAGTTTGTGAAATCGCGAAGACGAGAGCATGACCTGAAGGACAGCGGCCGGGATCTGCAGATTCTCAATCAGTAGCACCGCTACGACAGATACAACGGATGCAACGAGAGATATTTCTACACTCAGAACATTATTGAACAGCACTGGCATACCTACAGCCAAATACCAAAGGAACAACATATGCAGGGTCACGTCGATCCAGCGGCCAATAACCAAAATAGAATTATTTTCTGTTGTCGGAGTCTGTAGGCTACCAAGAGATAGTACCAATGTTGCGAATGATATGATGAAACTACTAGAGCCATGATAACGACCAAACTGAGGCGGCCGCACAATCGCCACTGAAGGAGTAAAAGCCAGGCTGACGGCTGAAATCAGTTTGGCCAAAAATAGTAGACTGCGTCCCCAAGGAGTACTTATTAGGTTCCCAATTATTGAGGGCCTAGAAATAAGCAGCAACGCTGCCACCACCATTGATAACATCCCTGCTGATACGCAGGCAGTCCAAAATGTGTCATGCATGTGGTGATCACCTGCCCCAGCTGCTTCATGATATAGAATATTAACTGTGGGATATGTGAGCTTATCCGTAGCCCGACTTACCCTTAGAGCATACAAAATTAAAAAAGCAATCAGGACAGCCCACAGCTGCAATAATCGTTGGGACCGGCGGCTAGTCTGCTGAGAAGCACCTCGTAGCTGCATCTTGCTCATAACAATCAGTAAACCCACCTGTAGAATGCCCATGAACATAGGTCCAACAACCGGCAACCAGGTAACAAGGTCTATCCACATACCCATGACCAGCACCACCTCATTACCTTCCTGCGGCCGCCCCAAAATGCGACCGAAAGACCCGTTGATCCATTTGAGTGCCCCCGTCGTCCCGAACAAGGACCGGTTGTCCAATTTGTAGTTGCGGCTAAAAATCCTGACGTGTGCAAAGCGAAATTTATTACTCCCTTCATCCAAAGTGTAAATTATTACAACAATCTTGGAGAGTCGAAGGCTCAGAGCATCTCCAACTCCAAGAGTCTTATTTGTGACATCAAGTAGTCTTATTAGTTGTTGCAACTTTTTTTTCAATTCCCACGTGTAGAGCATCTCCAATAGTCCTTTTAAAGTTCACTATCTAAATCATCATTTAGAGAGTCATTTGCATAAATCATTTTCTATATCTTTTCACTCTACCGTTTTTTATATCTTTTCTGCACTTTAGGGAGTCATTCTTGTTTTTAATCTTTAGCTAACGAAAAAATATGGAATAGGAGGTGGTTATATTTGGACAACCAAAAAGTAGTTGTTGGAGTTGTTTCTCTCATCAAACTCTCTTTTTGGTAATAATTAGCTTAAAACAACATTTTTCACGTGTAGTAATTAGGAAAGATATAGATAGTGCGTTGAAGTTGCTCTATATTAAAATTGAAGTAAAGTGCACCTGGCGGTCCTCAAACTTATGCTGCTGTGTCGAGCTGGTTCCCAAACTTGCAAAACGAGCGTTTATGTGCCTAAACACTGTTATGGTGTCACCGGGGTCCAACCAGGAGCCGACGCACGTGGCAATTAAGCAAATCACCCCCTGGCGTCATCATCCCATCGCACGCCGTTTGGGGGCCGTCTATCAGCCCAAACCATTCGTCTCCCCTCCCCAGACTCGACTGTTCATCTGGGCGGCGGCGGAGACGAATCCGAGGTCAGGTTGGCAGCGAAGATCGGGCGGCTTCAACACTTTAGTGAAGATAAAGTATTAATGTGGCACCTAATGTTTGGTAAATTTAAAATATTTTAGATTCTAGACCACACTTTTAATTACACGTAATGTGGAACCTAAAATGTTGAATTTGTTATCTCAAAGAATTATACGTTTAGTGAGATAAAGTATTAATAAAATATATAAAGTTATTCTATAAAAATCTACAAATTTTAGATTGTTTTCTCTGGTTTCCACGCATGGGGATATTGCTAGCTATATTAAAAAGGAGAAAAAATTTCTCCTCCAAACTTTTGTTCGTCAATCTCTCTCGTAGTTCGTCTGTAATAGTAAGACTATGATAGGAGTGCAAGCAAGGAGGGGTTGTTTGGAACTTTGGATTTTTTTTCGAAAAGCGAGCTTAGCTCGTACTTCATTAAGAGGAGATATAGATAATGTTTTACACGTCCTGTGACATCACAAAAAGCGACATGCCTCACTGATACCACAAGTGGGGGAACACGTTTGGAACTTTGGATCCTCTGAACTTTGAAGCTAAGCTTTATAATACTTTAGCTCACTTTTAAGCTCTCAAACTGTAACGTGAACTGAACTAAAAATTAAAGTTAAATCACTAGTTTGGAGCTTTAGTTATAGAGTTTAGAGAAGAAAATCTAATCAGGCTCTAAATAGATGGCAAATAAAGAATAAAATACTGATGTTACAGAACACCTACCTGAAGGCTTCTATGAAGATAATCACCATGGCGAACCAGAAATCCGTCGCTTGCAGATTGGGCAGAAGCCGCCAAGCAAGACGGCGGTCGCCCAGAGGAAGGCCAGTCCGCCGAAAGCATTTCCTGCCCACTCGCCGAAGGCAACAACCCCGTACATAACTGTTGAGCGTCCGCTCTCTCTGCTGCATCTCGCCACCTGTTGCAGCGTCCGCAGCGTCGTCAGGAATTTGGACAGAGACCTCGCTGGCGCCGCCGGCACCGGCTGGTGTCGCCATTGTTCGTGTTCAATGGTCGCCCAAAAAATGGGCGCCCGACTAGCCGAATATGTATGGTGTTTGAGGTAAAAACGCGGAAACTTTCAGGACAGGCAAGTGTTCTCTTATCATCTTGCAAGCTGCAGGTAGCAACATGTGTCACATCTTGCGGAAGGAAACGAAGGGCAGCGGAAGCCAGTGCTCATTGTGCGCCAACAGCGGCGCGGCGCGTGTCGCCGTTGACCTCGCGTGCCCTGTTGAGTCTCCGCTCTATGCATGGGTACACACCGACTAGTAGCGATATAAAGTTTGTTCAATTATTACATGTCGAAAAAAGTTTGTTCAATTATATATAGATAAAAATATAAACATTTATACTGTTAAATAAATATTATTAATTTAGTTACGAAATATATTTTTACAATAAAGGATTTTATAAGCTATAAATGTGAACACAACTTATCAAAACTTAGTCAAATGTGAAGCACCTTAACTGGCACACAACTTTATAGTTACTAGAAAATTTGCCCGTCAAGGCGTTCTTACGGTTTGTTTTGAACTAAATTAATTCTTTGAAGACTCTCCAACATCATTTTTTTTTAAAAGAGTATGCATCCTCAGGTACCTAAACTATTATGTGAATACTGGGATAGGTCTCCAACCAAAAAATATAACAGTTAGGTACCTAAACTATTTCTGTGGATACCAGATAGGTACTCCAACTAAAAAATATAACAATTAGGTACCTAAACTATTACGTGAATACGGATAGGTACTCCAACTTATAAACATAATAGTCGGGTACTCAATTCTTTTTCCCATTCCTTTTTCCATTCTTTTCTTTTACTTATATTTAACTAAAGCATAACTAAGTTGTTATTTACTTTTGCCGCTAACCTGCACACATGCAGGTTCTATTAAATTCATAGTACAAAAATCCTCGTAAATATATATTTAGATTGACTCAAAATGATAATTAGGTTGAGAAGATATACAATTCAAACAATTTCACTTCACAAATTGGCTCGATTACACTAATATAGGAGGAATATAATATTGAAAATGAATATTTACAATAATTTTGTACTATGAATATCTCCTATGAATACTATAAAATTTAATAGAACCTGCATGTGTGTGCAATTTAGCGGCAAAGTAAATAACAACTTACTTATGATTTAGTTAAATAAAAGTAAAAGAAAAGAAAGAAAAAAATGAATTGAGTACCTAGCTATTACGTTTCTGAAGTTGGAGTACCTATCCAGTACCCACAAAATAGTTTGAGTACCTAAATATTATGTTTTTAAGTTGAGTACCTATCCTGTACCCACATAATAGTTTGAGTACTTGGTTGTTACGTTTTTAAGTTGGAATACCTATCCGGTACCCACAGTAATAGTTTAGGTACCCAGGGTGTATTTTACTCTTTTTAAAATGTTGTACTCCACGATGGAATTGAATATATATTCAATAAAAAGGTGAAGAGAATATTTTTTCAGATCCAAGTGCAGGTCCGGCAGGGGACGCAGGGGCAACAGGGGCGTGCTCGACGGCCGGTGCTCGTCGTGGGGCTGGGAGCCTGGGACGGACACGCCTGCTGTTCCTTGTTGGAGAAGCTATTTTCAGTTGTCTTGCTTTTTGCTCTCTAAGGCCATGTAATTATAGACTTTACCATGGATTTGAGTTCTATTTGGATTGGATTTGGATAAGGAAAGTCTAGACTCTATTTTTAATTCTCTTGCTTTTTGCTCTGTGTAATTATATACTTTATGATGGATTTGAGTCCTATTTGGATTGGATTTGGACAAGGAACAATATAGAAATTTTGGCAGACTGATCGAGACGCAGAAGGGAAGAGGCGAATGACACTGTGAAGGTGACACATCGTATTGACATGGTATCCTACAGGAGAAGGTATCGCGCAGTGCATTATCTAGACACGTACAGAGCTTAAGAAAGTGTCAAGCAAAGTCTTATCATGAGTCCTAGAAGACAAATATTAATCCTTTGCATCACCGAGTAGCCATGAGCTGACAAAAACAACCGAAAAAAGGAAGCGGGAAACGAATGAAACACACACCGTGGATCATTGATCAACCTATCTGAGGTCAGCAGTTCAGCTGCCCACAATTACAGGCTAGTTCACGCACGGACAGGACCATGGAGGCATCGCAGCCATGTATCGTATCGGTGTGGTTGAGCCAAAACAATTAACGTCAGGTCGCGAGAACATATCTGACGTACCGGCCCGGGACTCACGTGAGATCGCGATCATATCTGATCGGGACTCGAGAAGCAAGAGGCGAAAGAAAATGAGGGTGAAAAAAAACGGCAGAAATTTTCTCTTTATTAGTAGGTATAGATATATATCTTTTGGGGACAAAGTTTTTTTCGATCATGCCCGCAAACGAGTCTTTTCATTATACAGAAAGACCGAAAGAGTTTGACGACAACAAATCAAAAGGCATGGTAACAACAAATCAAAAAAGTTAGCTTGACTATAAATATCAGCATCTTGTAATCATTGCAATTCAAGGAATAGTCGCAAGATTTTTACCTAAAGATCTCCGGCTCTCAAGCTTCCGCTCCTCGCCCCCCAAACCCTGGCCACCACCCTGCCCCTGCACCTCCTGCTGTGCACTGCCTCTACCGCCCCCCTACCCACCAACCGACGAGCCCCTCCGGCACACCTCTTACACCTTCTGTGTTTAGGATTTGAAATGGTGAGAATGTGGTATTCGAATTCAAGTACCACAAGTGAATCGAATGTTAAAGGAACGTTTTGAATCATATTCCTTGCTCTAATATTTGTTTTCGATAATACAAACTGAACAACTTCTTGGGCCAGGACTGCATGCCTTGGTCGTCAGTTATGTTTGGACCAGCCCAAGGAGTTTAACGCTTCCAGCCCAAACGGTTGGTTCATCGATAGTGGCAGTGGGCCGATCCAGCCAGCCCAGCATTGTTCAACTGCAGCTCCTCTATTTATAGAGGCCGGCGCAACGCACAGCTCCTAACCCTAAAACTAAACCACCATCCCCATTTCTCTCAGCCGCCGCCGCCGGCGTCAGCTGTACAGAGCTGTACTGACGGTAGTTAGTTAGGACGCGTTTGGTTCGTTGCATATAGGCCAACCAGGCCTTGGGGATGCAGCGGACGCCAGCGTTTGTCGCCTTCATCGCTCCTAGAGACAGGCCCCCCGCATGCATTTTCCCCCTCCCATCCTGCATGCCCGAACGCCTGGTGGCTCCGCTTTCCCCGGGAGCCAGGCTCTCCAGCTCCAAGCTCAGCGACGGCGTCCCAAAAAACTGCATGTCACTTCTACTTTTGTTGTTTCGTGCTAGCAACCAAACACCGGATGTGTGCAGCCGGGCTCTATAACTCATGCCAACCAAACACAAAGCGCTTGCATGCCCCTAGCCTGGTCGGCAGATGTATGGCCGGATGCAATGCAGGGGAATATGAGAAGAGAACCAAACACACCCTTAGCTTTTTGAGTGTCTCGTGCACATGTCCCGCCCCGCCCATCCAGATGCAGATTCCGCTCCGCCGCCTGCGACCGATGATTGATGCCCCCGGAGGTCTGCTGCCGTGGAGAAGCAATTCGTCGAACAGCTGATGCACAGCGCTGGACCACGCCGCGCCGCGCACTCCAGCTGTTTGGCGAATTCTTCCCCATGCCAGGCCCTGCCTCTGGTTATGACTATAGGCCGCTTTCAACCAGCTCGCTAGCTGTGGTTCACAAATTATTTCACTGACCATCTTATTGTGACATGCTATTATTTTGTTACAATGACTGATTGTATGTAGTATCAGTCACCTGCTCTGTCTGACTTTTACCGTTCTGTTCTGTCTGACTTTTACTGCCAATGATGATATTCGGTAAGATCTCGTTTGTTTGAAGAAGAAACTCTCTGGACAAATCATGTCTTGTTAGTGTGACGCTCGCTTGGGCATCAGATTCATTACCAAGTAAAATTATCTGTGTGTTCACTGTCCTAGTTCACTCTAGCTTTAGTCATTTAGTACTGCATAAAACAGATGAACTTCTATTATCTGTATTGACCTAGCACATGCCTGTTGCTTTCTTCTAGTAGTGTTTTTTTCCCCCAATTCATTGTGGTAATACGATGTCACTATGGAAGTTTGATGCTTTTAGGAAGTACTCTATTAGATCAAGCCCAATAAACTCCATGTCATACACAAACTACTCTTAGGGGCTGTTTGGTCTAGTGACTTTTTAGTTCTTGGCTTTTTTAGTCCCTATAAAACCAAATAAGGAGAGATTTTTTTGAGACTTTTCCTCTATTAGTCTCTATAAAAGACTCACTTGGGACTAAAAAGTCTCATGACCTTTTTAGCCATACAACCCCTTAGTCATACAATAACTCAGCTTCTACACACAGACCACAAGCTAGAAAAAGAGTTGAAACTGTAAGACTATCTATAACAGCATAGGCAAAACACAAAATGAGTGGCGTATTGCTCAAACACTCCGCAAACATGCTTATTCTCTCTCTGTCTAATCAAATCCCAGGCATGTCCTTTTTCCTCCCTCCACTCTCCTCTCTCTCCTCTTCAAGGCTGACGGCGGTAGGGACTGAGGCCGCCGCGCGGTGGAGCCAGAGGACAAGCTCGCCCGCTGAGAGAGGTTGGGGCCGAGCTTCGCCCGCAAAGGTTGCTCGGTGTCGTCACGACGGCGGATCCTCCAACGTGTGGGGGCTTGGTGGTGGCGGTCGGAGGTGCCCGTCTTCGGGGAGACCGGAACAGGTGCGGGGCGAGGTGTCATGCGTCGGGGTTGGAGAAGAAGCCCCCCCGCCTAGGTTTGTGGGGACGCCGGTGAGCCGAGGCCGTGGGGGTGCACCGGCGAGGCGTTGCGCCACGGGCCGAGGCGGAGATGCGACCAATCCGCCGGTCATGTTTCGATTCGCGGCCAATCCGCTAGAGATGCGCCAATTAGCCTTGGCCATGTTTCGATTCGCGGCCAATTTGCTGGAGATGCTTTCGGATTTGCGGCCAATCTGCTGCAACGACGACGAGGAGCGGAGCTGTGGCCTGTGGGATCCTTTCATCTGTGCGTTGCGCTTGCCTGCTGCCAGTACCGGCCCTGCAAGCTTCGCAGTGTAGGTTGTGTTTGTGTCGGCTGTTGGAGAACCGCCGTTTTAGGGCATGCACCATCTTAATGTACCAGACCCAATTCATCATATGCCTCATGTTTGTGTTTTATCTGTTGGAGACAAGCGTCCACCAACTCCTCTCTCCTGTGTATTCTCTTTCTTTCGCTAGAATCTAAGTTGGCATAGCTTATTGTATCTGCTCTTGGTATGTGTTTATTTAAAATAGCAAAATTACCATGTTCTAGTGGTCTTGATTACAACAGGATGAATGTGTCAAATTTGCATGTTATACTTTGACGAAGGTAAAGGCTACATGACACTAGATTAGAATGCTGTTATGGCTAATCAAAACATATTTCCAGTGTGAACCACAACCTTACGGTCGCCGTTCCCCTTCCCCGACCGCCAAAACTTTTACTCCACCGAAGGGGACATATATGTTGCTTTCGGGCAAAAACTGTTGGCTGTTGGGAGATCTCCGCATCACTTTTACTCACTAGTTTGTCGTAAAGATAGTAACAGCTATTTTTTTTTTTTTGGAATGCAAGCAGCCGTTGACGTGCGTTGCAAGATGACTTTTGACTAACGAACAGTGACTTTCTTAAGAACAAGTCCTCTCCGTGTTTTTTCCCCTTTCTGAAGAAAAAAGTCTTTTCCCCTTTATTAAGAAGTTACTGTAACTACCACCACCATACATATTTGGGTTGTTGAACAAGAACAACCCTGTAATTTAAATTTAGCAAATTTAAAAATTGGGCCAGATTAGGATTAAACTGTAAAACATATAATTTTAAATTAATATTAGAAATGTCTAAATTTGATCGTGAAAGAAAAAAAGAGCCCGATCCATTACCACCTGGAGCGGACGCTGAACAGCTCCGTCTGGGTTGTTGCCTTTGGGGAGTGGGCGGGAAACACTTTCGGTGCTATGGCCTCAATATCTCTGCATGTTATGTTGTCTTCTGCATCATCTTCCAAGTTTAGCAGGGCTGCCTGAATCTCTCTCGAGAGTTTGAAAAAATTCGTCTAGCAAGGCGTTCGATAGGTTGTGAGCAATGTCTCCAATCCAGCAGCCTCCCACAGTTGCATCTCGAACCGACCTGTTCTTGTGTCGGCTGTGCCTGAATAGTAGCGGGCATAGCTTCGATGGTGCCTGACCATGTAACCAGCTGGAGAGCCAAAATGACGCTTTTTACGGTTGTGAACATAAGTGCAGTTAATAGGTAGGTTGGAATTGAGCTTAGGACTGATTTGACTAGCTCCTTCCTTCCTGCCCGCTACATTTAAAAATCCTGCCCTGGTGATCTGCAAGGCGCTATCTTGATTTTTTTTTCTCTGAGCGTGTTTGGCACGTTCTGCATTAAGAGAATAATAGAGTTTGTTTACAAAAGCCGCCGACCCGACGGCGAGATGCTACCGGCCGCAACGGACGAAACACATACAGAAATCACATGCAAGGCGCGATCCTGAATTATCTAACACCCTTTGGACATGCACAACCTTCAGCTGGCCGAGGGTCAACGGCAATCCCAGATAATTTAGTCGGAAGCCCACTCTTTTTCCTGCAAACGATTCCAGGACCTGATCAAAATTCAACGCAGAGCACCTCGGACTGGATAGTAACAGCAACTTTTGTTTTTGAAATGCAAGCAGACGGCGTGTGTTGACGAAAGAACAGTGACTTCCTCGAGAACAAGTCCTCTCTGTTTTTCTTTCTCTTTCTGAAGAAAAAAGTCCACTGTACTACCACCAGTCCACCACCATACATAGTTGGGTGGTTGTCGAGCAAGAACACTGAAGAACAATGGCCACACGAGCAGGCGCCGGCGAGGTTTCTCTCGAAATTCCTGCTGTGGCAGCTGGCGAGTTGTACCAGAGGGAGCAGACGCTGAACACAATGGCCACACGAGCAGGCGCCGGCGAGGTCTCTCTCCAAATTCCTGATGCGGCAGCTGGCGAGCTACACCAGAGGGAGGGGACGCTGAACCGCTTCGTCCGGGTTGTTGCCTTTGGGGAGTGGGCGGGAAACGCTTTCGGTGCTATGGCCTTCCTCTGGGCGACGGGGGTCTTGCTTGGTGGCTTCAGCTCCGATTTGGAACCAACAGATTTCTGGTTTGCCATGGTGATTATCTTCATAGAAGCCTTCAGGTACGTATGTGTTGCTGTTTACTAATTATTCATCAGTTTATTTCTTTTTTTTTCCGCCCATTTACTTGCAGTCCAATCTTACTGTTGCTACTATTACTATTAGAGGATCTAACAGAATTCTCACAGTAAGCAATAAAAAAGACATCCTAATAAGTCAAGGAAAAAATGGATGGGCTACACATTATTTTTCTTGATATAGAAAATTCAACGCCTTATGTGCCACGCTAGCTTGAAACAAATAATTTATTTATTGTAGCATGTGAGCGGCAACCCGCGAGGGCTCAGCCGGCGTGGTGGTTGCGGTGGCTAGGGCAGCCCGCGGCGGCATCGGCGTGCAGCTTGGGTAGAGAGAGAGAGGGGAAGGGAACAAGGAGCTTTCACACTTTCTATTAACTAAGTTTACTTGTTTACAACCCCTTGTATTTATACTCCCCTCAAATTTGTCTCATAAGCAACCTAGAAGATCCTTATCAAATTGGATTCTCTTTTAGCAACTCAATATTTCTAACTTAACGACTTATTTCCTAAAATGAATAAGGACTCATGGAAACTAATGGCGATGATGGCGGCAAAGCGGCGGGTGGGTGCCTCCCCTTGCACCCTATGGCAGGCCTCGTGGCCCTTGTGGCGCGGTGGCGCCCCTTCCTAGGCCCATGCCGACATGTTACTTCCTTCTCTCTACTTGGAGCGCCCTGCGTGTTGAAATAGGCGTGCTCGGTGGGATGGCCTCGAGTTACTTGGTCGGTTGGTCGTCGAGGGGGTTGCCGATGATGATGTCGCGGGCGGCGTCCGCATTTAGGGGTTGAGACTCAAAGCAATATTGTAGGTTTCCATGGATGTGGTAGAGGTACTCGTCCGCCGCCGGGGCCTCTTCGTGCATCACATCGTGCTGCATCAAGAAGAGGTCGGGTGTTGTTGCTGCTATCTTGTAATGAGACATCACCGTGGTGGTGCCGAAGCCACGGGCGTGGTTGCCCATGTTAGGGGCTATGTAGGTTGCAATGCGATGCCAGATCGTCGCCAAAGAGCGTGTAGGCGACGATGTCATCATGTCTAGCATAGGTCCAAAGAGGAACATTCCACGCTTAGGCTCCTATGACGAGAGGTGGTGCATGTTGGAGTTGGGGAGGAGGTCAATGGCGATGCTGTCGATGCGGGAAACAAGCATCCCTTTGCGTCGACGAAAGTCACCATTGCCCTAGCAATACAGCGACCGCATGACCAGGTGCGACCCTATAGGATGAACGTGGGCAGCTCGTCGTGTTGCTTGTGAGTTGGCAGTCCATGCCGAAAGTGCCAACAACTCCATGTTGGCCTGTCCCATTCGGCGAAGGACATGCAAAAGGTTAGAAAGTAGCGATGACTGTACGAATAACTAGGAGAGCCCATCAAAGAAGATGAGTCCGCGCTCGGACGGACCAAGCTCGAGCGGGGCGACCTTCTATGACGGGCGATGGCTCGTAGGTTTGCTGCTCCCTCGTAGCTCGTCTCATTTGCATGAAGATGATGTCGCTTATGTACTCCAACGCTGTTGGTAGTCGAGCTCTCTTTGCTTGGTTCATCACGCCGCAATGTCGAGGTGGCGCTGGTTGTCGCTGATGCGAAGACCATCCGCGGGCGGCTATGGAAGAGCGTGCACCGTTGTCGTGCCTAGTGAACGGGTAATGGCGCAGAAGCGTGTGTAGTCGCCCATCCCATACATACTACATCTCCATGTCGTTGAAGTCTCATGTGATGTGGCCAAGGCCGACAAGCCATGACATGCCGAGGATGTCATCAATGTCGTTGCTGAGGTCAAGGAGCTAGGCATCGATGTTGAAGGCATCTCCACCAATACGTAGTGGTGCTGTGAACGACATGGCTTGACACAAGACCTCGTTCCCATTGCCGATGAGGATGGCAAGGAGTCAATGGGTTGCTCCCATAGGCCGATGAGGCGGGCGACGTTGATGATGTTATGCGTAGCGCCCGAGTTCACTAATATGTGGACACTAGTTGCATTCATCGTACCTACAAGGTACATGGGAGGGGCTCCCTGAAGTCTAGAGTGGGCCAGGCCTATCATATCATCTGCAGGCTGTTGCTACCCTTGTCATTGTTGTTGTTAACGCTGAACAACAACTTTTTGAGCAAGCGGCTCAGTTTAGTGGTCGCCAAGGTTGACATCCTAGTGTTCCTTCCGCTTGTCAGCGGTGATACGCCAAATGGGAGGAGGTGTTGGCGTCGACGTCCTCGCCGATGATGTAGTGGTGGTCGTGGTCGTCGTAGACAAAGACAGTTACCTCGCAAAAGCTGTGGCACCTTGTGGTCGTCTACGATTCTCGTCAGACGCTCCTCACTAGTGCGTTCAGAGAACCATGACCTCCTCCTTGCCAAGTGCGAGGTCCGATGGTCCTGCGGTATAGACTGTTACCTACTGGAGGATCTCCAAGTTGGATGTCCTGCAGCTAGT
Source organism: Hyparrhenia diplandra (assembly GCA_015847255.1). NCBI lineage: Eukaryota > Viridiplantae > Streptophyta > Magnoliopsida > Poales > Poaceae > Hyparrhenia > Hyparrhenia diplandra. The sequence goes on along the minus strand of JADLZK010011826.1, from coordinate 99,387 downwards.
CGTCCTTGGAGAATAGATTGGCCTCCAGCTGGGCGACGATCTCTAGCGACGCTTGGGATTTGACCGAGTCAGCTTGTTCCTGCAAGTACTTGATAGCTAGCTTGGTAGCGATCTCTTGGTCGCCATCTCACGCTCGATATTTGTTTGCCCTTTTCTTGCTTGAGTTCTTTCCCCGTGGATCGTGTCCATGGAGCGATCATTCTCGAGGTCAGCGAGGCGGTTGTTGACGTTGGAGAGCTTGGTGGTGATGCCACCAACTTGGTGGTGAACTTCTTGGCAAAGTCATGGAATAGTTTATGGAGCTCTGCTACGACGGGTGTTAGGGGCGACTCGGGGGGGGCTCGGCAAAGGTGGTGGTTGCAAAGGCTAGGGGGAGCCGCAGGGCGGCGGTGGTGGCGCTGAGGGCAGGGGCGACAACGGCGTGCGGTAGTAGGGTTGGGCACGACGAGAAAGAGGGGAAGGAAATAAGGAACCTTCACTCTTTCTATTACTTGAGTTTAATTTATTACAATCTCATTGTATTTATAGTTCTCTCAAGACTTGACTCCTAAGCGAACTTGGAGATCCTTATCGAATCGGATTCGCAACAACTCAATCTTTATGACTTAACGACTTATTTCTTAAACTGACCAAGGACTCCATATGGAAACTCGAGGCGTTGATGGCGGCAGACGGTGACTGTGGGCACCTCCCCATTGCACCCTAGGGCAGGCCAGCGCGGCCCTCGTGGCACGGTGGTGGTGATGGCGCCCCTCTTGAGCCCATGCCGACCCGTTACTTCCGCCCATGAATACAACCCATGTTGGGCGTATGACTTAGTAACAAATAGTATGGTTTAGAATCTAAAAACTTTTTAATTTCAAAAAAAGGAAACAGATAAGAAACATATAGTTTCAAGTTTCAATAGAACACATGGGAAAAAAGTTGCAACAACCAATAAGATTACTTCTAAAAATTATATAAGTAGAGAGATTTTCGTGTCTCTACTAATAACATAAATCTTTGTTATGCACACATCAGGATTTTTAGCCGCAACTACAAATTGGACAACCGGTCGTTGTTCGGCACGACAAGGGCACTCAGATGGAATAATATGTCTTTCGCTCGCATGTTAGGGCGGCCACAGGAAGGTAATGAAGTGGTGGTGGTCATGGGTATGTGGATAGACCTTGTTACCTGGTTGCCGGTTGTTGGAGATATGTTCATGGGCATTCTACAGGTGGGGTTACTAATCGTTATGAGCAAGATGCAGCTACGAGGTGCTTCTCAGCAGACTAGCCCATCCCAGCGGTGCCGACGATTATTGCTGCTGTGGGCTGTCCAGATTGGTTTTATAATTCTCTATACTCTCCAGTTAGGTCGGTTGAAGGCTCACTGGGTTATTGGGGCTATGGAGAATCCCACAAATCCCCTTATAAATGAACCAAAGGATTACAATACCTATTATCCACCCGCATTTGAACTTGCTTCCGTGTCAGCAGAGATGCTAACAATGGTGGTGGCAGCGTTGCTGCTTATTTCTAGGCCTCAATAATTGCCAACCTAACAAGTACTTCTTGGGGACGCAGTCTACTCTCTTTGGCCAAACTGATTTCAGCCATCGGCCTGGTTTTTGGTACGGTGCTGCTTATGTGGCCGCCTGCATTTGAAATTCAAGGTGAAGTAGTGGATCCTAGTAGTTTCATCATATCATTCGCAACAATGGTACTATCATTTGGCAGCCTACAGACTCCGGCAGCAGAAAACTGTAGTCTGGTTATTGGCCGCTGGATCGACGTGACCCTGCACATGTTATTCCTTTGGTATTTGGTTGTAGGTATGCCAGTGCTGAGTAATGTTTGGGGTACACAAATATATCTCATCATTCCATCCATTGTATCTGTGTTAGCTGTACTACTGATTGAGAATCTACAGATCCCGGCGGCTGGCCTTCAGGTGATGCTCTCGACTTTACGATTTCACAACCTGCAGTCTGGTTATCCCCAGCCAGCATCAAACTTGGTGCCAGCGATTAAAGTCTTCTACGTGCTGGCAATATGCCAAGGTTGTTTCTACATCACAGCAAGCATCCTCGGGCTCTTCTCCTTCTTCCCACGCAGAATGCTTGTCCGTCAGTCAAAACTAAGAGGTCAGCAGGGAGCCAAAGCCATTGATCTGTACTACGAGTCCGCCTACTCCACATGCATGGAAAATGGCTTGTTTGCTGCAACGAAGATGGTGAACCTCGCCAGCTTTGCCAAGGAGTCCCTAATAAGCTCGAGGTCAAATGAGACGCGGCTAGCTGGTGTGCTTATTCTTGGCAATCTCCTGGATGAATCCAAGGAAACCGATTTCAGTGAAGAGCTGAGAACAAAAATCATCAAGTCCAAGGAGACATTGTCCACGTTGATTTGCATGCTCGGATGGGAAAAAGATTCCAGGCTTAATGCTGCTAGGGTCATCGCCCACCTTGCTGACAGACTTACAATTGCTGAGATCCCAGGCATGTTGAAGTTGCTGTCTCCGCTCCTTGATGCTGGTAATGACCAACTAGCACATCAAGAAGCTTCAGTGCAAATAGCTTCTAGTAATGGAGGAAATGCAACTACTGATGAACAACTACAGGGTGGTCATGCACAAGATAAACAAGGAGGGTGCTACTGGGTACACCGATGTTGGCAGCGGATGAAAGACAAGTGGTCTATTTTGGAGGAGCTGCCCTTGACTCATCATGACTCCATCCCCGTACTGGGCATGGTAATTCTGGAGAAGCTTGCTCATGATCCTGACAATTGTGTAGAAATTGCCAAATCGCCATACCTCATTTCCAAAACTATAGGGCTCATAAACTACACAACTGATGACAGTGAAATTAGCAGCGATGAGCAGCAGCACACGGTGATATGTGCATCACTGAATTTTGTGAGGAGGTTTGCAAGCACTGGGGAGAGCATTGGGGCAGCACTTCGGCAAGGGCTGTGCAACAACTCCTTTTTACTGAACAACCTCGAGTGTGTCTTGGAGGACAGCCGCAGCAGCCCTGAACTAATGAAACTGGTGATTGATATACTAACCAAGCTGGCCTTCGATGAGGACGCAAGGAAAGAAATTGGGAGCTGCAAGGTGACTATTTTGAAACTCATGCATGCATTTATTGGGAAGGATGGACCAACCAATGCTTACGACGACAGTGATCAGTCCCTGCGAATGGCTGCAGGGGAAGCACTTTGCAAACATTACAACAGAGAGCCCTGCAAATTGCTTGGTTATCTTGGAACAAACAGGATACGAAATTATCAAGGATCTCAAGAACATGATGTGTAAAGATGAGTGCAAATATGTTGCGGCAAGTCTACTGCAGAATATTTGTGCACATGCCAAAGATAAACTGCGCCATCAAGATGCAAGCAACCACCTGTCATCTGCCTTCCCAATGGTGAGTCTCTCCATTGCTACTAAGAGAAATTGTTAACAATTTCAGTGTGTTCATTACTGTTATTGTCAATGAAATTAGTAGCTTGAAAATTGAAGTATAATATGGTACAGTAGAACTTATCACTGGATCTTAGTGGGTTAAAAACATGAGCGTTCAAACATAAATTAAGGTGGTTTGGGATTTATTTCATTTCGTATTTTTTGGTCATTTTAATTAAATGAACTTGAAATAGTCATCATTACCTGAATTTTTAGTCACGCCACCATTCCTGCAGGTGATGGAAAATATAATGTCTGGGAGGGAAAACACATGGAGGTCCTGATAGGCCTTGTATCACAAATCTGTGACATGCTCCCAGAACCATTTATCCATGATCAGCTACACTTCCGAACCAACCGATCAGAAGTGCTTGCTCAGAAGCTGGTTGGCACACTTAACTCCAACAGAAAACCAAATCCTGAATACCCGAGAATGAGAAGGGTCATAGTTGAGATGGTGATATCTATTGTGAAACTCTGTCCTCGCTATGCCACTATATTGAGAGAATGGGGATGATGGAAGCACTGTCCATGGTAGAAGTGACCCCGTCAAAAAGTGGAGAAGCACAAGGTCTTCTATGGCAACATAGGTGTTGTATTGGAGAGTGGCCCATCTCTCACTGCTTTGGTGGCCACCGCAAAATGGTCAATTCATTCTGCAGCTCCAACTATTGAACATAAATAACCAGACGAAAATGCTAGTTTAACCATCAGGGTTGGATATTTGTGTAGTCTCTGAAGTGTAAAAAGTTCAGCAATGCCCTCTCTAGGCAATCTATACAGATTTGCTCTTCTTATTGAGTCATAACATCCCAGACTTCCAGATGTCAATCTATACAATCTGCTCTGCTTTTCTGGTTCCATACAATCACACTTTGCTAGCAGTTTTGCTGCCTACCTGCAGAAATTGCCAAAACTTGTGCTTCTTATTCAGTTACTGCAATGACAATCCACAGAATATGCAGTGCAAGCACAATTACACAATGCTTGCGCAGCAGCGTCCATGCTCCCAGTCCAAGCTTGATGGCCTCGATGCACCCAGGTTAAGCACGACCTCCTGAAAATGACGTAGCCTGGAACTTGCCGATGGCAGCCTGGACCTCCACCACGGTGGCCGTATAGGGCAGCAGGGCTCGAGCACCACACAGCTGGCGCACGGGAAACCAGCCTCTTGCGTGGCCAGCGGGCAAGGCGGAGAACGCCCCCGAGGCGGCTAGCTGGGCAGCGCAGAGTCTGGAACGACGAGACCAGGGCGCCGAGGGAGGAAGATGAGATGGAGGCGACACTTGTGCTCGCGGGAGAGACGGCGGCGGAGGGGAAGAAACGAGCGGCGGCGGTGGACAAGAGTCGACCAAGTGCTTACTCCACGGTGTTATGGGCCTATTTGGGCCGTCTAGTGCCTGCTAGATAGCCTGTCAGACGTGGAGCGTCAGATGGCCCAGATGGATCGGACGTGAAGCAGAAGCCGAAACCTGCTAACAGCCTCAGTCCGTAAGTAGCCAAGCCTGCCAGGCCGAAGGCTAGTCAACCCAAAGATCTTCAACTCTAAGAAAAATATATGCAGAAATTTGGATCTGCTTTTGCTACAACCCAATTTACATGCAATAGAATTAGAAGAAGCCTACAATGTATTCTCTAAAATGTGCATCAAGATTCAATCAATCTATTTTAATATGCATCTCCTTGTGTGATCTACAAAGTCTGCAAGTTCTTGCCTTCTTTTTATGTAAATAAATCCACTGCTGATTTACAAAACATTCACCTACAATATATACTATTCATATTGACAATGTGCCTGATCTTGCCACATGATCTGCATCGAGAACCTCGTTCATTACCAAATCTCTGCCATCTCTAAAGAACTTTTTTTTGAAACTCCATCTCTAAAGAACTGAAAAGTTAGAAAGCTGATCCTTGGTCAAATCACCAGTTATGGTAGAGATGATGAAACCTCCTGTAGCTTTGGAACACAAGCTTCAGCACGGTTTTACCAAAAAAAAAATCCTTCTCTGAGAGGAAGAAGTTACTTGACAGGTCCCAGCTCGACTTTGCCATCAGCATGTAAGATTACAACCAGCGACCCCATAGATGCTCTCAGTCAGTTCACTGCTACCACTTCTACTTGTATTTGAAGTACCCACAACTCGGAAGTTTCCCATGTCAGATGCCAATATGCCCTTGGTGCACGGCATCCCGCGTCCAAACTGTAGCACTGCTGCCATTCAGTGTGTTGTTCTCACGAACAAGGATGGAAGCAGGCAATACATGAAAGGTATGCAGAGCTGAAGCCCTCTGTGTGATGTCATACATGTTTGTAGGGTGGCTAGCGAAACCGTTTGAGATGGCTCTGAGCGGCTCACAGCAACATCATGGGTGGAGTCGAGAAGCTTCTCTATTTGCTCTAATTGGTCAAATAACTCCTGCATAATTTTTAACACTAGAGAGTTAGCTCAGTAGGATCTAGTGGTAATGTTGCGGAACCACTTGTGATTCCTTGGTCAGAAGCAGCACTGCTCCTCCCTAGACGTTTGTTGTTTTTTTCATCCTCCTAGTTGTTAGGTTCTTTTTCAATCTCAGATTTTGTAACAACGGAAGTATGCAGGGTTTCTTTATCATGGCTCCATGTTTCCATTATGGACCTTGATGATTATCGATGATGTTGTGTGCTTCTCTGCCTGTAGCATTTGCCTGTATTCTACAGATGTAGCTCTTTGTATTTAGGGTGATAGGAATGCCTCTCCATTTCACTTGTTTTTGCCGGCAATTGCATCCTACCAAACAAAGGCTTTGATTCCCAAAATGGCTGGTTTGGAGAGCCACAGGCAGTTCTTTCATGCTTGGCTCTTTAACCTCTATGCACATGGTACTGTCACCCCCATGGGGACATGCTAACCATACTTTCATCAACCACTAAGATAAACTTAGATAACCATATAGAATAATTCAGTAATAGGAGAAGATAATTTTGAAGAATACTTGAGTCTTACAAAAGTTCACGACAAGATTTTCTGGACCTCCGAGGACTCCTCCGAAACTTTGCTCTACTCTCCCTAACTCCCAACTAAAGCTATGCTACTATATCTTGGACTTTGGAGTGTGGAGCTCTTGTGGTGTGTGTCTAGTGGGGAGGAGAGGGTCTCTTTATATAATGGAGAGGAGAGGGCATATGCTATAAAGATGCTTGGAATATTATCTCCTTCAAAGCACTAAACCGACCTCCAAACGCCGGTTTACAGTGCAATGAACCTGGCCCACGCTCCCACCGACGTTCTCTGGTTGAATACAACCGCCTCGCGAAAGATGGGCCCGCTTGGCAGCTGTGTGGGTGCGGGCGCACCCACCAATATTTGGGCCAAATGGGCTCAAATTTGGTGAGCACATAGGTTTCGCCATTAGCTTCGTTTTGGCGGGTGGTTCACTAAAAAACAGAGTCCGTATGAGAAAGTTATGCCCAAAATACTGAACCCTTGTCATGTGGCCCAATGTGATTTTATGTTGGATTTGGGTTTCCACTTCTTGGGCTCATGTTTGGATACTAGTATTCATGTTTCTTGGGCTTTTCTCCTTGTCTTGCATTGGGCCATGTGGAGCTTGTTCTCTAATTTATCTTTTCCCTTACTTTTTGCCCACTTTATATAAGTTTTCAACTTTGTCCCTGCAAAACAAGTGAAACACCAAAACTTATGGAATTTGTTATTATAAATCCTAGTTGCTAAGCTTTGGTGTTTGTTTTCAAAACATGTTGGCGGTATAAAATAAGCAATTGAGCACCGTCAACACCTAGCTGCGTGAGGCGGGGAGGTGGACGGGGTTGGCCCGGGGTAGGTCATGGGTCGCAGCGAGCGATAGGGCGGAGAGGTCAGGGGGGGCGTGGCGGTGCGGGCGGTGGGGTGAGCCGGTGGCGGGCCGGGGCGGGTGGGCGGATAGGGGCGTTGGGGCGGGCGCCGGTGTGGGGAGGTGATGGTGGTGGTGGCCGCGGTGTGAGGAGTGAGTGAGAAAGCGAGGGAGTGAGGGGTATTGGCTAAGTGTTGTGGTTAGGTCCTTTCTGCCGAGTGTCGTCCACTACTACTGAATTGAACTTCCGTGGCGGTTTTTTGGATTTTCCGTGGCGGGCATTAAAACCGCCACGCAGCTAGGGTCACGGTTAATCGAACGATTAACCGTGGGCGTGTCCTGCCCGTCATGGAAAATCTATTAACCGTGGCGGTTATTTAACAAAACCGCCACGGAAAATCCGGAAAAGAAATTAAAAAAAAACCCGCATCCAGCCCAAATGGGCCCAGATCCGGGCCATGCCGCCACCGGGTCGCCACCATGCCGCCGCCAGGCGCCCCCACAGGCCGCCAGCGCTGTAGGCACAAAAATCCTACTCCTTGCGCCGCGCGACACCGACAAGCCGGAATAGGCGGCTTTTTACCGCCCGAGCCGGCGTCTTGAGGCGTGCCCGTCAATTTGACCTGTTAATTGACAAGGAAGTAAACGTGAGATCTGAACATGCCCGGTGAGACCAAGACAGTTCCGCATGTATGGCTCTAAGGCCGGATGTAAAGACATAGCTATGAGAGCTATCTGTCGGCCAGATAATGAATGCATTCGGTAAGCATGTAAAGATGTAATATAATAACAAATTGCCGAATGATCATAGAAGATATGTTTGAACAAGTAAAGTCGATCATCATGATATGACATCATAAAGCTCTATTGCATGGATCGAATTAATTGACAACATGGAAAAAAAAAAGCGTGTAACTCATAAATATAAACCTAATCTAAATGACACATGCATAGGTTTCTTCCAACTAGTCTCGCCGACGCCTAGCCTTCCTAAACCCGCTGCTTAAACCCTTGCAAGCTAATCCACCGCATGATACCACTTTGCTACAGATATAAAACCACTTACCACAACTAGATCAATCCACCGCATGATACAATCTAACCATGATAAGCTAAAAGCACGCATACATCTAAATAGATCTATAAACACTCATTACTCGTTGAAGCGCGTATGCATAGACTAGTAAAGTGCATATGCAAACCTAATCTAAAGCAAAGCCGAGATTCGTCCCCGATCAGTCCTAACAAAAGAATCCACCGCATGATACACCGCAACAAGCTAATCCACCGCATGATACGGCTTGCCGACTTAACCGTTCTAAACCCCTCTTCGCCCCTAACAAAGAATCCACCGCATGATACACTGCAACAAGCGAATCCACCGCATGATACGGCTTGCCGACTAGACTCTAACGATAGGTAGATTTACACATGCAAGATACGAGTAAACACATAACCGTGTTCGAAGGTTGCCGAATCCAGGGTCCATAAAGAAGAAACTCACACGTAAAACCTTAGCCTCGCCGCATGACTCATGACTAAACGCACAAGAACTCGCAAGAACACGTGACAACCTAGATTGATCTAGGCTCGGCTATGACAAAGACAGATAGATCTAATGACAAGCTTAATGATAAACATTGAAAAGAAAGAATTGATGACATATAGATCTAACGTAAGATAAAGCCGAGCTATATCAATCTAGATTGGGCAAAGAGTGTGTGCAAACATAAATAAATAAGTAGATAAACAAGTAGGAACCATGCACCACTCGGTAACTTAATGAATTCATTAGGGTGCCAAGCCTAATGAAGCCGATAACTAGCTCTCGGCCGGATCTTAGCCCACCGATGGCTCATGATCGACCAAAGAACCCTCTTGCCCCTCGATAGCTTAAATCACCGACGATACTAAGCGTGAACAAGACTTCTTGCAATAATCTAAATCCGCCGACGATACTAGACATGGTGCAAGGTTGCCAAGATTTTCACGGAGGTCGACGGGTCGATGAATCCTCTCGCAGAGATCGACGACACGACCGGACTCGAAGGGTGGCCGGAGCCAAGGCACGGAGAGTCGTTGTTTGTATTGATTTGGGTAGATCGTTTACAGCTTCTTGGGGTCTCATATTTTATACCCTGGGCTTGATGAGTCCTAACTAATTACGAATAATAATAACGAAAAATATCCAAATAAGATACATTGTCCTCCAAGTCTTCTCGAGTCGTGGGAATAGTACGTGATGTGGGCCCTCGTCCCCGATATTCCTCTTGACGCTCCGTGCTTGCCGAACCATCTCATGCTCAGCTCCTTCTCGGACTCGGGCTCCCTAGCCGAATGACATCGCCTTCCTCATGTCACAAATTCTTTGCTTGTCTTTTGCTAGCCGAATGACTCCTTACCGAATCGCCGTGTGCCGCCCATCTGTCATCCAGGCTCTACCAAATTTTGGTGTTAACATATGCTCCCTCAATTTTAGAGAAAAAGAGGTTCCTTTTGTCGTAAAATTGACCAATCTGCCCTTTCCTTGCTCAAAGCGGTACTTTTAGTAGTTCGTCACCTAATCGCCCCTTCCGTAAAACTTGAAACCCTAGATTGCCGCCGGATCTCAATTCAATCTTCTTCATGGATCCTCACAGCCTTGGTCTTGGAGGTAATTTCATATTCCCTCGTTAATTCAAGAACAACTCCAATCTTCAAAATTCGTTTTTCTTATATGTGCTCATTCCTTTCCTTAAAGGAGAGAGCGAGGACCAAATTCTCGATCTCGGCGGTAAGCCAACCCGTATATTTACTTCTTGGTCCTAAAGGCAACTCGATCCACTTGAATTCATCGAGAAGGAGAGTCGAGGATTTCCTTCAAATTCGGCGCTTCCCCAAGAAACAAAGTGGAAAAGACATTCAAGACTGCCCATTCCCCCAATTGCCGGATGGCGCAACCGGGTACAAAAGAATTTCCTTGGTCAAATCCGTAAGTGAGAATTGGGATGTTCAAGACATTTCTCGGTGTCTAGAACTGTTTTATCCAATACCCCTAAGAATGAAGATTTATTGATGGCGCAGCTCATTTTTGGTCAAACGCTACTAACTCCTTCATCTTCTGGTCATGGCCCAATGATCGCCACACCGCTAATGTCTTCATGATGACCGGCCCGAACATCACCGAAGAGGTGCACCCTTGGAAATACCAAGATGGCAAGAATCAAACAAACTATCAAAACGCCGACCCTTGGATCTAAACATATTGAGTCCTATATGAAGAATGGCCCAGATTGCCGGCTAAAGAATACAAGGCCTTTCTGAATTTCTGTTGTGCATATTTGTATTTTGTGGCAAATCCAATGAACCCGTGCTAAATCACATAGTCATGGTGAAGATTTGGCAAAAGAACAAAACAATTGCTCTTGGTAAGTATCTCTTGGGTGCAACTTACCATATGCCGCACCAAGTTACTACACAAATGTTCGAGAAGAAAGGAATCTCTTGTGTGAACGGTCCTTGGTGGTTAGTCCGGATGTGGTTGCATCTATATATGCACAAACCGATTAGAGTAGATTTGCATTCCTTGTCCTTGCCTTCGCCAAATTATGCCGAGGATGAAGAAGCAACATCCAAAGCTTGTCGACTTATGGAGAAGCCGCATCTGCCATTACTATCAACAAGAACATTGGCCAAATTTTCAAGATTTTCTATAAAGGCTTTAAAGAAGTTCTCTCGTTTCCTTTCGAGAATGTGAAGATTTCACTTTTCCTTGCAAATTCAACTATGATTCGGCCGCAGTGATAATCTATCAACAGGGATCTTTAATGCAATCATCAAGCCATGCATCTTGCCCGCAAAATTTCATCATGGAAGGCTAGTGAAGCCTACTTACGAATTTTATAACCCAAATTTGGCAAAGAAGACAATTGGGATGTGGTCAATTGCCCCCGAGGTTATTCTTTTTTTCCGAGCCATCAAGCCAAGGGAGACGGTGAATCGAAAGCATCTGCAAGTTTAAAAAAGATTTTCAATTTGGGAAAAGATCTTCCGTAATACAGGCCCGATCCTTTTGTCTTGATTGATATTGCACATCCTTCATTTCAATCTTGGTGGGAGGAACTGCACACCCATATCTTTAATGCACCGATTCATCCTTTCTCGCCAAGCACTTTTGCCGAATTTGTCACCGATAGCGAGGTGACTATCTTTTCTTCAGCCTCCTCCCTTGCTCTTCTCTCTTCATCTAAACTTAATTTTTCTTTGAAGGACATCGAGCCAACTCCTCCTTCAAGAGAGATCGTACTACCGGGGCCGGTCCTCGTCCGGCTCTAGGTGATGAGGGACTGGCCATGAAGCCTTTCATGAACACATACATGGTCTTTCTTGAGGAGAAGTTGAAGGACATGAAGAAAAGAAAGGCTTCTACTCAATTGGTCAGCCCTAGATCTTCTAAGAAGAAAAGATCTCTAAGAACAAAGCAAGTTTCCAAGGTATGTCACTCTCTCTGCATGTTGCAAGAACTGCTTTTGCCTTTGTCTCATTTTCCCTCAACCGCAGATTAGCTCGGTTCAAATATTGCACGATTGCGGGATGATGTTCCCCTTTTTTTAAAACCCGAAACTCGAGAAGACTCATGAAAAAGATTGGTAATCGCATACCCTCTTCTTTCTATTTTTCTTGGCCAAAACCCCGAAGTTTTGCTTTTATTCCGCCCCTTTTCGGTATTTTTAAAAAATGATGAGATTATTGCCACTTTGACAGGGAAATCTTTTGAAAGTGGTCCCGATTCTTCCGAGAAAACTCAATCCATGGGAGAGAAAGGAAACCAAGATGCCGAGCCTGTCAACACAAATAATGATGAATCGAGAATCTTCTTGCTGGTGCTTCTTCCCGAGATGGTGAAGCTCAATCAAGAAATCAAAGTTAACCCTTCTCAACCATCTCCTATCCACCTAAGTTCTTCCTCCGAAGAAAGCCGCCCGAAGGGCAACAAATCACCTCCCCTCGCCAATATGAACGAGCCTCCTCGATCTCCTCCTACTATACAAGAGCGCATAGAACAGTATATTTTTTTCTCTCAAATATACAGCTTCTCGAAGTACAGAATTTTCCCCGCCTATGTTGACACATTTTCTTGTCTTTGTCGTGGTGAGGATGAACCAAGCATGTCTTTCTTCCTCAAGAATACACTCGAACAAGGAGAAGAAGCCACATCCCAAAGATAGCCTTTCTCAAGCCAACCAAACAAGGCTTATGGAGATCCTTTCTCTTCTTGATGGGGACGTAGGTGTCTTGGTTCGAATGCTTCCAAGATAAAAGAATTGGCTGAACTCTTTGACCGGGAGATCCCAATTTTTTTGAAATCAGCTATGAATCGTATTCTCCATCCGGATCAACACATTGCTGCCATCAAATCAAGGCAATGAGCATTCCACTCAAATCGTCTATGCTTTGGCCGCTATGGAGATCACGAAGAAGAAAAGTACTACTTTGAAATCGCATTCCGATTCAAATCGATAAAGAGCTTCGAACCAACTACAGCTGAATTAGATAGTGAAGAAAAGAAGAAACTCTTGCTTGAAGAACACCGGGCAGTCCCGACCAATTCGATTGAAGAAAAGAAGAAGAAAATAGCTGGTCTTCCGAGTCTTTGAGTTCAAACTAAGGTAGCAATCAAGAAGAACCATGAAGAGCATCAAAGATTCAAAGCCAAAGTTTCCAACCCGCAATCTTAGAAGAAGATGATCGAAGGCTTTAGTTGAAGCAAGTTCTCTTCAAGCCTCGCCGTTTCGATATGAAAGCCTTTCTCAACATGTAATTTTGTTGAAACTTCCCGTGTGCTACCCCATGGTCCCAAACGCCGAATCGATATTTTGTAACCGACGTTGCACGGTTATCTTTTTATGTTCTTTTCCCCGTAAGCCTTGCCGAACAAAGTATCTCTAGTAAAATCGTCAACCTTTACGTTGAGAAGATAGGCACACACGCGATTCCGAACAAATTTAAACCCACAATCTCTTGCAATGTATTCGCAATGTTCCCATAGCAAATTTCAAGCTCCCCAAGAACTTTCCCCGCTTGATGTATTTTTATATTTTGTGACTAAAGGCGACATAACAATACTTATGTCGGGCCGTCCTCCAATTCTATGGAGTATTTTTCTCGCTAAAGGCGATGATTTGCACATCGGCTATCTCTTATGAACAGAACAAACTTTCGCTCAAAACCATTAAATTCATACGTGTCGGCCAATCACATTTGGCAATAACTCGATTCTCTAGAAGCCGACACGAAATCTTTCCTTAGAAATTACTATGAGAGCCGACATAATTTCAATCGGCCGTTGGTCTTTATAGCGAGCACGACAGACCTTCTTCCCATTCTCTTCCCCGAGAAGCATTCCACGCCTTCATATTCCCGTAACGATGGCTCGCTTGCGGCAATGCTTACCGAATCATCGGCTTGCACTATCTCAACGCCATCACCGCTCCAATCGGATGAGGACTTGATGCATGGTGGATGGAACGCAATTAGCATGGATCCAATCTCTTCCAAGTAATAAGTCAGAAGACCCCTTACCGCCGACCACAAAGAAGGTAGTGATCAAAGTCTTTGAGCCGATCATCAACTCAACGTGAACGGCTCCATGGGTATCCGGGCGATTTCCAAAGAAAGTCCCCGAGCACAATGTCCGCCTTGAGCAAATCCTTCTTGGTCATCCCCAAATTCCTAAAAGTTGTATATGGCATAATGTTGATCGCAGCCTCCTCCATCAACGAACATATGAGTCGAGGTTTTCCATTCACATATCCCTTCAAGTAAAGAGGCTTCAAATGATTGTGTTTCCTAGGCTCATCCAAACACAAATTGTCTTGAGAGAGCCAACCGGCCCTAGGAGATCAATCATCTCTTTGTCGCCAAATTCGAGCATAGGCCTCTTCATCCGAATAGGCATCTTGTTCCTCCGATCCGCAGTAGCTTGTTCCGGCTTGTCCGCAAAACTCTATTGGGATGTAGAACACCATGCTAACATCTCATCTACGAACGCCCACTTGCCGAATACTCTTCGCCGAATGACCGCCTTCCCCGAAGTTTTCTTCTTTGGGCACCACACCTCGCCTCGCGTTCTACCAAGCTGCTTCCTTGAGCTCCTTGTTTTCGGACGTTGGACTCTTCTCTTCGGCTTTTCCTTAGACCAGAGGGCACCATTGTCCCTTCTCGCCACTCATACTCTTGAGGTGAGTCCATGTCATCATCGTAATCCTCTACATCGCCCCATGCTTGATATGCAATCCTCTTACTGACGTGAGGTGTACTGCCTTTATTTTTTAAGCGCCGATCATCCTTCCTCGAAGCATGTCAGAACACCCGTGTTTTTGCATCATTTTAAAATTCACTAAAAATTTGAACTTTTCGAAATAAACTAAAACTTGATCTACTTTCCGCAAAAACCAAACCCCTTTTTTGAAAACCCTCGCATTCAAAATCCACCATGTAGGAATTAGACTCCCTTGTTTGTTTGCTTTGCCGAGCTTATGGTGGCCAAGGTATGTATTCTTGATCCGATAATAAATTATGGAAGTACGCATGAGCATGATTTACATTCTCTCTCGAATAAATTCACGAACCCTAGGATGCTCGTGTGAGAGCATATGTATAATTCTAGTATACATAAGTGTATCCCTGGAATATATATATGCACTTGACCAAAGTGTAAGCCCTAGGAAATAGAAGGGAAATTATGAGGGCATGAATACCAAAATATGTGTATATGTGTGTGACCCTCCAAGCAAGGATATATATAAATGCTTAACGATAAATTCTAAGAATATACATGCTTGAATAAATGGATGAAAGACACACACATATACAATTACATAGAGGTATACATGAGCAAGGAGAATAAAAGGGAATTATAAACATGTATACTAATATGTATTTCTCCCAAAGGAGTGTATATATTTTAGTGCTCAATAAAGAGTCCTAAAATATATATTTACTTGATTAAATATAATGGGAGAAAATACCACAAGTATACATGAGAATGTAGGAAGGAAGAAAATAGAAAGGAGATAGGGAAAAAATGGAAAGAGGAAAAGAAAATGGAGAAGACGATCGGGCTCACTCCCTCCTCTCCTCACTTTTCCCGGCCCAGCCAGCTCCCTCTCTTTCCTTCTTCCACCGACACGCAAACGGGCCGGCCCAGTAGCTCAAGCCAGCACGACGAGCCCAACAGCCAGGAAGCTGAGCCCATCCCCGTTCGTTGCTGAGTATGGACGACAGAGTCGTCGTCTTTCTCGAGCAGGCGGACGCGCCGCCGGGCCCTCCTGCTTCCCGACGAACCGAGCTGCCCTGTGGAGGAAGACAAACGCACAGTCGCCTTGTCTACCTTCCCGAGGAGCCAGTGCACGGCCAACCGCGTCCGTCCACGAGTACAGTGGTCGGTGTCCACGACAACAGCGGCGCCAGCGCATGCCACTCGTCCCGCCGGAGCTGACGACGACGACCGAGCCACAGCGTAGGCATTAACTCCGACGATGCCGTCCAGACGATGCCACGGGCACAGCAGCGAGCGTCAACGCCAATAGCGGCGCCGAACGCCGTGCCCGCGAGCTTGCCGACGCCATGGCCGACAGCTCCGACCTGTGCATGAGGACCGGGCTCGAACACCAATGCGCCGGCGATGTGACACCACGGCCAGCCGCAACTGGAGCACGAGGAACACACCGTCGCGACGCGTCTCGGCCAGCTGGTTCCCTGCTCCAGAGTCGCCGCGCACAAGAACGCTTGCCGGAAAATATCGCCGCCGCGAGCACCGCCATGACCGGCCTATAAATAGGCCACCCCGGTGCCCAATCGACCTCGCCCCTTCCTCCACAAGCTCCGCCGTGCTCTGGAACGCGCGGGGCTCTCCTCAGCTCACTCCCTCCCCTCTCCTAGCTCGAGAAATCCGAGCTCCCCAAATCCAAGTCCGTTGCCGCCATCGGAGCCGCCCCGTCGTAACTCCCCTCCGCTGCGTCTCGGTCGAGCCGGAGTGCTAGGTGAGTCGATTCAAGGCCCGTCCAACCGATTGGCGTAACTGAGGTCCCTCTAAGCCCACTGTACTGCCCCAGCGGCGTACGCCGTCGTCGAGACTCGCCGCCAAACCCGCCGCCGCCGTGGGAGACGTCCCCCTCCGTCGCCGTAACCGACACCACCAAGTTCGGGACGGCAAGGGCAGTCGAACGAGACCCACGCGGCGAGGTTCTGAGCAAGGACAAGGCGTCCCGGCGAAATTCCGGCAGAGCGCCGCCGTGGGATGGTGGCGGGCGGGAGCAGTTGCCGTCGCCGTTTCACGCCGTAACGGCGTCCAGACGTCGACCATCGAGGAGCTGCCACGTCGCCCCTGCCGTCCCCTTTCCGTTACAGCCGTTAGGGCAACAGCGTAGTACACGTGGCGCCTACGTGGCGGCCACAGTGGCACCCATGGGGCCCACATGTCGTCCACGCGTACAGGATGGATTCCTGTGTACACCTTATAAATTGCTATGGCTACCCGAGTTGTGTACACAGAACCTTGTAAACCCTATTTCCCGTGTCAGAAAAATTCCCAGAAAATTTGTAAATTCATTATTTGATTTATATAATTTTATCATGTAATTAGTTTCAATATTATTACATGATAAAATAATATTATAATATTACCCTAATGACTTAATTAGGGATTAATATTATAAAATCCATATCTCATGCATACTAACTCCGCTTTCGCGTGAAAACGACTTCCATAATTTATCTACAATCTAGCTCTATGCATCTAACCCATTGCCACCATAATGTTCTATGTTTGTTTTATGTGCTATAGTACAAGCTAGGGTTTATCGCCAGACGTAAAAGTAAATTCGACGACCCTGGATAGGAGTTTCCGGCCCCGAGGAAAGCTAGAGACGTTCGACGCCGTGCCGATTCGTAAGAACCTCCCAGGCAAGTCCTTACCCCCCTTAATCATGACCTTAATATGATGATATAATGATGATGATAATAATAAATCGGATTAGTAAATAGTGGTGTGAGCCCGATAACGTAGCTATGGAGCTAAAAATTCTGGATGACGTAATCATCCACGTTATCTACGCTCATACGTTGTGATCAAGAGAAACATGAGAATGCCTAATGAACCCTAACCAACAAAAAGAGGTGAGTAGTGGTAGTCCGGTAGAGCCTAAATACCACGTCGGAATCGCCGCGAGGGGTTCCTGCGGAGAGATACTCGCCTCCCCTAAGGACCGGTTCATAGACCTTCTACCTAGTATAATATTACGCATACAGCCACATGTCGTTTATGGGGCGGCTTGATTCACACCCCATTGGGTTGAGGTATAATTGGGATCCAAGGTGGCCGGAGCGTGCAAACGACCTATTGGGAGCGGATGTGGGGAGAGTGGCCCCATGTCCTATGGGCGTGGATGCTTCGAGTGGTCTTCCACGGAAGTGTTTGGGCGCGGTGGCGCAGCGTGCTAGAGGCACATATTGATGATTTGAGATTGAGAGTGGTGTTGACAAAGATAGGTTGGGTAATTAGGTATTACCTCAAAGCCGTGGGTGATTTGGTATCACCATATTGTCTAGGGTGATGCGTCATCTTAGGGTGGCGTGTTGTCCTTCCAACCCCCCGAGAAGTCGTGGGTGAAGATTATACCAATATACCTAGGGTAGCACCCAAGCGGTACGGATCTCGTTAGGCCCGTCTAAGCCAAGTCGCGGTGGTAAGGGCGTTGTCTATCGTGGTGGGGAAAAGTGTACAACCTCTCGCAGAGTTAATTGAATCTATTCGAATAGCCACGTCCTTGGAATGGGCAAGTGCTAGGACGAAACATCTATGATTAGATATACATTTTTGATGATGACTAACATGTGGTGTCATGACAAATGTGATGACATGAGACAAACCGGGAACTAGCGAGAGCAGTTTTAGAGACTCTCGCTAGGGGCCCAAACCCTTAATAATTACAACCCCTCGGTTGGGACTTGCCGAAAGTACCTTTGTACTCACCCCTCTGCTTTTACGCATATCGGCATATCCGGGTAAGGTCGCCGCCGGCGAGTAGGAGACCAACGACGTAGAAGTTTACAAGACGTTGCTTAGAGAAAGACGTAGAAGTCCGTGAATTCCATCCAAGCCAAGTTGCCCGTGGAACATGGAGTTGTGCCTGCATCGGTCTAGCCCTCTAGCGGCACCCGCCACGATATAAACCACCGCTTCACGCTTGGCTACTCGATCAATATAATCCAGAGTGGTGTCTTCAACACCGCCGTAAGTACATCTATCCTATGTCAATATATGCTCGAATAGTTCATCTATAACTCGATTTCCATTATCGTGACTCGGTAACGTATTGGTAGCGTGATCCCGCGCCAATACGCGAGATTAAAAGTCCCATTAAGAAGTGGGGCGTGACACATGCCCCCCGCCTTTCTTGGATGGGACGGCGGTTGACTCGTGCTGTCTCTGCACCCATGATATTGCTCACCGCATTCAGGGCAATTGTTCCTAGCGTGTAACTTCAAGCCTTCATTCTAGCAATGCCTCAAGAAAGGACAAATCCCAATGAGACTCCTCCCGTTCCTTCATATACTCTTCCCCCGCTCTCGGTGGTACATCTCTTCTTCATACCTCTGCTTTGTTCTCTTGCAAGCCGCCGATCCCTCGCGATATTCTCTTGCCGTCTTTGCCACTTGTTCAAGAAAGATACGAGATGTCACCCTTGGTTTGGAGGTTTCTCCTTTCTCTGCTCGGCTATTTGGAAACCGAACACGATATCGCTTTTGAGCTCTACACTAGACACTTGCCGACTAGGGTCAATCGATCCACTTTGCTTTGCCCTTTCGTAAGTCGGCACTTTCATTGGGCCTTTGCCCTTAGGATCACCGGGTGCGTAAACCATGCACGAATCGAAAGCAACCATATTTGCGGAAGGGCTCCTTATCCACCTTCATATTGTTGTTGAACTTGAGGAGGCCCCGCCAGTATAGCTCTCTCAATCTGCTGCTTGAAGATTCGGCAAATAAGAATGTTGTGGGTGATCATATCATGGAAGCCACAATATTTGCCGCCCTTGACCCAATGCTGACGCTTCATAGAATGATTATCCCGGTAGCTTGATACGTCCTTCTTTGACTAAGAACTCAAAGAGCTTTTTCGACTTGGAGACGCCGAAGTCATATGCCCCCTTGAGTGTCTTCATCCAAATACCGGGTTGACCCGGATGGGCTCCTTTGCCCCAAGTGAATTCGGCAACCGCTATGTCCTCTTGGCCATCATCTTCATCTTCTCCTTCTTCCGGAAGTGGTGGTATGCCCGATAAGACACGTTGCCCCCTTTCAAAAACGGGTGTCCTTCTTGATGCTCGAACTGATTAGCCATGAGTGACAAACGCCTCGAGAGTTGTCCAAGGTCATCAAATTCCATGCCGGCTAGCTTTTCCCCGATGGTCGGGTGCATTCCCCGAATGGCCACAAATGGCAACCGATGGTCCGCAAATTCAAGGAGTAGCAGAATTCTTTGTCTCCCCGAACCTGCGCAAGAACTCTTGTGGTGTCTCATTGTATTTCTCTGTAATCAACCCCATCAAGTCGACGAGCTCTTTTTCATTAGAACCGCTTTGTAAAAGTATGAATGGAATTTGTCTTCCACCTCGCACCATGTTCCAATAGAATTGGCCTAAGAATGTAGCAAACCATATGAAAGCCGGCCCTGTAAGGGATGATGGGAAGAAACGAATCCTCCATGCCTCATCATTGGCAAGCTCTCCCAATCAATCGATACCGACCGATGTGCTCGGTAGTAGAAGTGTCATCTTGTCTAGAGAACTTGGTCAAGTCGGTTGGAGGCTTCAATCTTGAAGGAAGCGCCACTGTTGTACCAATCGATAGGGTGACCGATACACATAGGGCCGATTCTTGGGCTTAATCCCAAATTGGTGTTGCATCATATCGGCCATCCTCGCTAGGAGTATATCCATATTTGAATTTTGTGGTCCATGAGATTGTCCCGACCGGCCCACCGCCTATACCCGTGATTTGGCATAGCATGAATTGTGGAGTAGTCAACTGAACTCGTATAACCGGGGCCAAAGGGATTTCTCTCGCAACCCACCGGCCATTGGAGCTATTGAGTAGGTGTTGTATGTTGGAGGATTCCTAGGTGTACCGAACGCCGCTTCCCATGTGTCTTGGCTCCGGATCCCTCGGGTTTTCTGTGTCTTGTTTTCTCCCCGCATTCTTGATTTGTAGCTCCTTTTGTTGGTGGTGGCTTTGGCGTATGTATGTATCTTGGCCCCGAAAGCTCACCAAGCCGAGCCTCAAAGTTTTGATCAAACTCGGGTCCAAAGCTAGCCTTCATGATGTCGCGGAAAAGTGTTGAAGAACGCCGTGTTGTGATTGGTCATTGCACTCCCAACGGTACCGAACAATTTCCTCCATCCGACGGATTTCTTCAAGACTTTGTTCCTCATCTTCCTTTCCTACCCCCTCTTCTTCATCGATATTTGCCGAAAGCATATCCTTTATCACCGGGCATCAATATCTTTGGAAGATCCGTCTTACGGATGATTGTACCGCTCTTGTTCTTGGAGAAGCATGACATGCACTTTCGCGAGAAGGCTAAGCACATCTCTCTCCGTGGCCTCCAAGTCGGGAGGAAGGTCATCCATCCGAGCTGAATGACATTGTTCTTGTCGACTTCTTCCCGCATATTGTTTTGATCTTGAGTGGTCCCACCGGGCGTGCCAAAAAAGTGTGTAGGCACAAAAATCCTACTCCTTGCGCCGCACACAATCGACAAGCCTAATAGCCGGCTTTACTCGGCGCCCGAGCGTCTTGAGGCGTGCCGACCAATTTGACCTGTTAATTGACAAGGAAGTAAACGTGAGATCTAGAACATGCCCGGTGAGACCAAGACAGCTTCCGCATGTATGGCTCTATGGCGGATGTAAAGACATATAGCTATGAGAGCTATCTGTCGACAGATAATGAATGCATTCGTAAGCATGTAAAGATGTAATATAATAACAAATTTGCCGAATAATCATAAAAGATATGTTTGAACAAGTAAAGTCGATCATCATGATATGACATCATAAAGCTCTATTGCATGGATCGAATTAATTGACAACATGGAACAAAAAAAGGTAACTCATAAATATAAACCTAATCTAAATGACACATGCATAGGTTTCATTCCAACTAGTCTCGCCGCACGCCTAGCCTTCCTAAACCCGTCGCTTAAACCCTTGCAAGCTAAACCCGATACCACTTGCTACGATATAAACCACTTACCACAACTAGATCAATCCACCGCATGATACAATCTAACCATGATAAGCTAAAAAGCACGCATACATCTAAATAGATCTATAAACACTCATTACTCGTTGAAGCGCCGATGCATAGACCAAGAAAAGTGCATATGCAAACCTAATCTAAAGCAAAGCCGTAGATTCATCCCGATCGATAACAAAGAATCCACGCATGATACACCGCAACAAGCTAATCCACCGCATGATACGGCTTGCCGACTTTAACCGCTGTAAACCCTCTTCGTCCCTAACAAAGAATCCAATCGCATGATACACCGCAACAAGCTAATCCACCGCATGATACGGCTTTGCCGACTAGAAACGATAGGTAGATTTACACATGCAAGATACGAAAACACATAATTGTGTTCAAGGTTGCCGTAATCCGTGGTCCATGAAGAAGAAACTCACACGTAAAACCTTAGCCCGCCGCGAACTCATGACTAAACGCGAACCCAAGAACACGTGACAACCTAGATTGATCTAGGCTCGGCTATGAAAAAGACAGATAGATCTAATGACAAGCTTAATGATAAACATTGAAAGAATTGATGACATATAGATCTAACAAAAGATAAAAGCCGAGCCACATCAATCTAAATTGGGCAAAGAGTGTGTGCAATTATAATTAAATGAATAAATAAATAAGAAAACCATGCACCACTTGGTAACTTAATGAATTCATTAGATTGCCAAGTCTAATGAAGCCGATAACTAGCTCTTAGCCAGGATCTTAGCCCACCGGATGGCTCATGATCGACAAAAGAACCCTCTTGCCCCCTCGATAGCTTAAATCCGCTGACGATACTAAGCATGAACAAGACTTCTTGCAATAATCTAAATCCGCCTGGACGATACTAGACATGGTGCAAGGTTGCCGGTACTTCACGGAGGTTGACGGTCGATGAATCCTCTCGCAGTAGATCGGCGACACGGCTCGGACTCGAAGGGTGGCCGGAGCCAAGGCACGGAGCCGGGTTGGTTGTATTTGATTTGGTAGATTGTTTTACGATTGCGGGGGTCTTATATTTATACCAGGGCTTGATGAGTCCTAACTAATTACGAATAAGCATAACGAAAATATCTAGCTAAGATACATTGTCCTCCAAGTCTTCTCGGAGTCGTGAAACTGTACGTGACGTAGGCCCTCATCCTCGAATATCTTCCTTGATGCTCCACGCTTGCCGAACCATCTTGCGCTCACCTCCTCCTCGGACTCGGGCTTCTAGCCGAATAACGGGCCGGCTTCGAACGCTACGGCCCGTTCTTTGTCGTCTTCTTGCTAGCCGAATGACTCCTTACCAGAACCATCGTGCGCGGCCCATCTGTCATCTAGGCTCTACCAAATTTTGGTGTTGACATACGTGTTTGTATCTGCAGCTACCACATCACACTAGGATCATACTTCGAGGGGCAAGAAGTTAAGCAACATCACATTGTCAATGACCTAAAGTGTATTGAATGCATCACTTATAACCCCCCAATTCACGGAAAAAACGAGGTTGTTACAACAACTATTGGATTCTTAAAGGGTGCCCCAATTATCGAGGTGCACGGTTTAATATTTATCATAAAATTGCCTTATTTTGGTGAGCTTCCGACCCCTTTCTTTTATATTGATTCACTTTGTTTAAGGATGCATACACATATAAGAATAAGATTTACATAATTACCATTTTCTAATATCTACTGCAGCCATTTCATAGCGTTAAATTAGTGCGAGCAAAGAAAGGCAAAGGCGTGCGTGGGGTATTGGAGGTAGACTTCATTGAGCCCACTCATGACAAAACGAGGACTTCAAGAAGTCACAGCGGTTTCGAGAGGCCGATGACCGCTTTGAAGGACATGACTAACGAAAGTGCTTTGGTAAGTTCTAGGTTCTATATCACGTGTTCCTCCCGATTTGAATCCCTAAATCTTTCTATTAGCGGTTTAGCACCAATTCTTATACTTGGCCTCAAATATCACCATTGTAAATGACTCGATTTATTCCCGGGAATATTTGCGGTGAAGATTGGATTCGCGAGAAACGTGTGAGGGCAACTCCACTCCTCTTTCTCCTCCCGATGATGCTTTGCCGATAGCGAATGGCCCCGTGAACCATCGAGAGAGATTGCACCTCGCACTTGCTCATGCTATCATGACGCAACCCTTTAGATCGAACAAAGAACTACGTGAGTGCGGTTCAATCGCCTTTGCCGCCCCTGGTTTCCACTCGGCACCTTCCCGAGAAAAAGAAGAGGCTGTTGCACCCGGTAGCTCAATGGGCTACTCCGCGTCGTCCCCTCTGTTGGTATTTTTTTTACGCACCGCATAAATCCGCAGCGCACGGAAAGTACCGTTGTAGCTTTCACCCTAGTATTCGAGGTATCGATTTCCACGGGGAACGAGAAGTGAACTAGGAAGAATTAAGGTCGTCCAAGGCGGGGGGTAGGAATAATATTTTTGGTAGGAAGAAAGGGGTTCTCTAGGGTTTTCCCAAAATTTCTAAATTACTAATGTTCAGCTTACTAAATTCCACTTGCTTGGAGCGGTGACCTTTCCGATTCTCGAAAAGAGCGGGAAACGGTAATCGGGAAGGCCACCAAAAGCTCTGAAAAAACACCAACACGTGCACGTGGTGGACTACAAAGGCCCGGTCGGAGTGTCACCCCCGGGGCTACCACAACTATTCCGTAGTGTTGGGCGCAATCTCGGGTAAACTCTAACCTAGACACCACGCCTACGCTAGCGGATCTGAAAAACTAGTCTCGCGCTAAGACTAGAACCTTCGGTCGAACGGAGATCCGGCAAGTAAAATAAAATAAATACTGAATTTAGTAAAATAATAATATTAGAATTGCCACAAGATAACCTTGACGTTACTCGAATCGAGGTCGG
Source organism: Hyparrhenia diplandra (assembly GCA_015847255.1). Taxonomy (NCBI): domain Eukaryota; kingdom Viridiplantae; phylum Streptophyta; class Magnoliopsida; order Poales; family Poaceae; genus Hyparrhenia; species Hyparrhenia diplandra. Next base: position 74,902 of record JADLZK010011826.1, on the reverse strand, counting down.
CTCCGTAGAGGTACAAAAGTTGAGGCGAGAACCGACAAACCTTCTCTTCCTCTTCTCTTCCCCTCTCACTCTCTTCTCTTTTCTAAATTGTACAACTAGGTGGAGAACACCTAGAGGGACACTACTACAAAATATATGTGGGGAAGATGAAGCTCAAGTGTAGAATGTGTGTTTACAAGTGAGGGGGTGCCTCTCTTTATATAGTGGAGAGGAGGAGTGAATGGAGGGCTCTCCTTGCTTCGGAGGTCTTCTTGGCGGGAATGAAAGTTTGCACCGCATGCAACCGCCGTGTGAAGATCGCTCCAAACCGCCCGAGAGAAAGGGCGGAACAGGGGCGAAAATTTGCGCCGCCGCCGCGGTCGCCGGCCGCCCCCTGGCTGGGCCTCCCCGCCCCTGGCCTTCTCCCCTTCTTGCGCGTTTGGGCCCTCATATGTTGGGCCTATGCTGGTGCATGGGCTGAATTCCGTCTTGAGTTTGGTCCTCTTGTTTGATCTACTCCTTGGCGTCTTTTTATTCAATACGTTTTCTACTTTATTTGGTGACTTTGTACTGTTTCCACTCTTATACCCGCAAAACATAATTTCTCTGAATACAAGTGGAACTAGGTCGAAGTAAAGGTATATGTAACATAAGTTTGCTCCTTTCTCTCGTGAATTGGATAAAGGTTGGCGGTATAATATACTCGATAATGACCGCCAACAAGTTCCCCCAAGCTTAACCTTTGCTCGTCCCGAGCAAATAGCTAAGTGTTTGGTTGTTGATCGGGGAGTTGCTACAATGCCGATATATGTCAAAATGTACCATGCTCATAATAAAGTATTCTTCCGTTGTTTAAATAAATTGGCATTTTTTTTATCTATCCTTGTTTACTTAAATCATATGGGGCATATAACATTCTCCAAACTCTTGGGTTATTGCAAGATAGAACGGTTTTCATAGAAACACTAGTCATTCATTCTTTGATTGATCATTCATGCGGAGATTTTAAGTAATGATTCCTTAAATCATCTCGGTGTGCAAACCATAAGGAGAAACAAGTCATAAGCCTTGATCAAGATGTGCAAGTGAAATTTTATTTCTTTTGATAAGGTATGGGCAAGCTCTTATTTCTTTTTTTAGAGAAGTGGGCTCTACTAAGCCCTCGGACACTTGTCCATTATTCTTCTCTCTCTTCATTTTTTTTTTTAGGGTATCGAAGTACCCATTGTTTTATTTTTTTGGACACACGTCCATTTTTTTTAGCTTAGCCCATAACCTATTTTTGGCAATGTGAATGTGAATCTTGATCAAAAGCGTATGACAGTGTCTCACATAGGCTATCATGAGAATTTTGATCATTAAGGAATTTTGGAAATTATTCTCGAATGATGAATTTCTCTTAGAACAAAATCATAGTAGATTCTATTTTTTTACCATATCATATCCGGCAATAGCTTAGAGAAGAATCATGTGTTTGCATACCCACAAATCATTAAGTTTTAGGACAAGACAAGTTAAGCCAATAAACTTAAACATTGGGGAATACAATGTTATGAACTAGGTGCAAATTGAACTATAGACAGAGCAACTATTTATCATTTCAACTTCGAGAGAAATTAAGCATCCTTATACTACATATTGGAATGGAATCATATTTTTGTTCTTTTCATTTTTTTTTTTTAAAGGAAATGAAATGAAAAACTAAGAGATAAAATAAAATGATAGGGGAGGTAGGTACTTACCTCAGGTAGGGTCCTCCCCAAGCTAGCTGATGACCTATGGGTTAGGGGGTAGTACCCCATGTGGCGCCGAACGCCAATCGTGCCTCGTGCTCCCGCCGTCTCCGTTCCGCCTCCTGCTTGAGTATGTTCCATCACCCATGAGCATCAAAGTTTGTTGTTGATGTAGCCTCATGTCCTCAAGCATTGTATGCTTCTTCGTTCTTCTTTGTCTCCACTGAAATGGTTAGCAACAAGAATACCCGAAGGTGTATACTAGCTTGATAACATGTTCTTGCTTTTTATTAATAGGAAAAGTGCTTTTTTTTTATAACAAGAAATAGAGATTAAGGCAGAGGTAAAAAAATGAGTTTTTTTTAAAAGAACAATTTTATTGAAGGTAAATCACATAAGGACGGGGGCTATCTCCCTAAGTGCTTTGTTTAAAGATCTAAAAGCTCGTCCTTGGGAAACCTTTTAAATTTGAAACCAATGTTGGTGAAGTGGTTTCCCCTCCAACACCAACCTTTGAGTGTCATCCTTTTGTAAACTCATGCCGAGATACCACGAAATTTGCAAAATTTATGGTAGACAAAAGCATCTACAATAACCCTTTCAAAATTTTTATGAACGAGAGAGCGAGAAGGGGTTGTAGATCATGGTGAAGATGGTGAGTTATGGATCGACTTCGGGGAGATTTTTCATATGAGCATGGAATGGATGGGACATTTAGAATGTAACTTCCATGTTCGTTGATGAAATATCCTATTTGTGGGGGAGCACTTTCTTTTCATGACAGAAACAAGTTATCCACAAAATATGGATCAGAAATTATTATTGCGGAGGCTGTCTCACGCTCTCCCCAAATGATGATCGAATGAATTCTGATGAGACATCGTGTGTGTGTGGGCATAGGGGGAGAAGGTGTAAAAATGTCTTCTCAGTATGAATTCGTTCACCCCCGTATGTGTTGTGAGTGTTCTTGATGTCTCATATAGGAATTCGAGGTATATGATGATTACGATCACGGGAATTCTTAAAGCATTCCAAAAATCATCATCAAGGAAATGGTCATCCTCGAATTCAAAGGGACATGCATAAGGATGGGATTCATCATCCCAAGAAGTGTGATTGCATGTTCCCTTAACGGGAGGTTCCTCGACAACCAAATTATGAGAAGAATTTGAAGGAACTTCAAATTCGGTTGTAAGTGCCTCCTTTTGTTGGTCGGGGCTTGACTCTATTGGATCTTCTGGAAACTCATCATATATACTAGTGTATGGGGTGTTTTCTAAGATCTTCTCTAGAATGGCTTTCCCCTCACTAATGGATTTATGCACAAACGAGCCTCTAGAAGAGAGGTCAAGTTGGAGAGCATCCTCCTTGCTAAGACCAAGATAGAAGTGGCAAAGAATGACTTGGTCTGGCAAAGAAAGGTCTGACCTGTATTTATAAGACTTAGTAACCTTGCCCAGGATGCTCCTAGAGTCTCCCTCTCTTTTTGTTTAAATCTGAGAATTTCTATTCGAAGGGCAGCGATTCGAGAATCAGGGAAGAAAGCAAGACAAAATTTGTCTCGAAGTTCAACCCAGTTTCCGTGAACACCTCCTACGGTATGAGCATACCATTGTTTCGCTCTTCCCAAAAGGGAGAATGGAAACAGTTTCCATTTAATGGTCTCCGTGTCATGCCGGATAAAATGAGGCAAGAACACAGTGCTTTCGAATTCCGAAGGGTGGCTATATGGATTTTCATTATCGTGCCCAGAGAAAGGGTTGGTCCCAACCATGGCTATGAAAGGGGGCTAATTTCAAAGCCATTTGTAAGAATCGGATGGGATGATGGTGGAGGCTCCAACGAATCGCCCTTTGGAGCCGAATGTTTATAGATAGGCGTTGAGTCCATGTGGTTGTGGTGATGGTGGTGGTAAGGTGCATAAAAATGGTGGTAAAAATAAAAAAAGATACACGGATGACGACTTGGTTCGATCCTAGAACGACTACCGCCTCCCAAGAACGGCGCCGGCTTGTTGGTATTTTTAACGCACCGCTAGCGATAAAAATCCGCAAGCGCCGGAAAGTACCGTTGTAGCTTTCACCCTGAGTATTCAGTGGTATCGATTTCCACGGGGAACGAGAAGTGAACTAGGAAGAATTAAGGTCGTCCAAGGCGGGGTAGGAATAATATTTTTGGTAGGAAGAAAGGGGTTCTCTAGGGTTTTCCCAAAATTTCTAAATTACTAATGTTCAGGGCTTACTAAATTCCACTTGCTTCGAGCGGTGACCTTTCCGATTCTCGAAAAGACCGGGAAACGTTAATCGGGGAAGGCCACCAAAAGCTCTACGAAAACACCAACACGCACGTGGTGGACTACAAAGGCCCTGGCCGGAGTTGTCACCCCCCGGGCTACCACAACTATTCCGTAGTGTTGGGCGCAATCTCGGGTAAACTCTAACCTAGACACCATGCCTATGCTAGCGGATACGAAAACTAGTCTCGCGCTAAGACTAGAACCTTCGGTCGAACGGAGATCCGGCAAGTAAAATAAAATAAATACTGAATTTAGTAAAATAATAATATTAGAATTGCCACAAGATAACCTGGGCGTTACTCGAATCGAAGTCGGCTCCGTAGAGGTACAAAAGTTGAGGCGTAACCGACAAAACCCGGCTCTTCCTCTTCTCTTCTCCTCTCACTCTCTTCCTCTTTTCTAAATTGTACAACTAGGTGGAGAACACCTAGAGGGACACTACTACAAAATATATGTGGGGAAGATGAAGCTCAAGTGTAGAATGTGTGTTACAAGTGAGGGGGTGCCTCTCTTTATATAGTGGAGAGGAGGAGTGAATGGAGGGCTCTCCTTGCTTCGAGGTCTTCTTGGCGGGAACGAAAGTTTGCACCGCATGCAACCGCCCAGCGTGAAGATCGCTCCAAACCGCCGGAGAAAGGGCGGGAACAGAGGGCGAAATTTGCGCCCGCCGGCCGCATCTTGCCGGCCGCCCCAATTTGGCCTCCCGGCCCCGGCCTTCTCCCCGTTGCGCCGTTTGGGCCCTCATATGTTGGGCCTATGCTGGTGCATGGGCTGAATTCCGTGCGGAGTTTGGTCCTCTTGTTTGATGTACTCCTTGGCGTCTTTTATTCAATACGTTTTCTACTTTATTTGGTGACTTTGTACCTGTTTTCACTCTTATACCGCAAAACATAATTTCTACGAATACAAGTGGAACTAGGTCAAGTAAAGGTATATGTAACATAAGTTTGCTCCTTTCTCGTGAATTGGATAAAGGTTGGCGGTATAATATACTTTCGATAATGACCGCCAACATCCTCGACAAAACATGATGCGAACCATGCAAGTCATCAACTGCACAAAAGCGCCTTCCATGGCGCCCGCACCGATTTGGTTGAGACAAGAAAAAGGAGGACCGACGATGCTATCATGAAGGCGGTTGCATTTAAAAGGACGGCGGGTGGAGTCTTTGGGTGAAGCAGCTCATCCGCTCTTGATCGTTAGTATATAGTGCGTGCAACCTTGCTCGTTCGTCCATGTTTGTACCTTGTTGCTTTGGTGCACTTTGTCGCCTTGATTGTTGTGCAAACTATATATTGTATTGATTGATTTCTCTGGACAAAACAAAACAGGTTTCCAAATCTATGGGAGGCCGAGCTCAAGGAATATTCCTTTGCCGATGGTAGAAAACAAGAATCTCCGCGAAGAGTGAGCCTAACAATCATGCTTTGGTGTCATTTTTCCTATACGGTTTTGGCAAAGCTTCAATACCAATGTTTTATTTTGCAATTTTTTTCTCTGTATGTAGGTGCGCAGAATTTGAGACGACAGAGAAGCAACTACGACTCAAGGTAAATTCTCAGCCCACCCTATGCAGTCGTTATGATCATCAGAATTTACAATTAGGACGCATATATAACGATGAATCATGACTCGACTTTGAGTTTGATGAACCTCGACCTCTCTCCTAGTAGTGCGAGCGAGAAATCGAATCTACGGCTCAAGATTGAGAAGGCATGGAAGCTATACGAGAATCTACCGAGTGAACACGCATGAAATATATTCCCCTCGCAATAAAGGCTACCAAGGATCGAGGAAGCGGTGATGCTTTTCGGCGGACAAACCGTGTAGGCATTAGCGTGAAAGGCGTGTGAGCTCTTTATATTTAATTTTTCATGCATGTGTCGATATGGTTCACGCGCGCCGCGTGGGGGCGGGTGTGCTTTACAAAACCGGTGGTGGAAAAAAGTCATGGTTCCGGTCAATCTGTTGGGACTGCTTGCGAGCGGGCGTTTGTGTTTAGTTGGTGAAATATTTTGGGTTGGGCTACTTTGTAGCACTTTTCTTCTTTATTTGGTAATTATTGTCCAACCATGGACTAACTAGGCTTAAAAGATTCATCTCGCACTTTTCAGCCAAACAAACTGCAATCAGTTTTTTTATTTACCTACATTTAATGCTCTAAAAATATGTTAAGAGATTCGATATGATGGGGAACTAGCTGTAGTAGCAACTAAACATGGCCACGCCGCAAGGCCTTCCATAACCCTGCGCATTTGAACGGACTACACTTTATGAGCACCTTGGAGGATGGAGAAGTTGATCACGGATGACAAGCACTTTGCAAACCTAGAGGCTACATGCCGAATTTGCGATGCTTGTAGATTGATTACAATGAAGGGACGATCCCTACAATGAAATGAAGCAAGGCAAGAGAGTCTCATCTTTGTGAGTTTGTGGATGATGAACAAAGCATGGAGGATGAATTTGGAGCCAATCAAAGCAGCCCAAACCAACCACAAGCCCCGTTAGCGTTTGTGCAATCGTTGATCTAGGTTGGAATCAACGGTCGAGATTGCTTGTTGGGAAGCATATACGATGAAGCAAAACCCTACTTTCCAAATGGGCCTTGTTCTTTTGGGCCGCATCGTACCTAGGAGCATATATACTTATGGCACGCCACACGCCGCCTTTCCGAGGCTTCCACCGCGCTCGCTATCGACACGGCTTTTGCTCCTTTGCTCGCCTTCGTTATTTGGGTCGCCGCCGCGGTTGCCGATGCCATCTTTCGACACAACCGCGGGCCGCAAGGTTAGTACGCCGTTGGTCATTTGAAATTTGCTTGTGTTCTAGTATTCCGAAGTCACGTATCACGTGCCCGCTTTATGTACGTCTTTGTGGAGGGTTTTTTTCGTTAGGGTTAGTTTGATTTGGTAGTTTTACGTGGTACACGACTTGGTTGCTTTCGATGGTGTGTGCTTCCATTTTACATGACATTTATGTTTTGTAAAGACAATAGCATTTATGTCTACCTAATCTCTTGTAGATTCCCCAACAAATCCATTCAAATTTAGCGAGGAACGAAGCGGATGAATCTGAGGTGTAATTGCTAAATTTGTTTTGTTTTTGTTTTTGTTTCTCGTTCTCTTTGTTTGTTCCCTGCTCCAACTTCATTGTACCGGTCAGGGCATTCAAAATTTTTGAGTAGTCCGTGCCATTCAATAGTGTTTGTTCATAATTTTTATGAAAATGTAAATTGGAGTGGATTCAACATTGTAAATTTAATGAAGTTTCATGTATTTTCCTCCCTATTGAATGATTGGCGAGTATATATGTTTCAATTTCGTTTTTGATGTTTGTTTTAGTTATCTAGTTTGCTGTTCTTATAAGTCTTGACATTTCCGATTATGCATATTTATGTCTCAAATATCCGAGAATTGAAATGAATTGGGCTAATCGTATTGTGTCACTTTTTTTTTCTATTTTTTTTTTTTTGATGATGAACCGTATGATGAGACACACTATGCTATGTTTCCTCATCGATTCTTGGTGAAGGCCCTAAGGAATGGGATGAAAAGTTATGTGATGAGAGTCGATACGACATGCCCAAAGATTCTCCTTCGAGTATTTCCACACAATCAATCGATTACGGATGTATCGAGGAGGTTTGGACAACGTAAAAATGTACAACAGGCATAGGTGGGTGTCTTGGTCTCACGTGAAGAACTGCCCGAGACGGTTAGTGTTCTCAATGCCTTCCGCGGCGTGCGGATTGATCTCTATGATGGGCATGAAGCAAGATCGAATGAAAGGGTCATTCGACAATTCTATTCCACACTCGAGGTTCGACCGAGGAGGACGAGAAGTTGATCCGATGACAAGTATAGCAAAACCGAGGCTACCTTTGCTGAATTTGCAGAGGCTTGTTGATTGGATTACAAAGCAATGAAGCAAGGCATGAGAGTCTCCGTCCCTCTAGTCTTGGTGTGTTTACGCATGATGAGGAACAGATTCTTCATTACCTCCCGGATGAGAATGGTCGCAAAGGGGGTTTGAGGAGGATACCTAAGTTTATCCGAAGCTTCTTAAGTGCACAATTATGCCCGATGTCGACGGTGATGATATTGAACAAGCGTGGCCTGTCCCCAGAGTTGATTAATGCAATCATGACTTGGTCGAAAAGTTAACTTTTTAGACCGGATGATTGAAGAGATCATTTCCAAAGGCGCTTGAGGAGTGCGCTCTTGAATTCCAGCCCTACACATAATGGCGTTGGTGCTTTGCTGAAGGTGCCTAAGTTCAAAAGTCCCCTTGAGACAAGTGCACCGATGTATAGTCTATGCACCCGCACGCCACTTTTGTTGGAGAGGGAGCCGTCGCTGATAATGATGCCCGATAATGACGTGGAGGAGCAAGGATTTCTTTTACTTCTAACTTTTGCTAGCCCCAAAGGGCTTTGATGATGTAATATATATATGTAGGCATGCAAGGAACTTATGGTCGTGATGAGCTCACGTGGCGAACTCATGTGGTGGTGTATGGACAACTAATTATATTATTATTATTATAGAACAACACTAGCAGAGGGAAGCGTGCCCCGTATTTTTTGTCACCTACAAACCTCGTAATATCTAATTGACGTGTGTCAATCTTCTTAATCTTTTCGTCTTTTGTTTGTTTTTTTTTGTTCCCTTCATTTACCTACTCATTTTAAACAATTCGACATGCACGCATTACACTGTTAAAACAAATAACTACCGACTCATTTTAACATTTCTCACATTTACCACGCAAGATGACGCTTAAAGACTACCGATTGAACACGTATAAAAGTATGTTTACAACCCACATACATAAAGCGATTACTATAGCCAAAGATAGATTACATGTTCAAGAATTGTTTCACGAGGCCGAGCTTTAATTTGGTCCCGATGGCATCATCAACCTCGCCCAAGTACTCCTTATCGCCTCAAGCCGAGTTTGAAACCTCTTTTAGCTCGGCCTTGATAGCATTACCCTCCTTGACCTTGGACCGAATTTCTTTCCGTCCGGTGTCCAATAAGGTCACAAAGATCGTGCAAACATGATTCTTGTTCCCGAAGATATTTGGTCATCACGCCGCAAGTTGCCTCTCCAGCTTCGGCTTTCTTGGCTAGTTGCCTCTCCGCTTCGCTTTCTTGGGTTCAAGATCTTCGGGTCACGCTCCCAAGTTGCCTCTCCGCCTCGCTTTCTTGGGTTTAAGATCTTTGGTCACTGCTCCAAGTTGCCTCTCCAGTTGAGCTTTCTTGGCTTTAAGATCTTTGGTCAGCGATGCAAGTTGCCTTGGTAGCTTTTGGCCTCATATGTAGTCTTTGGCAACAGATTCTCGTGGAGGAAGCATATCCCCGAGCACCTCTAGCAATTGTCCAAGCTCTTGTCACCCAATGATTCTCTTCCTTCAACCGAGAAGCGTTAGTGTACCGGGACAAGAGGGACAACTTCTCCGCATTCTCAACAAGAGGGGCGGGGGCTCGCAAAGAAGCTCGCTACTTCATCATCATCAATTATTTCCTCATCCCCAATTGTTGCCGCCTGCGCCACCGGCATCGACGCTTCGATCCTACGCTTGGTCTTGGTCGTTGTCGTTGACACCTTCTCCATGCTTGTTCCAACTTGTGTACCCGGGCATGAAACCTCGAAGGATTAGGTGGGCTTGGACCGAAAACGAACTCGAGTATTGCACCCGGTTCTCGGCAAAATACACATGGGCACCACATACCCGGCCGCCGGGTCTCAAGACATGGGCCTCCGCAGCAGCTAGGAAAGATTGCAACCCATGTAAGTACTTATTATCATCGCGCGCCTCACACTCGGTACATCCAAAGGGCTTCGATCCCCCATCGCCTACAAAAAAATAAGGAGGGTGGAAATTGAACAAATCCTCGGCCAATTTAAGTCAAGATATTGCCGCCAACAACTAGATGCACTATTCTATCTCAGCCATATGCATTAATCGATGTAGAAGCTAGGATCTTAATATATTCCCTTTTCTTAAAAAGAAAGAAATTAGAAGCGTCTGTAGCTAGGTTTGCTCACCTACGCCTCGTAGATTGGCCTGACCACCGCACGTGACCCTCGCAGAGCTAGGGCGAGCACGGCCCCCCACCGGCGAAATCCCCTGCAGGCTGGCGAGCACGCCGACACGAAGATAGCGGCCGAGCACGCGTCCGCCCTTCTTGCGCCGCCGCCTGAAAAGCACAAGCACCAATATAATATAATGCCGAAAGGAACGCTGCGGTGACAAAGGAGGAGAGCTCGATATAGCGGAGCACAAACCAACGCAGCCGCCGCCCCGTGGCGTCGCGCTCCTCCGCTGCCCCCCACCCCCCACCCGGTGTGCCGCCACCACCGAGAGAGAGAGAGACGGTGTTGAAGTGTGTGGCAACGTATTATATATATATATATATAATATGTCCGCAGTGTTATAACCTCCACGCTAGCCGAAAACGGCCCAAATTAAGAAAACCACAAGAGAACGGGCCTAACATGCGTCCAAAATTCAGGCCCAAAGGAAGGCCGCCGCTTCACCGAGCGAAGCGAGGCCCGCTCAAAACCGGATGCGCTCCCGGCCCAATTCAATGCGTACGCACGCCGTGTCAACATCCATCGCCTCTAGCGGGATCTGCGATCGTAAGACTCAAGACAAATACGCCAGTGTGCACCGCTGCCGCCTGCGCTCAGCGACATGTGTTCGCAACGCCGCACACTGCCGACTCCGGCAGCTGCGCACGACTCGTAATACGCGACGATTCTGTGCACGCACACCTCCGGCGCTACGTTTCGATACGCGGTCCGCAATACCAAAGAAAAGCGCCTGCGGAATATCCGTAGGCTACACACGTCTCGTGAAATTACCGCGCTGGCCGGGTAGTGGTTGCGACATGTACGTACACCGCTAACACATCTCGTGCCAAACTATACGCCGGCGTGGTAGTGGGTACGACATGCACAGACACCCGCTAACACAACTCGTCCGAAAATAAACGTCGGCCGGTATTGGTTGCGCGACATGTACGTACACACGTAACACAACTCGCCCGAAAAATAAACGCCGATTTTAATTTACGTGGCGTTATGCCCTTTGTATGTTGCAAACGCCGGTATCTAGCGGGCGCGCGTCTGTACCGGTGTCAAGCAACACGGATGGTTCTCGACCACGCGAAGTCCTGTGGAACCCGAAAGGTCCCTAGTGGTTTTGGTAATTGAGTGACAATATTAGGTGGACTAATTATGTGTGATTGAGATAATACACAGAGATTAGTTCACATGTGCTTGATGCAATGAAGGAGCTTTATTGCATATGAGACATGGCATGGAGTCATGTGACCAAGGTGGTGAAGATCAAGACAAGGCTTGGCTTGATGGACCGGTTGCAAGTGTGAAGGGCAAGTCGAGGCGGTGAAGTGATGGACCGCGAGGCGGTGAAGCTTAGGTGAAGACTTGGCGCCCGACGGACCGACGCGAACGGTGAAGAGCAAGTGAGGTCAAGATCGATGGACTAAGAAGGTCATGTGATGATATGAAATGGATCATATCATTTTTGATCGTGTTGGTGCATGTGTTGCATTGACACATGGAGATGGAGCAAAATGGAAATGCGCAAGGCAAAGGTATAACCTATAGGACATTTCATTTCGCGGTCATAGGTGAGTAGAGAAGGTTATGACCGGATTTAGGTTCGATAACCGCATTCTATAAAGAGGGGAAAAACTTCAATCGCTTTACTCACCTAGTGCCACTAATTTGAGTTTCAAATTGCATTTGCATCTGGGGTTAGTGACATAATGAGATGGTGCATTATCCCTCCTAAAAGCTTGAGAAATGCCATCTAAATATGCTCATAAGGTTTGGTATATTTTGGATATGATGGCATATCATTTGGAATAAGATTTGTTGATATCTTGGAAAAGAAAAAAAAAGAAAGAAGGAGGAAATGCAATTGCAATACGTGCTTGTGTGTATACACATACACATACACTTGTATTCGTGATATGCACTTGCACGTGCTTTGGCCGGCTGGCCGGCGGCCGGTTAGCTTGGCTAATGCAAGCTTCGTACTAGTGCTTGTGGGACCCAGGCTATTTTGCTAATTCAAGAAAATAGGAAAGACATCGTCCCTGGTCACGCTCGCATGTTGCACGCTGCTGCTGTTCACGTGGACCAAAAGCAGGTGGACCAAAAGCAGGTGGTTCGACGTTTATTTGGGCCGGCCTGTCGATCGGCGCTGCTGGCTGCCTGGCCCATGTGCTGCCGAGCGATGAGGGTTGCTAGCTGGTCCGATGTATGCTCCTGCCGAAGGAAATAACAGACGCCGCTGCTTGTCTGTTCGAGACAGAGGGAGAGCTTTCTGCTGCCGCCGCCACCAACGGGAGTGCTCAGGCTGCCGACCGTTGCTGTGCCCGTGGGTGCTAGCCGTTGGGGGCTGGAGCTGGAGCTGGTCAAGGATAAAAGCGTCGGGCTTACTTCTCTGCAGGTTAGCTCTTGCCCCAACAGAAAACAACACAGTGAGCTGCTTGTTTCCCCTTTGCTCTTGGTGAGCTAGGGTTCCTCCTCTCCTCATTCTCTCTTATGATTTGAGGTAAAATTGATATGAGAGATTGAGAGCCTTTGGTGGGTGTGTATGAGAGGTTGAAGATCCACCCATTTCTCATTTGATTTCACTCAAGACTAGAGCTAATTTGAGAGGGGATTGGGAAACCTAGTGTGCATGCATTTGTAATTCAATTTGGTGGCACTAAGTGGTGATTGCAATTGTGGATTTCTTATTGCTCTTGGTGATTGCCATCACCTACACGGCTTGGAGATTGTGACTCCGTTGAAGCACGCAAGGGAGATTATGCGGTGCTCCGGAGGGGGATTTGTGAGAGGTTCGAGCTATCGTGAAGAGCAATACTACGAGAGCATCTTGTTGAGTTACTCCTCACTTGGTTGGTGTCAAGTAGCCTAAAGGCAATTGGCTAGGAGTGAGCACCACCTTGAACCACCATTGAGAAGGTAACACTACAAGAGTGTGTCATTGAGTTACCTCTCATTTGCTTTGGGTGCAAGTAGCCTAAAGGCACTTGGCTAGGAGTGAGCTCCATCTTGCCCCCACACGTGAGAAGGTCGACACAACGAGGAGTAGGGGAAAGTTGGCAAGCTTCCTGAGACCTCGGTAAAAATCACCGGTGTCATCTTATGTCCACACTTCGCGGTGGTTTGCATTCTCTTGATCACAAGCCTTGTATTTACTTTCATACATATATATCTTGAGCTTGTGTGTAGTGTTGTTGTAACTATCTAGCTTGTGTAGCTTGCTTAGTTGCTTTGCTTAGTTTGTGTAGCTAAGTAATTTGAGCCTCTGGGTTAGGCGTGTATCGCCTTGTCCATTGTGCATCTAGTGAGCTTAGGTTAGCTTTGTGCTTTTGCTCATTAGAATTGTGTAGGAGCTCACCATTAATTGAAGCACTAGTGCATAGGTTTGTGTGACCTTGCAATAAAATTGGTTAGGAGCTCAAGCTAGGCTTGTCACCTCATTTATCTTGTGTAGGTCTTTTTGTGAGGTGATTTAGAGTCATAGTTAGAGGGGTGAAGTCTTGGCTAAGCGAATAGTTTTAATTCCGCATTGTATTCGGTTAGCCATCGCAATTAGTTTTAAAAAGGACTATTCACCCCCCTCTAGTCCCCATCTCGACCCTACAGAACCACGCGCGTCTGTCATACTCATAACGGTACTGACGGGCGGCGCCGAAAAGGTGTCTATAAGCAAAAACGCGTCTGAATTAGGGGTTGCATCCACAGTCGATCGGTCTCGAAAATGCGCCTGTGATCAAACGCGTGTCTGAGATACGTTGAATTTTGCAGACACTCGGTTTTAAAAAGCGTCTGCCGTGGCCCCGCGTCTGTGCCCAGCCAACGAAAACGCGTCTGGATTAAGAAAACAGACGCGTTACATGAACACGTGTCTGTAATGACCTCCTATTACTGACGCGTATTGGTCTTGTGGGACTATCCGTCGCCTATTACTGACGCTCGCCCAGCCCGCACGTCAGTAATGTCACAACACAGACGCTCGTTAGTAGCGATGTCTCTGGGCTCACTGGCGGTTATTAGCCTTTTTTACATAGTGTAACTTGATTTGAGTCGAGATTGAGGGGATCCCTGGCCACCTTATATAGTCCGGTAGACAAGGTTACATGCTTTGGTAAGCAATGTGGTACAATATCTTAGATGTGCATGTGTGCACGTCTTGGGCCGGCCTCCTTGGATGGTGCGGCCCATGTAGAGCCATGAGGGTATAAGGGGTCCATATCCCCACAGCTTCTTCACCTCATTCTTCAAATTAGCATTCTTAACAATAAGCATGGCATCACAAGTAGCATCACTAGAAGTAGATGTGCTAGATGAAGTACTAGTAGAAGCAACAAATGTAGGAGCAACAATTGTAGGAGCAACATGTGAAATGCAAGGCAAGGGATCAACAAGTAAATCACAAGATATGCTAGCATCACAAGTAACAACCTTATCCTCAACCAAGGACAACTTATGCTCTTCTAGTAGAGAGGAATGAGCTTTCTCAAGCTTGGAGTGAGACTTCTCAAGCTTCTTATGGTCTACCATTAGACTCTCACAAGATGCCCGAAGCTCATCAAGTTCTTGCTTAAGACTTTTCTTTTCCTTATTCAAGCCCTTACATTCCTTCCTACTCTCCTTATACATGTCAATGCAATCATCAAGCATAATTTTCAACTCCTTTTCGTATGAGTTGGCTCCTCATCATCACTATCACTATCACTACTACTAGCATCATCATCATTCTTAGTGATAGGTTGTACCTTAGTGGCCTTAGCCATGAAGCATGAAGAAGGTGTATCAAATAGCACTATGTAAAAAAAGGCCTCTACAAATGCAGCTGTTGAGGGTTTGCACAAAGGCCCGCCCATTAGGGTCTCTAAATGTCCGACTTTTACTGCACTGTCTCAGAAGCGAGCGTCCCGCAACAGCTTTTTAATACAGACGGGATTTCGTGCGTCTCAAACTTCCCATCTGTAGTGAGCCCTTGTTACACACGCGCCGTGGAACGCCCTGTGTCCTAGGGGTTTTTGCTCGACCGTGGTCTACGTATCTACGGTTATACCTATCTAAGATGCGACCGCATTCTGAAACCTCACGCACTACAAGATCGCATCGAATCGATTGTACCGCGTCGAAAAGTAGCGACGCCCGCAGCAAGATGCGATCGTAAGCTTCGACCGCATTGCAGACCCATTTTACAAAACCGCGTCAGAATAATGACGCGACGCATGTCGACGCTGGCACGTCGCACTCGCCACCAGAATCGTAAACCGTACGCACGCCCGGCGCTGAAACGCCTGAAAGCATTAGTAATATACGCACTGCGTGCTTACGATAACCGACGTAATACGGGCGGGTTACGCACATACGCCAAACCCGGGTCTGTGGTTTCTCGGCTTCATTTACGTGCACGTGTGTAGATTGCCCGCCCGAAGTTCCTTAACCCTTTTACGCACGCTCGCTTACCGCGACGCCCGAAGCTTTCGCTTAGTTTACGTATTACGGTTTTTTTCCCGACCAGAATCGCTCCGCATTTTCAAACGCTTGTAGCGATGCCTCGAATCGTAGCTACCGGGAAATTACGATGTGTGTCCTTTCACAGTGTCTTCGCCGAGGTTTCTATTTCGCACGCAAGCGCACATTGCTCGATTAAACCGACGCCGAGACTACGACGGTGGTTCACGACGATCGGAAACACCGTCATTAATTATTTAGATATTACGCATCGGATTCACGCGACGTAAACTATTCTCAAAACCCACGACGCCGTTAGCCGCGGTGGTCCGGACTTATTCAGCTATTATTACGCATGCATTAAGATGGGTCTGTATCGCGGCCGAGACTAGAGACGCCTAGAAAACCGAGACGCCTCAGATATCGATGACGCCGCAGACGCCGCTAGAACCATCTCGCAAACCAAAGCATTGGTATTATTAATACATTATATAATACATATACACAGTCCGATCACAAACAAATGGCGCACGCCTGCAACATGGAAAATTCATGTGTATTTCTTAAAATTCATGTGTATCTCTCTCGAAAATTCATGTGTATCTCGGAATAATGTTCTTCACACGCACATACCCAGTTGTTCAGTGGCACGCCACACAAATTGTTCACAACACAAATAACATAGTTCAAATGCATGTATCCACCTTATCGTCATGCAGCAAAGGGAAACAGAAGGAACTCACGGTTCACTTAAAACGAATACCGCCTCTTCGTGGCCGATGATCTCTTCCATAACAAACTTGGCGATCTCCTCTCTAATATCCTCCAAATTAATCGAATTTCCGCACAAATCGAAATCCTAATACAAAGAAAGGTAGGCATAAGTGTTCGTTGTACACATGGTCTTTATTGCCAAACAAAGGTAGGCACATGATGGAGCTGCACTTCGAAGTTACCTCGTGGACGGTCCGTGATGAACTTGTTTCATCGCAGCCCAGAAGTGGTGGGTCGTGTAGAACCCACATGTCTTTTCATCGCTTTCGCGGCGGCACCGCAAACATATGAAACACAAAGTGGTTATTCATCGAATGGAAACACGCACGAGTGTAGAACTCCAAGTGAAGCACTACTTATCGTACATTCTTGTTTGGACCTCCATGCTTCTTTGCCCGAAACATGCTTGTTTGGACCTTGCCGCCCCGGCCGTTGAGCCACGCCGCATTCTCACCCGCTGCACTCGAGAGGCACTCGACATTCTTGTCATGCGAGCCACTCCCCCATTCTCGACCCACGCGGCGCGAGGCACTCCCGGGTCATCCTTGTCTTGAGAGCCGCTTCCACATCGTTAGCCGATGCACTCGCAAGGCACTCTAACCATCATTGGCATGCGAGCGAGTCGCCGCATTCCCATCCATTGTAGCCTGAGAAGGACTCTTATCATTGCCGCCATTCCCATTTAAGCCGCGTCATACAAAATTTTAGATTGACTTTCATTGAGGCGCGTATAGGCACGGAGGTTTTGGGGAGGTAAAAGAAGAGCTTTAGGAATGCTACAAGAAGACGGGCTCGCTCCACCGGATCATCTTACACATAGCTTGTCCAAGAGCCTTAATCTCGCTGTCGGAGGATCCAAAGAGTGTAGCCTCAAAACCGAAGTTACATGATCAATAGAAACAATAGAATGTGCTTCCAAAGATTGGTTGACCTTTAAGATGTAGTTGATTCGGGTATACCATTCCCCTTGCTACCTCAACCGGATAACCTCGAAGTCTTCACCGCAAGGGTACATGGTGCCGACGTGGAAAGTATCTCAATCGGCAAAGATCCGCCGAATCGCTTCTCGCACGCAAATGCTTCTTCACACCACCTACACAGCTAGGGGGTGTTGGCGTGCAATGAACCATGTCCTCCCGATTCCAACGCCGCCACCTTAGCCGTGAGCTCATCTAGTTGAGGTCCAAACTCTTCTCTATATGCTTCGCCAACGCACCGAGACTTCCTCTTTACGTACATGTCGGCGCAAGCCGCCAAAACTTCCAACCACCATACTAGACATACCACGCACACGCCTCGGCTCCGCGCTGCAGGGTGCCCAGGACCTCTGTGGAGCATATCTCTTTCCCTTACACCAGTGCCCTCGTAAGAAGCACGGGCGGTCTTCTAAAACCTTCTCGATAAAGACCGAGACTCTTCACCCGACCAAACAATTGCGGCCTTTTATTACCCGACACGACCCGACCGCACCGTGCCACGCAAAAAATGCCGAGCGGGTTCACTGGAAATTCATGCCAAGGATTCTTGATGCTATTGTGGGTAAGTAAGTGTCCTCCTTCTCCCACACTTCGAACTTTGCCTCATAACCTCCCTCGTACCCGTGGCAGGTCATGCTTGTTCTTCTCCCTGCCGCTTGTATCTCTCACTTGTTGCCGCGCCTCTTTGTCGCTCTTCGCTTCAACGAAAGCCGCCCAATCGCCCTTGGTGATGTATGGGTGCTTCACCGTGGCATCCAACCCCTTCATGACGTAATTCCGCACTAGATCGCTTTTGAAGGTCCTAAAACTTTTGCCTACTGACTGCCACAGCTTCATATATGCTATGCGCCTTAAGTTGCCTACAAACTCCAATGAATTCGGACATAGTTCTCAAATAACAATTCCTTTGTTGCGTCGCTTTTAAGAAAGAGACCGAATATGTGAGCAAGGGGACCTTTTTGTCTAGCAATCGACCCAACAAGTCTCTTCATTCTTAGCATGGCCACCTTCTCCGATGGGGAAACCCGCTCGGCTTGAGCCGTGACAACTATCTTGCCTTCTCGCCACCTTGTGTGTGTCCCCGACCCTCCGCTTTTTACCGAAAAGCCGATGGCTGCCCCTCTCCAAAGAAAAATCCCGAACCCGTGGTACCATCATCTCTCTCTTGCCCCCCACAATGGTACCATCATCTATCTCTTGCTCTGTCTCTTCATATGTAGCTCTCCAGCCATCCTCTAGAGAATAAGTTGTTTCATTGCCAGATGATGTTGTAAATGTGCCAACAGACACCTACATCAAACAGATTTAGGTTACACAGAGAAGTCAACAGCTAGCACTAAGCAAAAAGCTAACAATAAGTAGGGTTTGTATATCACATAGCCAGCAGCTTACCATTTTCGAAAGGCCGTCAATAGCCAAAGACACACGACAAAGCTTCACCGGCGCTTCTAGGGGCGAGGAAAAGGTGCGATCATTGTTCTATCTTGAGCACGATATTCATCTCTATAAATAAAATAAGCAAAGAGTGAGTTGCAGTTTTCTATGACAAAACCACACAGATAACAACATTATAGTAACACTCAGGGTGTCAAGTTCAAGATCTACAACCGAAAATATCCATGTGAGGATAAAATTATACGAGTTCAATTTCGTAATAGGCTTTCTAATGAGGACTAAACAAACCACCGAGGCAGAAACAAATAAAATGTCGAAAAAAAATGAAAAGGAAGCCGTAAATGTGTTGGTTGTAATATGAATGAGACCATCCAACACCTTTTCCTAGATTGTCCGTATTCGAAAAACGGTATGGAGGATCATCTTTTTATGCTACCGGCCTAAACCAGCCTTAGATCTATATAAAGCCATATGTTTGGTACATGGCTTACTAATCGTAATAAAAGGTTTAGAAACTTGATTTGGGTTGGCGCCACAGCCTATATGTTTGGGCCATTTTTGCGCCGGTCGAAACGATATTATCTTTAATAAAATGAAAGTTTTCTCGTTGTCGAAGGTTATTTTCGGATGAGGCTATTGGTCGTGGTACCGAGCCCGCTTGCGCCAAGATGAACGTGACAAGAACACACTCTCGCTAATTAGCGTAAAACTAGAAGTGATTACTTTGGAGTTTCCCTATAGAGGGTGGAAGCACATTTATCATTTGCTTTAGTTCTCTTTATCCTGCTTTTAGAGACTTGTTTTGCTTTAGTTCTCTTTATCATTTGCTTTAGTTCTCTTTATCCGTTTTAGAGACAAGATAGTAGTAGTACTTTCGAGAGCGCTTAGTGTTCTCAAGCTTGTGTATTCATCTATGAAGAAAATAAGCGGCAGAATTATCACCTTTCCTCACTTCCCGGGCGATCGAAAAATTCAGGCGACACCGCTTGATGCCCCCGGCCGTTGGATGGAAATCACCGGCGTAGCTTGGTCACCAACGAGAGGTCCCAAACCCGGTAAAGGACGAGGGTTGTGTTAAGTTTGGAGAACCAAAAAAAAAAAATAGCCACTCTAATGGACAGAGGCACGCGATCACAAAAATTGCACTCCCTCCGTTCCAAATTGTAAGTCGCTTTGACTTTTTTTGGTTCGTCCATTTTGCTATATATCCAGGCATATTATTGTATCTAGATACATAGCTAAATGGATGTACCAAAAAGTCAAAGCGACTTTTACAAAAACTAAAAAATGGAAGAAGTAGTTCAGAATAGATGAATATAAACAACCTTGTAGTTTAGCAAAGCTTCGCTTAGTAGGAAATTTTTGTAAGACAAGATAGTAGTAGTACTTTACTGAAAGGTACATGGCCTGTGTTCTTGAGCTTGTGTATTCATCTATGAAGAAAATAAGCAAATGAATTATCGCCTTTCCTCACTAATTAGCGTAAAACTAGAAGTGTTTACTTTGGAGTTTCCCTATAGAGGGTGGAAGCACATTTATCATTTGCTTTAGTTCTCTTTATCCGCTTTTTAGAGACTTGTTTTGCTCTACCTTTTTCTCCAAGATTTGTAATAATCGGGTGTGTACATCCTCGGATGTAGAGGCCGATGTTTTTTTCTCATCCATTATCTAAAAACAAGCTTTATCGCCTCGAACAGATTTGAAAATTTCAGTCACCCGAAATTAGCAAGGCCCTAATATTATACTGCTTCACTTGCTCAGAATAGGCAAATGCGTGAGGACTACACAATCCACGAGGCACATGATCACAAAAAAATTGACTCCCTCCGTTTCCAAATTGTAAAATCGCTTTTGACTTTTTGGTTCGTCCATTTTGCTATGTATCTAGGCATATTATTGTATCTAGATATATAACTAAATGGATGTACCAAAAAAGTCAAAGCGACTTACAAACCTAAAACGGAAGAAGTAGTTCAGAATAGAGGAATATAAACAAACCGTAGTTTAGGCGTTTAGCAACAGTTCGCTTAGTAGGAAAATTTTTGTAACACAAGATAGTAGTAGTACTTTACGACAAAGCCAGCCGGTGTTCTTAAGCTTGTGTATTCATCTATGAAGAAAATAAGCGGCCCGTAATTATCACCTTTCCTCACTACCTGGCGAATGAAAAATTCAGGTGACACCGGATGATGCGTTGATGCCTGGAAATCACCAAGTAGCTACGTCGCTGAACAAATTTGAAAATTTCAATCACCGAAAAATAGCAAGGCCCTAATATTATACGTTCAATTTCAGAATAGGCGCCTATGAGGACTACACAATCCACAGAGGCACAGATCACAAAAATTGCACTCCCTCCGATCAAATTGTAAGCTTTTGACTTTTTTGGTTCGTCCATTTTGCTATGTATCCGTGCATATTATTGTATCTAGATACATAGCTAAATGGATGTACCAAAAAGTCAAAGCGACTTACAAACTGAAGCGGAGGAAGTAGTTCAGAATAGAAGAATATAAACAAACTGTAATTTAGCAAAACGGTTCGCTTTAGTAGGAAAATTTTTGTAAGACAAGATAGTAGTAGTACTCGACAGAAAGGCCGTTGTTCTTCGCATATGTATTCATCTATGAAGAAAATAAGCAAAGCAGAATTATCGCCTTTCCTCACTAGGAAAAACTGAAAGGAAGCCGTAAATGTGTTGGTTGTAATATGAATGAGACCATCCAACACCTTTTCCTAGATTGTCCGTATTCGAAAAATGGTATGGAGGATCATCTTTTATGCTACTGCCTAAACCAGCCTTAGATCTACATAAGCCATATGTTTGGTACATGGCTTACTAATCAAAATAAAAGGATTAGAAACTTGATTTGGGTTGGCGCCACATGCCTATATGTTTGGGCCATTTTGCGCCGTCGAAACGATATTATCTTTAACAAAATGAAAGTTTTTTCATTGTCGGTTATTTTCGGATGAGCCTATTGGTCATGCGGTACTCGAGCCCAGCTTGCGGCGTGATGAACAAGACAAGAACACACTCGCTAATTAGCGTAAAAACTAGAAATGATTACTTTGGAGTTTCCCTATAGAGGGTGGAAGCACATTTATCATTTGCTTTAGTTCTCTTTTATCTGTTTTAGAGACTTGTTTTGCTCTACCTTTTATCCACTACTTGTAATAATTGGCTATGTACATCCTCGGATGTAGAGGCCGGATGTTTTTCTCATCCATTATCTAAAAAAAAAGCGCCGCTGAAAATATTTGAAAATTTCAGTCACCGAAAAATAGCAAGGCCCTAATATTATACAGTTCAATTACGTAATAGGCGTACTGTGAGGACTACACAATCCATAGAGGCGCCAGATCACAAAAATTGCACTCCCTCCTCGTTTCAAATTGTAAGTCGCTTTGACTTTTTGGTTCGGCCCATTTTGCTATGTATCCGTGCATATTATTGTATCTAGATACATAGCTAAATGGATGTACCAAAAAAGTCAAAGCGACTTACAAACTAAAATGGAAGAAGTAGTTCAGAATAGAGGAATATAAACAACCTGTAGTTTGGCAACAGTTCGTTTTAGTGGGAAAATTTTTGTAAGACAAGATAGTAGTAGTACTTGACAGAGCGCTTAGTGTTCTCAAGCTTTTGTATTCATCTATGAAGAAAATAAGCGAGAATTATCACCTTTCCTCACTTCCCCGGCGACTGAAAAATTCAGGCGACACCCGATGATGCGTTGATGCCCGGGCCGTTGGATGGAAATCATCAAGTAGCTTCGTCACACCAATAGAGGTCCCAAACCCGAGTAAAGGAGGAGGGTTGCGTTAAGTTTGGCGAACCAGCGTAAAAATAGCCACTCTAATGGACAGAGGTACAAATCACAAAAATTGCACTCCCATCGTTTCCAAATTGTAAATCGCATTGACTTTTTTGTTCGGCCCATTTTGCTATGTATCTAGGCATATTATTGTATCTAGATACATAGCTAAATGGATGTACCAAAAAAGTCAAAGCGACTTACAAACTGAAGCGGAGGAAGTAGTTCAGGAATAGAAGAATATAAACAAACTGTAGTTTAGCAACAGTTCGTTTAGCAGGAAAAATTTTGTAAGACAAGATAGTAGTAGTACTCGATAGAGCGCTTAGTGTTCTCGATCTTGTGTATTCATCTATGAAGAAAATAAGCAGCCAAATTATCACCTTTCCTCACTTCGTGGCGACTAAAAAAATTCGAGGCGACAATCGGATGGCGCGTTGATGCTGCCGTTGGATGGAAATCACATCAAGTATCCATGTGAGGCTAATATTATACGCTTCAATTCTACAATAGGCAATCTATTAGGACTACAAGAACCACGAGTCACGTAACACAAAATAAATTAAATGTAGTTCAGAATAGAATAGTATAGACAAATCGCAGCTTAGTAACATTTCATTTAATAGGAGCAAATCATTGTTCTTGAGCATGTATATTTATCTATAAAGAAAATAGCAAGAGTAGTTGCGCCTCTCCTAAAACAAAAACACAAAGGTAACAACATTAATGTAGTAGGCAGGTGTCAAGTTCAAGATGTACAACTCAATACATCCATCCGAGGATACATTTATACGCCAATTCTCAGAATAGGCAAAGTATGAGGAGTAGACGAGAGCCTGTTTCGCTTTGTTCTTGCAATCTTGCTTCATCTTGTTTCAAATTATTCTCTCACAGATACTATTAAACAAGCGAACGTGCTCTCAAAAGCACGTGAATCACCAAAAAAAGGTAGTTCAGAATAGTGGAGTATAAAGAAACTATAGTTTCGTGGCGGTTCATTTAATATGCACATTTTTTTATGACAAGATACCCGTAATACTCTACAGGCGGCCAGTGTTTACTTGAGCACGCATATTCATCTATAAAGAAAATAAGCAAAGAAGTGGATAACAACAACATTGTAGTTATATATAGTAGCAAATCGTGCCCGGTAGCAAAGTGAGGTGTCAAGTTCAAGATGTACAACTCAATTATATCCATATTATGAGGATAAAATTATAGTTCAATTAAATGACGTAATAGATAGTATGTGAGGACTAGTCGACTGCTTCGATTGTGCTTGCTTCATCTTGTTTCAAATTTTCTTCTCTCTCACGCATGTAATACTATATATTAAACACAAGCGAAACAGGCTTCGTGAGGCAATGTATCACGGAAAAACAAAAAAAGGTAGCTCGGGAATAGTGGAATCTAACAAACTGCATAAAGAATAATGCCTGCAATGCACAAGATTGATGGGCTAGATATCAAACCCTAGAATGGCCGGCCGGCCTGGTGGAGGAAGAAGCCGCCGGAGAAGGAGGTCGCCGGGCGAAGCGGCGCCGGGCTTGAATGGCGCGGATGCGCCGGCGGTGGCGGCGGGCCGATGAGGCGGCCGAAACCCTAGAGTCGCCTCGTGAGGAGTGTGGCTAGGAACCAAACACCCCGATCGAAATGAATCGCCGCCTGCGGACGAGGCGGGTAAAATTTTTGAGTTTTGTAAAGGCTCGGCGCAAAAAAATCGTAGCGAAAAAATTGGGCGGGCACAAGAAAAACGTATTCCCTCCGGATGGTTAGAAGTCGTTTAGGACAAATGACACGGTCTCCAAAACATAACTTTGACCGCTTATTATTATAAAAATATTTATGGAGATGTGATATATGTATACTTTTATCAAAGTATTTTTTAAGACAAATCTACTCATATAATTTTTACATTTACAAACTCAACAACTTAAAAGTTATTGATGATTTATATTCCTCGATGTTTGACCCAAACCTTGTCCAAAACGACTTCTAATACCATCCCTGAGGGAGTATAATAAGTTGTTTGGCTAATTTTGGCCGATTGAATAGTATTATTTCGTGTGAAAGAGAAGCCACTTCACCGTACCGCGGCGCGTGGGTGGGGCCGTCCCGCCGTCAGGGGTCATAGCGCACACCCGTGGAGGGGCCGCCTGCCGATCTACTACTGCGTTTGCTCTCCTCTCTCATTCCGCCCGCCTCTCACGATTCATTCCATCTCTCGCTCTCTTCCATCCCTTCTCCCAACCGAGCTCCAGCCCGATGTCTCGGTCTCCTTTGGCGGAGTCGCCCGGAGGTGGACGGGCGAGAATAGGCTTCAATGGGATCCAGCTTGGTGAGCTTAGCGGGTTCCCGCCATCGCTTGTCCGGCCGCGGGGTCTTGCTCGGGTGGTGGAGGCGCTGACCAAGAAGGATGGTGATAATCGCGGCCGACTCTACTTCAAGTGTGCTAGGAAATGGGGTGAGTATTTCGCTCTGTAGTGTTGTTGACGTGTTGTCTCGGCCTCCCCGCCCCTAGTTTTGCACTAATTTGTGTGCTTGTTTTTCAAGACTTAATAAGCAAAGCAGGTGTCATTACTACCGATTTGAAAAGGAATACTTCGAGGTCTTGAAGGATCTTGGCATCAAAGCTGTTCGCCCTTCGAATTGGAAAGAGGAGTCGGTGCCGGATGAAGAAGAAGCTTCAGCAAGGGCCCCCAAGTGGTTACACCAAGAAGAAAAACTTGGAGCGTCTGCCGGAGGACTTGATGAGGAAGATGAACATGTTTATTATTCTGTCTCTTTGTCCGTGTTGTCATTGGATGTGTTCTCGATCTATGCCAAAACATGTAATGCCCGATGCAATGTTATTATTGTGGAAATCGCGAATATCACAACGCGTCGGTGCAATGCATGCTTGGTGTCAAGATTCTGCACCGTGAAAAGTCAACCGAGTGGAGTGGATCCACCCGTGCTTAATAGGGATGTCATCCGCTTGACCCGCGTTGTGTAAAGGCGTGAGTGATACTCCCTCCGCTCATAAAAAAACATAATTTTTTGACCTTTTCAAAATCTAATTTGACTATTCGTCTTGCTCAACATATTTGTGTAAATTCCAAAATAAATTAGCTATTGTTATAATATCTTTAATGATCTTATAAGTCATAACAAAATTGATAATATTTATATACATTATTCAAATAAAAACGAATGGTCAAATTAGATTTTGAAAGGTCAAAGAATTGCGTTTTTTTTGGTTGACGGAGGGAGTACTCCACGCTTGCCGATCGCGTGGGTTCGCAACTTCGATCTACGAACCACACACGCGATACTAAAAAGCGCGTGAGTAATAAAGCGACGCCTCGCGGCCGAAGTCTACTCTCCCACGACGCCGTCCGCCACCTCTCTCGCAGATGCACAATTGAGCGCGAACTCACTTCCGCGCCCCGGCTACATCTATCTCATCGCCGCCGCCGCCGCTATAAGCTTAGCTTCACGCGTTGCCTTCCACGCATCGCCGCCGCCCCGGGCCCGCGCCGCCCCTCGCCAAGCACCATGCGGTGGGCTTCCGCCGGAGAGATGCTTGCATTGGTTGCCATCCGCCGCCAAGAAGGCGAGGATCCCATGGACGACCTCACCATTCCGCGCCGCACACCGTAGCGTATGGCGTAGGTGTGCGGCGACGCCATGGTGGGACGGAGCATCCCACCGGAGCGGGTTTTCCAAACGTAACGGGAATGGCGTACCCTCGCCACCAATCTCGCCATCGCCGGCAACCCGGGCGGCGTGCTTCGAGCAGGCCTGTCGCCCTCGCTTCGTCGATGGCCGCGCACCGCCGCCAGCCTCGCCGACATGCCGCGCGACGCCGCCGCGTGCGGGCATGAACTCGCCGACGCGTACATGCCCTTGCTTCTCACTGATGATGAACACCGCTACCGATGACGACGACACCGCACCGAAAGGTGTTGCGGGGGATCGGCGGCGCGCCGTGACGGCAAAGCAACATGGGGCACCAAGAATCGTGGCACGCCTGCGCGCCGTGCAATAGCGGTTGAGCGGCGAGCCGATGGTGGCGCCATATCCGGCCGGTTTTCGGTTTCTCCCGCCGCCTCGTTGGCGGTCACCAACGACATATTTTTAACGTCAACATTCTACCAATAAGGGGGTGAAACTATACCTTACTACACACATATACATTTATTATTGACATATTTCCACTTGTAGTGTCCAAATTATTATTGTGCAGATTTATATAAGAAACAAGTGGAAAATACACCAAAAGGCGCCTCCCCGGAAAGCGCATTCCCCGAGAACATCAAGCCCAAGGGAGAAATGGACCAAACACGCAGAGTTGGGCCGAGCAAACATCGCCACACAACTTTTCAAGCCCAAACACGCCCCGACCAAGAAGGCGGCCCGGCCCGAACCGAAGCCAGACAGGTGCGCCAAGACCACTGCGCGCCGCACCCATCCCGAGGCGGTTCGTGCTCAGGTTTGGCGAGGCGGTTTGTTACCTTCCAAAACCGGCGTTGCCGACGTTGGTTGGTCGGTTTAGCAAACTAGGAGGTATTCCCGTGTCGGTTTTGGCTCCTTCCATATGGGGAGGGACATTTTCCAATGAGCCCCCTCTCCTCTACCTATAAAAGGAGGCCATCTCCCACCATTGTAACACACACCTCACAAGAAAGCTACTCTCTCCTCTCACTTCTTCTTCTTCCTCCTCCTAGTAGGATTAGTAGTTTAGGATGTGGAGCTAGGCAAAGCTACCAAGGAGGGCTTGGCTCCTTGGAAGATGGATTCCGGGAATAAATCTTTCTATGGTATTCTTCCAAAGCCTTGCTCTTATCTTATCTTGGTTGTGCATTAGGATTAGAGTCTTCATGTTATTTCTATACCTCGTGATTTATCCTATGATCTAACATGTTGTTCTTGACATCATCATGACACATGAACTAGTCTATAGTTTCTATGTTGTGATATCGTCATATAGAACTTTATGCTTAAACCATTCATGCAATATAATTGGGTAGTGTCGGGTTTTCTGCCGAATGGCGGTTCGTTGTGTCCTTCGGGGCTTGCTCGTGTCCTATTCCGTCCATCCGTAGGGTGGGGACATGAGTAGTGTCCTAGTATACGGACGTGGTGTCCGGATGCCAGGTATCCTTCGAATATGAGTGCATGCCACGGTTGAGGGGTAGGCGGCTTGGTCGTGACAAGCCTTGACCATCCCTTGAAATCCCCCACGCTCGTGTGTGTCTTGTAGGAGTTCGTAAATGCCTTCCATTAGGGCGGATGCTCCGGAGGTCTCCCCGTCCCATTTCATTCTCGCCCCGACCTCCTCGCTCATGCGTGTTGCCCGACTATCAACCGGTTCTATGCACAACCATGACTAGAATCAGATGCTCCACTTAGGTCTTTCTTTATTCCTTATTTATCTTTATCCTTGAGTTTGGCTTACGTGAGTGTGTCAAGTTATCCCTTTACCGTTCCTTTATATCCCTCAAGTATGAGCATTGGTCCATTACATAGTCATGTTATCCTATTCATGTCTCTATTAGATCCTTTTCCACCATGCCTTCCTTTGGGAAAATATAAATAACGATACCCTCGAATACTTCCGGGTGAAATGCTACAATGATAAATCCGCGGCGCTTGCGGATGAATATCTTCTTAGGCAAGATCTATCACCGTTGATGTGCCTAGTGTTATCACCGACACGGTGGTTTCACTTAGGAATGTCAACGGCGCATTTCTCGCGCCGTTATTAGAGATGGGTTCTAAACCTCGTTTCTAGTGATTGCGCTTTTAAGAAATGCAACAAGCATTTCGCGCCGTTCTCGGAAGGCATTGGTTTTTTATAAGGCATCTTTTAGAACATGTTCGTCGTGATAATATGCATGTGTAGTGACCTTTGTTCATAACAGGCTTATCTAAAAGAAAAAAATCTTTTATATATATATAAAAAAACTCTTATAAAAAAAAAATCTTTTATAAAAAAAAAAAAATCTTATAAATAAAAAAAAGCAAGGACATGTTTATCAAGTTAGTATGCACCTTCGGGTATTCTTGTCGCTAACCATTTTAGGTGAAGACTAAGAAGAACAAAGGGGCATGCGACGCTTGAAAACATGGGGGGGCTAGATCATTAAGAAAACTTTGATGCTCTTGGGCGAGGAACGCACTCAAAAAGGAGACCACGACTTTGCACACTTGACTTTTTCACGAAAGTCCAAGCGTGTGAGGGAAGATGGCGAGAATATCAAGTTCCACGCACAAGGGGATCAAAAAAAAAAGAGAAAAAAACAAGAGAGAAGAATAAGAGATTAGCCTCCCTTGCTATAAAAAGAAAAAAGAGAAAAAAAGGAGTTGAAAAAAAAAAAAGAGATATATATAGAAAAAAAAAAAGAAGGTGTTATCAAAAAAATAGAAAAAAAAATGATTGTTGAAAAAAAAGAGAAGAAAAAAAATATAATAAGAGGAGAGAGGAGCAGGTTGGCCCCATATGGTCAAAGTAAACAATGAAGACACTGACTCCACCCTTCATTGCTTCCATGTAAGCAAGAAGGGATCTTTCTCTCCCAAGACCTTGTTGCACTGGGTGAGTTTGGTCTGTCTCCCACTACTCCGGTGTGAGGAAGTCATTACCAAATCAAGATCATCACGCTACCGATGCAGCAATTATGAACTCTATCCCCAAGCTGCCGGTCAAGTACACTCGTGCACGCAAAGGTCCAATAAAAAGAAAAAAAAGTAAAGAAAAAAAAAAAAGAAGGTAAAGGAAAGGAGGAACATACTCCTTTACACCTTTGTGACCACTAAGGCCCATGGTCCATATACACTACCCGTGTGTATCACCTAAGCCTTGTGGCCCGCCTGAGATGGATCATCAAGCTACCACCGAGGGAGTTTTAACATTTTTGCCTTCATGCGTGGTTGGTACACACACACACACTCAGTACGCAAAGGTAATAATTCACCAATTCTTTTTACTCATACTTATCTCCATATATATATATATATATATATATATATATATATATATATATATATATATATATATATATATATATATATATAAAATTATTTCATCATGGAGATAAAACAAGGCTAGACTTATATTGCATCTTTATCTTAGCCTTGTTTGAGTATGAAAAGTTTGGTGAAGCTTTTATGTTCTCCCTTGATAATAAAATCCTAAAATAAAAATCTTTGAAAAAAAACAAGTCGCTCTTTTGCTCCTTCCCCGCATATGTTTCAAATTTGGTAATCACGAAGGATGGTAAATCCACTCGTGAATCTACCATATACTAACCATGCAGAAAAAGCCAAAAGCACGGGAGTAAAACCCCGATCCAATGGGCTTTGAGCTAGCTTGGGGAGGACCAAAAACATGGTAATGTGAACCTTACACTCTCATCCTCCTCTGTCCATTACCTTCCAAAAAAAAAAAGTGTTCTATAAAATATTTAGTTATCAAAATAAACAAAAATATTTACTACACAAAAATCTATAAGTAAATATTTTTCGAAAAACTAAAAAAAAATCTTTATAAATAAAATAAATTCTTCTATGAAAAAAAAATTATAATCTTTTTGTTCACCTTTCAAAGTCTTTATCTTCATTGGATGAATCTTATTGCTCTTTCATGCTTCCTCTTTCTATATTGGCACGTTTAAGTTTGGAAGTTTTGGTCATACTAGTTGATCATACTCCCATAGGCGTTTTGAATTAAGCATGGTGCTTAGGTCAAAAAGTCTACCTTAATCGATTAGACATGGAGTCGAAGTCCGATTATTGAACTAGAGTCGCTAGTGTAGATTTTGGTCAAATCTATGGACTAACCCCCTGCAGAATTTATCAAACATCATGAGGGTAAGTCCAAGAGATGACAATGGAGATCGAGAAGTTGTTTGGTGAACCAAAAAAAAAAATAAATAAATAATGATAATGATAAAAAAAAAACCTTGAAACCCCAAGAATGATTGTCCCGCTCTTCCAAGATCATCACAAGACAAGCTTGGGGGAGTCTCCCCGCACGCTCAAAAGACGATGTTAATCAAAGATCTATTCATAGCGTTCACAAGCTAGCAACGTTCATAAACCGAAGGTAAGTCAAAAGCTAGCTTGGGGAGGACTCCACAAAGGTAACTCGTATCTCACATTCCATTCGGTTAATTCCTTATCTTATATGAATGATGAGGTATGAGAATAAATAATAATAATAATAATAATAATAATAATAATAAAAAAGAGGGGAAGAAGAAAAAGAGAGAGAGGAGATTTATTCCACTCCATATATATGTGTTGTAGAGATGTTTAGTTTTACCCCCGTTGAAATGATGAATAGTTGCTCTGTCTTATGTTTTGCCTGTGCCTAGTTTATAATTCGAATTTCTCTAAAGTTTGGGTTTAGTGGCTAAGTCTAAAACCTCATCCCGAAAAAAAAAAAAACCCGATTCATGTGGGTTGCATAGGCTCTATCTAGTCTAAATTGTTGCCAAGTATGATATGGTGCAAATGGATTTGCTATGATTTCGTCCAAAAAAAAAGAGAAACTTGACATCCGGAATCTAATTTAAAAAGAAAAGAGAAATGATATGGGCTATGCTAAAAAAAGAGAAAAAAAGATGAAAAATGGACATGTGTCCAAGGGCGAGTAGAGCCCACATCTCCAAAAAAAAAAAGAGAGGAAATAAAAGACAAAAGTCTAGGGCGAGCAGAGCCCACCTCTCCAAAAAAAAAAAAATATATATATATAGCAATAAAGCCCATACTTTCTCGAAAAACCAAAATAGAACTTAAATAAATAAATCCCTGATGAGAAAGTTGATCAAAAGGATGAATGAAAAGTATTTTACATTATAACCGTTCTATCCGCAACCGCCAAGACTTTGAGAAAAGCTAAAAAGCCCCGCTACGATGAAAGGTAATAAAGGGTGAGAAAAAGATGTGCCATTATATTTAAACTCTAGTAGAAAATCTTATTATAACCCCGGCACTTGTGAAACATAATCGGCATAGTAGCAACTCCCGATCAACAACCAAGTACTTATCTTTGCTCGAGGACGCGCAAAGGGGTAAGCTTGGGGAGTTTGTTGACGGTCACCAACGACATATTTTTAACGTCAACATTCTACCAATAAGGGGGTGAAACTATACCTTACTACACACATATACATTTATTATTGACATATTTCCACTTGTAGTGTCCAAATTATTATTGTGCAGATTTATATAAGAAACAAGTGGAAAATACACCAAAAGGCGCCTCCCCGAAAGCGCATTCTGAGAACATCAAGCCCAAGGGAGAAATGGACCAAACACGCAGAACCGGGCCGAGCAAACATCGCCACACAACTTTTCAAGCCCCAAACACGCCACCGCCAAGGCAGGCCCCCGACCGAAGCCTGACAGCAGTGCGCGCGCACCACTGGTGCGCCGCACCCATCCCGAGGCGGTTCGAGGCTCGGTTTGGCGAGGCGGTTTGTTACCTTCCAAAACCGGCATTGCCGATGTTGGTTGGTCGGTTTAGCAAACTAGGAAGGTATTCCCAGTGTCGGTTTTGGCTCCTTCCATATGGGGAGGGACATTTTCCAATGAGCCCCCTCTCCTCTACCTATAAAAGGAGGCCATCTCCCACCATTGTAACACACACCCTCACAAGAAAGCTACTCTCTCCTCTCACTTCTTCTTCTTCCTCCTCCTAGTAGGATTAGTAGTTTAGGATGTGGAGCTAGGCAAAGCTACCAAGGAGGGCTTGGCTCCTTGGAAGATGGATTCCGGGAATAAATCTTTCTATGGTATTCTTCCAAAGCCTTGCTCTTATCTTATCTTGGTTGTGCATTAGGATTAGAGTCTTCATGTTATTTCTATACCTCGTGATTTATCCTATGATCTAACATTTGTTCTTGACATGATCATGACACATGAACTAGTCTATAGTTTCTATGTTGTGATATCGTCATATAGAACTTTATGCTTAACCCATTCATGCAATATAATTGGGTAGTGTCGGGTTTGTCTTTGAATGGCGGTTCGTTGTGTCCTTCGGGGCTTGCTCGTGTCCTATTCCGTCCATCCGTAGGGTGGGGGCCATGGGGACATGAGTAGTGTCCTAGTATGCGGGCGTGGTGTCCGGATGCCGTATCCTTCGAATATGAGTGCATGCCACGGTTGAGGGGGTAGGCGGCTTGGTCGTGACAAGCCTTGACCGTCCCTTGAAATCCCCCACGTTCGTGTGTCTTTGTAGGGAGTTCGTAAATGCCTTCCATTAGGGCGGATGCTCGGAGGTCTCCCTGTCCATTTCATTCTCGGCTCCGACCTCCCGCTCATGCGTGTTGCCCGACTATCAACCGGTTCTATGCACAACCATGACTAGAATCAGATGCTCCACTTAGGTCTTTCTTTATTCCTTATTTATCTTTATCCTTGAGTTTGGCTTACGTGAGTGTGTCAAGTTATCCCTTTACCGCCTTTTATATCCCTGTTATGAGCATTGGTCCATTACATAGTTATGTTATCCTATTCATGTCTCTATTAGATCCTTTTCCACCATGCCTTCCTTTGGGAAAATATAAATAACGATACCCCGAATACTTCCGGGTGAAATGCTACAATGATAGATCCGTGGCGCTTGCGGATGAATATCTTCTTAGGCAAGATCTATCACCGTTGATGTGCCTAGTGTTATCACCGACACGGTGGTTTCACTTTAGGAATGTCAACGGCGCATTTCGCGCCGTTATTAGAGATGGGTTCTAAACCTGTTTCTAGTGATTGCGCTTAAGAAATGCAACATCTCCCCTCGCTTTGCCTAACCGCCGTGCCTCACCAACACGGGCATCTTCGATGCAGAGTGCCGGGTCAGGGCGACATTGCCGGATGGTCGGAGCTCGGAGCGTGGAAGTCAACCGTGGGGAGTGTAATGCAATGAAAGCGGTGCAAGATCGGCGACGAGTCTACTTTGTTCTTCGTTGATGGCTTGTGGGCATGAGTGTACTTCGTTCTTCCAATGCGGGGGAGTTGCTCCACGGTTGCGGTGACGCCTAGCTAGATATAACAACTTTTGGTAGCTTTTGGAAGTGTGCACGCGTCGTAGGTGATGCATATATGGTGTGCATATGTTCGATCCTTACCTAGCGGTATTGTTCAAGAAACGTAGATCCGGATGGAACGAAGACCGAGATGTTTTAATTAGTTGTAATATAATCCGTGTGTTATAATGCTCACTTCGTTTCGATGTCTACCATTAATTCTCGCGCGCCGCACACGCCAGCCCATGGCGGCCATGAGCACCCCGCCCGGCATGGCTATAGTTAGCCGCCTCTCGGGCTGCACTCTCTCCCTTCTTTCTTACCTTGCCACCTCGAGGCTCGTCGGCTTGAAGGCGCGCTATTCCTCGTGCCGTTGAGGTCACCTTTGAACGCCGCTGGTGTCCGCCGGTTCACACGCCGGCCGGCCGCGCGTTCGAAGCGTTCACCACGACGGCAACAACCCCTCTGCGACCCGGCCCCCGCCTCGACCGAAGTTAATTTGAAAACCGTTTACGCCGCACTCCTCGATGCCTCCATCCCGTCCATGTAACCTCGGCCGCCCTCGATCACCGGAGAGTGTCGCTCCCGCTCGTCCGCGCGCCCCGCCCGCCAACGTTGGCGCCGAGCTCGCATGAGGGCGAGCCCATTCAAACCCGCCATCCGATAGCATAGATAGGAACGCTAGGTTCGGGGATCACGGTGTTCATTCTCCCGCCGCTAGAGACATCATCTCCCGTGTGCCGCGCCATGATGGACTTCTCCTCGAAGGGGTAATTCACAGCTTGGCGCGGTTTCTAAGACGAGGGAACAAAAGAGAACGCAAATGATAGAAAAAAGATTGACACGCATCATATTAATTAAACCGATACAAGGAAACAAAGATAACCCAAATTAACGAAAGATAAAGAGATTGCCATGCAAATGATTAACCAACAACCGATTCCTTAGCAAATTAACCACACGGATCATTGTATCTTTTACACACATCCACACAAATCGCATAAACGTATAAATTAACATAAAAAGAAGAGAACCTAGGCCGCCTTCTTGGCCTTCATGGCCGCCCCTGGCTTGGCGGGCCTTCGGGCGGCCCTTCCCCGGCCTCCTCCTCCCGGTTTGGCCGGTATCCCTCGGCGAGGGTATCGGCCGTAGATTCGATCCGGAGGGCGTAGAAGTTGGCCCTCTCCCTCGAGGGGCAGATTCACCTTTGGCAGGCCAACATCGCCGGCCGTGCCGCTCGGCCAGGAGGGCGGCGCGGAGGCGCCCACAAATAACTTCATCTCTCCCGGGTGGCGGCCATGTCGACGATCGTGGGCGGCGAGTCCGGCTTTCCCGTGAGAGGGGCACGAAAGAGAAGTTAGTGTTGGATAACGGGGGGGCGGGGGCGGGGTATAATGTGGCGTTTCCAAAACACGGTTGCTCGGAAAAACGTAACCGGCGACCGCTGCGCCCAATGGCCGTCTCCTCGGCACTCAACGGCGACTGTATTTTCCAAAGCACAACCGACAGTTAATTAATTGTTTGTTTTTGACAAATTTTACATTGAACAAGTTAAGATTCAAATCAAATTTAATATAATATATATTTTGTTAATATATACAAACAAAAAAAATAAACATATATTAAAAATGATTAAAAAAAGAGGAAGGCCGCCGGCCTAGTCCTCGCGTCGCCGCCGTCCTCCTCCTCCTCCTCCTCCTCCTCCTCGCCGGGGCGTCGTCCCTTCTTGGCCAAGGCCTTGAGGACGATCCCGCCAACTCTTCCACCTTGGGGGCGTAGTGGTTGATCTTTTCATCCGTGAGGTCGATCCACCCTTGGAAGAAGACCATGGCCGTCCGCCAGCCTCCTTCAGCTTCATGAAGGTAGGTCGGAGACGATCGAGGGTGAAATCCTCTCGATTACCTCCTCGATAGCGGGCGCCGACAAGAAGCTCATCGGCCGCCGCTCTAGCCGGAGGCCAGAACCTCCATGCGGTCCCGCTTAGGAGAGGGCGGGGACGTAGGAGTCGAAGTCGTCGTCGGAGTCGGACCTGGGTCGGCCGCCGCGCCCACCACCGGATCCTGCCCTTGCCCTCCGCGCCTCCATCTCCTCCCCGGTGCGCTTTGTTGGATCCCGAGCCCGAGGCAGACCATGGCGCCGATGATTGCAAAGAGAATGTGGCTGGCTTAGAGAACTGGAAAGGATGAACGCCATGATCGGAAGTGTGTGCTTAAATAGTGAGTTAGCCGCTTCCACTTCCCCACGATCGAACGCGGCGTCAACGCAACCGCTTGGAATTCCCGATCGAACGTAGTTTTAAATAGCGGGCTAAGGAGCGGTTTACCTCTAAAACAAACAGCTATAGCGGAGCTAATAGCAGGCTATAGCGGAGCGGCTTAAATTGTACTTACATAAAACGAAATAGCGGCACCACGCCTCGAAAGGCTATAGCGGGCTATTTAAAAAAGTAGTGTACGTGGGGCTCAAGAACTCTAATTTTCCTTTTTAATCTCTGGTCAAAACTTGTAACTAGTCTTTCTCCCTCATAGTAACTCCAAAATTGATGGTTTTGCTTTCTAATTTTTTAAAAAAATCATGCTCTATCGAAATGCGATTGTATTATTATTACTTTTATTACTATTTGTCATGTTTCATCAATAACATTTGAAATTTGAATTTCAAAATTACAACTTCAAACAACATTTTTTTGGAGCATCTAATGATTTCAGCAGAAGAAGTCATGAACATATAAAAAGTTGTACAACTTCTTATGATGTACACCTTTTACACTAATCGTCATTTCTTCACCCGACGACGTCCACGGTAACATTGTTCATAAGATTTACACATCCACATATAGTTTATATGAAACTACGAGAGACATCTCTAAGATTTGTGAACAATGTCTAACACTATGTCGGATGGGGAAACAACCAAATTAAAATAAGAATTAGTGAACAGAGTGCTTGGAAAAAACAAGTTCTGCACCGTCTTTGGGAACAAGGAGTCCGTAGTAGTGGGCGTCCGTCCTTGTTCGTCCGCCCGCCGGTGCCTCGGTGGCCGGTGCTGATTTGTTGTTTGAGAAAATTATCACTGGGTCGGGTGGGCTTTTGTGAGAGAAAAGCACTCTTGGTGGTGGGTGAACCGGCCCGGCCGACGATCGCTCTGCAGTCATCAGATCACACCGCGCTTCGGACGCAAAGAAAGATGGACGAACGACGGTGGCGAGACGTGGGCCCCATTCTATAGCGAGGTGTGTAGGATACGCAAAGGATTCACATGCAAGGGTGTGTATAGACGCGCTTTGTGTAAGTATAGATGAGTCGTAGGAAAAGGCGCCGCCCCAATTTTTTTTTGCGCAACGCGTCATGTCGCCATTGCGCCCTGAGTGCACCGGCCGGCCCGATCATTAAGGGGCGTGTTTGGTTGCCCGTGTGGCATCCCGCATCGGCTCGCATGGCTCAGCTGCCAAAGTTAATTTGGCCATGCCAAATGCATGCAACAAAGCCCCTCTGTTTGGTTGCTGCATGAACCCAACCAAAGCTAGCTAGAGCCGTTTGTTTTTGGTACCGTGCATTTGCGTGAGATTTAAATTTGTGCATGCATGGTTGTTGTTTGGTTGCTCGCATACATGCTAGTTGCATCACATTCAAATTGTCACAAGCTACAAGCCGATCACAATAAAAGTAACTAGTCTTTTTACCATAGCTTCCAAACTAAAAACCCTATGACTACAACAATAATTAGGACTACTACGAGCACTAGTAAACAAGTGCCACCGATCTCCAACAGGTTGGTTTTACAGGTGGATTAACAAGTGATAGTAGAAGGGGTGGATCGACCTACCGTCCAAGACCAAATACAAAAAAGCTTGCTCGGCCTCCACTTTTGTGTTATATTTCCCCGTAGCAATTTCCCCGGAACCTATGTACTTGCTCGTGTGCTTCTTTCCGTGTTGAGTACACCCTGTGTTCCCTACCATGATGAACCACATACCATGCCATTCTTTCGCAAAAGAAACAAATTGTAGGAAACATAACACAAAGATGGCTTATGTGTGCTCGAGTTCATGTAGAAACATCATTGGCTAGGTCATGTGCTCGGATTTTAGGAACAATGATCACAGCCCCTAAGGCATGTGCTTAAAGTATAGGAAAAACATCACAGGCATATAGGGCATGTGCTCGGATTTTATGAAAAAAAACATCACAAGCAATAAGGCATTGTAATCCCGTGCTAGGGTTTCAAGAACAAGGAGAGAGGAAAAAAAATCACCTAAGAGAGGAGAGGGCACGGATCCACCGCTACAACACAAGAGAGAGAGAGAGAGAGAGAGGGCTCGGATCCACCACAACACAAGAGAGAGAGAGAGGGCCTCGGATCCACGATTCACAAAGAAAGAACAAATCGAGAGGGAGAGAAAAACCGGCCGGTGGCGAAGAACTTCGAAAGCGGGAAAGAGCAGGAGGAGGGAGCGAGGGGGGATATATAGGCGGCAGATTGGCGCGAAGGAGGAGGAAACCCCTAGAGAGCTGTCATCTCCAGCGGCCGAATCGCCGCCAAGCCTTCAGGGAGCACCCGAGCGAGCCCGGGTCCCGAGGAACGCCGATTCGGCCGTTCCTCGAGCCCGGCCGTGGAGCACTTTTTGCACGAAAGGGGGAGCCTAGCTCTCGGGACGCAGAGCAGGTAACCAAACACTGACACACGCACGACGGGAGCCCGGCTCAGGGCATATCCAGGGGCACCAAACACGCCTTAAAATCCCACGTCTCAAGACTTCTACATCAAGACGCTGCCCGGGTTTAACTCACCCGCATATCGCCGCTCGCCCAACCGAGCGCGGACTGCATATGGAGACATGCTTGCAGAGGCCTTCGGACTCAAGAACTCTGATTTTTCTTTTTTAATCTGTGGCCAAAACTTGTAACTAGTCTTTCTCCCTCATAGTAACTCCAAATGTGATAGTTTTTCTTTCTATTTTTTTAAAGAATAATGCTGTATATATCAAGATATTGTATTCTTCTTGCTATTACTTTTCTCATGTTTTATTGAGAACATTTGAAATTTGAATTTCAAAATTACAACTTCGCACAACATTTTTGGTTCATCCAATGATTTCAAAGAAAGAAGTCAAGCACGTAAAAGTTGTATAACTTCTAAAGATGTAGTACACCTTTTATATTGGCCATTTCTTCATCCGACGATGTCAGCGTAACATTGTTCACAAGATTTACACATATCTCATATATAGTTGATGAAACTATGAGAGAGATTTCTAAGATTTGTGAACAATGTCACTAGCACTACTATGTCGGATGGGGAAACAACCAAAAAAATGTAGATCTTGCTAAGTTACAAAACTCTCTAGTTGAAAACTTTTTGGTTTGACATTACCTTGTAAAGGAAATCTAGGTCTCAATTTCAAAAAAATGGAAATTGAAATTTAAATGTTTTAAGTGACCTCGGATAGACAAACCACCAACATGACGATTGTAACTCTCAATTATCCATGAAACTTTGTAGTTTACAACGTTTTGATTTGGCATCATCTTGTCATGGAAAAACATGTAAATGTTTGAAAACATTTAGCTTAGACGCCGCGCATTGGGATATATAGTTTCGTCTAAAGAAAAGGCGTCTCGCGCCCATTTCCTTGACGTGTTCCGCGCTCCGCGGTCATGTCCGTCACTCGACCGCTACGCCGAAGCGCCAACTTTTGTTCACCTCCCGCCACGCCCGCTTCCAACAAGAACCCTAATTTTTCTTTTTAATCTATGGTCAAAACTTGTATAACTTCTTAAGATGTACATCTTTTATGTAGGTCATTTATTCATATGATGATGTCGCGGTAACACCGTCCACAAGATTTACACATGTGTCATAGAGTTTATGAAAGTAGAAGACAAATTTCTAAGATTCGTGAACAATGTCACTAGCACTATGTCGGATGGGGAAACAACCAAAATAAGAATTTTAGGTCTTGCTAAGTTGTGAAACTCTCTAGTTGAAAACTTTTTGGTTTCACATTATCTTGTAAAGATAAACTATATATATATAGGTCTCAATTTCGAAAAATTGGAAATTGAAATTGAAATTTTTTAAGTGACGTCGGATAGACAAACCACCAACATAATGATTGTAGTTCTCAAATATCCATGAAACTTTATAGCTTACAACATTTTTGATTTGAGATCATCTTGTCATGGGAAAACATGTAACGCTTTGAAAACATTTATCTTACGTGACGCCAAGACCGGGTTAGTTTGTCCGCCCATTTGGCTCGACACCTCCGCCGGAGTGCACCGGCCGCGGCCCGCCCATAACCCACACCCCTGCACACCGCCTTCGCACTTTGCATTATTGCCGCCGACCAACTCTTTCGCCGACAAAACGTAGCTAGAGCGCTACCCCCACCAAAAGCTCCAGCCCGGCGCCACGCCCGCGCCGCCATGGAAAACCTTCCACGCGACATGCTTGTAGAGATTGCGATTGGTGTCGCCAAGGTCTCGGCGAATCCCATGGAGGACCTCCACAATCTGCGGGCCACCGTTCATTGCAGATGAGCGGCGTGCGGCGACCCCGGTGGGACGAGACATCCCGCTGGACGGTGTCTTTATCACCGTGACGGGGGGGAGCGGTGGCCATACTACTCGCCGGCATCGCGAGAATCTTATCACCAAGCTTCGC
The DNA here is from genome assembly GCA_015847255.1 of Hyparrhenia diplandra. Taxonomy (NCBI): domain Eukaryota; kingdom Viridiplantae; phylum Streptophyta; class Magnoliopsida; order Poales; family Poaceae; genus Hyparrhenia; species Hyparrhenia diplandra. Next base: position 34,723 of record JADLZK010011826.1, on the reverse strand, counting down.
CGCCGCGGCAACCCGGCGTGCTTCAAAGCCATGTATGCGTCGCTCGCCGCCGGCGTCACGCACCGCGACACGCCGCCGCCGGTAGCCGCGACGCGCCCGCCCAGCGTCGCGGGCATGAAACTACCAAGTATGTTCTTGCTCTTGTGCTTTTGGGGCCAACACGGTGCCGCATAACGACGACTATCTTGCGGCAAGGTGTTGCGTGAGATCGGCGACCACCGTGACAATGACCGGGCGCACGCCGAATCGCAGAACTGGAACTCTGGCGAACGGCCCCGGCGACATGCATGGGATTTCTTGAGGAGTTTACTTGATGACGGCACATATACCGCCAAATTGGAGTAGGGAATACCGCCTCCCAAGACCACCGGCGCCTCGCCATGACGGGCATCGGTGTAGAGGGTAAACCGGTGCGCCGCCATTCACGGATGGACAGATTCATTTCAGACGTGGAGGATGTTCTCAGCGGCAAGGAGTGTAGGATCCGCAAGGAGTGTGAAAGTTTCTTCCGTGGTGCTGTGTGGGCACTATAAGCAAGTTTTAAATTGGGATTGATCGATCTATCGATCACATGCGTGATGAAAAGTTGGATGTTTTGTTAGTCGTAACCATGCATATTTTCCAAAAAGTGACGAAAGGCTAGATTCCTAACAAATTTTCGTTTTGGGGCCGGATTCCCAAATTCAAAAAAAAAAATGGTTCCATTCCTAAGACAAACTTATTTTCAGGGCCAAATTCCTAATTCTCCCATAGTCCTTCCTATTACTCCAAACAATGTTTGAAATTTCGAAATAGCACACAAGTTACAGATCGCCCTTTTACATTAACTGTGGGACCATGGTGTATGCGCCGAACACTCTACGCTTGCCACCTCGGATTCCTTATAGTGCTATGGGCGCTTTTCTCTCGCAGATCTCATCTCTCTTCCTTCTCCCATACTACACCTCATTGTACTAGTTAGTACTCTTCTCACCTCTTCTCCGTCTCCGACTTTCCAAACTCATCTCAACCAAACCCGAGTACAGAGCGGTCCGATCACGGGGGTTTGCCTCGCCTTCTTTCGTCTCCATCCCTAAAGGTGGTGCTCTTTATCACATCCATGCAGCTAGATATGGTTTTTCATGTGGTTTTTGAAACAAAGAAATACTGAAGTTTTTTTTTTTTTTGGTGGTTGCAGATTTGGATCGAGTCCCGGCCGTTCGGAGATCTCGACTTCATGTGGTCTCTGAAGTCCCTACGCTCCGATCTCGTGTTTTAGCTAGTGTTGGGTTGGGAAGGAGGCCGAAGAAAATGTCGCAAAAAGAAGCACATCTCCTTGGGTAAACACCGCTTTGAGATCTCTCGAAATGCACTTCTTTTTTGAAGTTTTTTAGTGGCTCTAAAAATGTTTTGTTTTGTCTTGTATATTTGTGTGATTCATGCTATAGCTTGTACAACCACAAAGACCTACGAGGAGATTATAAAAGTATGGGTGCCGGAGGTCGCCGGGCCGGGGCCACTCCCTCTCCTCGCCGAAGTCGAGCATTTTTCCGAGTCGCGCTTCGACTCCGGCTCAACAAGTTTGGCAAAAGAAGCTTTGGCTCCGGCTCCTCCTCGCACCCCCCTCCAGTAGCTAGGAGCCACTTTTCTCTCTTCCTCCCTCTCCCTCTCACCGACATTGGGCCATGTCGCTAGGAGCCGGGAGAAGCTCGATTTTGGGGCTCCCCGGCTCCGGTTCTTGCGCGCTACAGTGCCTTCGTAGCTTAGGTCTTGCTTCCTCTTTTTTGACAATGTTCGCTTGCTCTTGTTTCATCTTGTTTCAAATTGTTGTGTCTCACGGAATACTATTAAATCGACCCAAAATCAGCGTTAGCAAAACAACCTGTTCTCCGTAATGTTGTTATATTATCAAAAAAATTGTTAAAATTTGGAATGCTCGGCTCTCCAAGAATCTGCATCGAACCTCAGATTGCTAGTTTGTGCATTGTGGCTCAACAAACGAATTCAAATTGATTTGTTCCATAAAGAGGCAAATTTTGGCCTTGTGTTGAAACAAATTTGGCATCGAACACTCACCTCATTCTCTCTCTCTCTCTCTCTCTCTCTCTCTCTCTCGATCGAGCGAGGCATGTGAAATGACTCCATACGTGGCCCCCGATGTACAATACACCTCATCATACACGGTGTTCGAGCATGTCAACATCATCATGATTACGATTCTACGTGCACCCGTCTTTGGATGAGCCACCGGCCGTGGTAACGTGAACGCTTCGGTTCCTTGTCCTAGAAGCGTCGAATTATAGACGAGAGAGAGAGCATGGCCCACCGGCGGGCCCCACAATTTAAACAACAACAACAAATCATGGTTCGAGCACGTTGAGGGCCCCCACAATTTAAAATACCTAAAAATGTTTTTTTAACCGACAAACCAAAAATCTAAATTAAATTCGATTACACCAGTAAATTTGTTTCAATTAATTCTTCAAAACAAGACATCACATGGATATAGTACTAGATAAAATTAACGATTGGGCCCACGATGGTAGTTGGGATAGAGTAGGACAAACTTTTTTCAGGGCCAATTCCTAATTCTCCCTAGTCCTATTACTCCAAATAATGTTTGAAATTTCGAAATAGCACACAAGTTATAGTCGCCCTTTTACATTAACCGTGGGACCATGGTGTCTGCATCGAACACTCTGATTTGCCACCTCGGATTCCTTTAGTTGCATCGAACACTCTACATTTGCCACCTCGGATTCTTTATAGTGCTACTATTGGCGCTTTTCTCTCAGCCTCTCTCGTCTCTTCCTTCTCCCATACTACACCTACTAGTACTCTTCTCACCTCTTCTCCGTCCCGACTTTCCAAATTCATCTCAACCAAACCCCGAGTAGTACGAGAGTCGTCCGACACGGGGACTCACCGTCGCCTTCGTCTCCATCCCAGGCGGGTGGTGCTCTTTATCACATCCATGCAGCTAGATATGGTTTTTCATGTGATTTTTTGAAGCAACTAATACAAAAGTTTTTCCTTTTTTGGTGGTTGCAGATCTGGGTCCGTCGCGGAAGCACATCTTCTTGGGTAAGCACCGAAATCTAGATTGTAAAGTGCATTATCCTTCCTTTTTTTGAAGGGTTTTTTTGAATGGCTATAAAAAGGTTTTGTTTTGTCTTGCATACAGTATCTGTGTGACTCATGCTATCTACTAGTAGCTTGTACAACATTGCTCAATAATTTTGCTTGTCTTATACCTTTTCCCGATTCTTCCTAGGTACAAACACAAAGACCTACGCGGGAGATTATAAAAGGATGGAGAGGAGGCGAAGAAAATGTCGCAAGAAAAGCACATCTTCTTCGCTTGGAGATCCTTTTCCACCTCTCAACCTCCTTCTTGCATGCTATCGGGCCGGGCTCGCCTTGCTTCACGTGGATTCCGCTTCACGTATCATGCGCATGGCTAGAGCTTAAGCGGGTGTCGGGATCACACCCCAACTCGCCTTCGTAAGATTAGGCATGCCACGCACCCCAAAGGCGAGTGTTTGGTTCGGCTTTTACTGCGGTGGCCGCCACACCACTCGCATGCTTCTCGCTGTTTTCTATTTTTTGCTCGTCGTTTAGTGTGTGGCGAGTGTGGCAAGTGTGGCGGCCGTTTTGCCGCCACCGATGTGTGGTCGCCACACCGCGCGGGCGTGGCGCATGTGGCGGCGGCGCATCTTGGCCGGGAGACTTCGCTACCGAGATTTATAATCCCGCCATGGCGCAAGCGTCCGGACGGTCTTTATTTTGTCTCTACACGAAGACGACAGGAGGAGGCCGCCTTCTAAATAGATGCTCCCTACTTGAATGCATGTCGACGAACCCGTATTGCTAGTTTGTGCATTGTGGCTCAAAACAATTCAAATTGATTTGTTCCGTAAAGAGGCAAATTTTGGCCTTGTGTTAAAACAAATTTGGCATCGAACACTCACCTCCTTCTCTCTCTCTCGATCGATCGAACAGGCATGTGAAATGACTCCATCGTGACCCCGATGTACGGTACACCTCTTCATACACGCGTGTTCGTGCATGTCATCATCATGATTACGATTCTACGAGACCCGTCTTTGGTGCGGATGACACCGCGAGGATGGACCGAACGATGAGTTTTATATTTCCCAAAAAGTTTTGACCCAAACCCTTTTCCAACAATACTACGGGGACTCGCCGGCCGGCGGAGGCGGAGGCCCCGGCCGTGCCAACGTGAACGCTTACGGTTCCTTGTCGCGAAGCATTGGATTAATTATAGATGAGAGAGCATGGCCGTGGCGGCTCCACAATTTAAAATACCTAAAAAATGTTTTAACCGACAAAACCAAAAATCTAAATTAAATTCGATTACACCATTAAATTTGTTTCAATTAATTCTTCAAAACAAGATGTCACATGGATATATGTATTTAGAAAATTACAAGTGGGCCCACCACGATGAATGCAGAAAACTGCGAATCTTGATGACTAGGACAGAATATTCCTTCTAAAGGAAGCAAATAGAGGAACGTGGAGTCAATTTTTTTTCGTTTTTGCAAAAATCCAAGGATGGTAATTGTAGACTAGTTTAGCAAACTCTTGGAGACGACTTGTCATTTTACTTTTAATTGTGAGAAATTATGAAATTTAATCCTGCCACCGGAAATATGACACGTAATTAAACTTGCTTTTACGAAATATGACCCATGTTGTGCGATTTGCTATGAAATCTAGACTTTTTGAATTTTCTAGATTTCAATAATTCTGAGGGGCCATTTTTCACCGTTTAGGGCATCGGGGCCGCCTACCAACGCGCCGCCGATCGTCGTGCGACTTGCCACGCGCGGCCACCCTATGGATGTGGGCTGGGCAAATGAGGCGGCCGGGAGGAGCAAAGATGGAGAGCGGCGTGGCGTGTAGACTTGGGGCGTGGACGGCGGTTCGGCGGCGGCGGCGCTATCATGGCTACGCCGTGGACTCAAGACGAAGGTCGTGCTTTCGGTCGACTCTCCGTGAGCCAAATGCAGGCTCAAGAGGAATTGAGGAAAGGGTAATGATGTCCTTTCCCATTCTCAAACGATTAAAGAAATTTTCTAAATTTATAGAAAATACAAAAATCCCAAAAAAATCCAGATTTCATAAGAACTCGCATAGCGACATGGGTCATATTTCATAAGGCATGCGAATTCGGGTCATATTTCTAGCGGCACGAGGATAATGGGTTAAATTTCATAATTTCTCGTTAATTGTATAAATGAAGGCGCTAGGAAGCAATGGTTTTAGCAGACTCCCCTGTCGTAGTCATATCTTGTTGGCTACTCTACTAAGCGACTCCCTTTTGTAGTCATATCTTGTTGGCTACTCTACTACAAGCGACTCCACGTCGTATTTTTAGGGCAAAAAATCTAGATGAAAAACTCGATACTAACACTCCCGCCACACCTAGGGTGGCCTTGTCATCTGTCTTACCAACCTCATGATCTTTGTGGATGCGGACCATGTGGGCGACCTTGGAGGCGAGATCCAAAGACGGATCTAGCGCAAACGCTAGGAGAACAGTCCTGTTGTGTCGCCTTACAAATCTACTCGTATGTGACTCAATCTAACTTGTACAAAAATTGTGTTGTCTTAAATATCTTTTTTCGGGTTGATCCCTGTACAACCACAAAGAACTAGTGGGCGGGAAATTATAAAAAGGATTAAAGAGAAGATCATATCCATCTATCTATGGTGCTCGAGCAATTTGAAGATAATACTAGATCTTTGTGGTGCGGTCCAAGTGAATAGTAGTAGGAGTAGGTGTGCGAGATCGATGGTGCCTTTGTGCAAATGGAGGGTGTTTAGTTCCCATACAACCCAAAAAGTGCTACAAGACTGCACATCAAATCTTTTAACGCATGCATGGAGTATTTAAATATAGAGAAACAAAAAAAAAACTAATTACACAGTTTTAGTCGAAAAGAGCGAGATGAATCTTAAGCCTAATTACTCTATGGTAAGACAATAAATATCAAATACAAACGAAAAGTGCTACAATCGTAATATTTCATCAACTAATTGTGTCGAAACAAATTTGGCGACCCTATATCAAATGGAGATGCGGGAGCTTGGCCAAACTCTCTCTCTCTGTCTCTATGCGCCTCTCGTCTCTTCCTTCTCCCAAGACGTGCATCGAACAGTGCCCGTCAAATGACTTCATATGTGACCCTACAGGCTACAGCCGGTCATGGAAAAAGGAGTCGGTCACGGTGTAGATGACACCGAGCGACCGGCACCAAGGATGGACGGAACGATGATAGGGCGCGCGGGACCCTATTGTACTCGGAGGATTCGCATGCACGGTATACGTAGTACTACTCCCGGTGGCCCCAGCCTGTCCGTCCCGCCCTCGCTTGACTCTTCACAAAAAGAAAAAGAAAAAAAATGATTTCTATTTTTAATGCTGGGAGTGCCGCCAAAAGCCTAACATCGAGGACCCGAAGGTAGCTCGGTTGGTTAGCTTCGCCAGTGAGCGAGCAACCTGACGCTAGTTCGATTCCCGGGATAGTGTGTGTACTAGTTGTAGTTAGGTGCAGTTGTACACGGGTAGTGTGTGTCATGTGCGTGTAGTGTGTGTGTGAGTGTGTATGAACAGATACTATAATTGTACCCAGTAAGAGGCAACTCAAAAAAGCTTAAAAACAGTCTTTCTCCCTCCTATTAATCCAAGAGTTTTTTACAATGCTTGGAGAAGCGTTGAGAAGCGTTTGAAAAATAATTTATGTGTCTATGAGTTGTGGGCCCAATACATCAGGAAGCGTTGAGAAGCGTTAATGTGGAAGCGTTAGGAAGCGTTAGAATGTGTCTATGATCGGTGGGCCCAATGCGCCGTAACGCTTCCCAACGCTTCGAAATTGAGGTGGGTTAATTTTTAAAAAAATAGACGCGGTAATTGCGTTTTGGTAATTCTTTTTAACCAAGGGTAAAGAAGTACATTCATAATTATAACAATAGTGTTCGATACTATATTTAGGATTTAGAATAATTCAAGTAATATAGTTAAGTAATCGGAGTTATTAAAAGTCCCACGGAATCCTTACTCCCACAGCCATCGGAGCATTGGTGGCGGCTTCTGCGTTCGACACCTGTCCTTGCCTTTCCCCCACTTTGGCAACCAACTGCAGGCCGCACTCGCACAGGCCCGTCTCGCGTCCCGGCCCCCGTCGCCCAACCCTAGCACAACAACCCCCATACCCGATTACCCGGGTCTCCGTCCCCGTCTCCTTTCCGCCGCCGCCTCGGTGCTTAGTCCGCACGCCTCCCCCGCTTCCCGCCGTCAGTACAGCATGGGGAGCTACACGAGCATGGCGGAGTTCGGCGGACATAGCATCCAGATGGGGCATGGGAAGCTGCGTGCCATCGGCAGGGGAAGCTCGGCGAACTCCTCGTGTCGGCATAGCTCGACCTCATCCATGGCGCCGCCATCGCAGCTATCGATTTACTCCCTCCCTATGGTGGTCTGGTGGACCTAGGTGATCCTCCTCTAGCTTCCCTTCTCCATTTCCTCTATCTCTTCCCTTTCCCTTCATCTTATCCTCCTGACCTAGGTTAGTTACTGGTGTCGAGGTGTCCACGGGCTTCACCTGCGGAGGAGAGTTCCCATGTCAGAAGGCCCCAGGAGCGCACCCTGGGAGTGGATTCGGTGGGATCCAGACTCTACAGCTGCGGATCCGGCTGGCTTCCACCACTTGCGCCCAGTGGTAGCCCTTAGTGGCTGGTCTCCAGAACCTTGCGGTCCGCGCACGGCGAGCTCCAGCAAGCAGGTGAGTGGGGGGGGGGGGGGGGGGGGTGGGCTGAGCTTCAGCTCATGGATTCGGCTTGCTTCTCACGTTCCTTTTTCCCCTCTTGTCTCCTCCCACCAGATCCCGTTGAAACCTCCTCCTCTAGATCTGGCGTGGTGGTGATGAAAATTACAGATTACATTTCCCCAGCTGATAGCAAAGGTGAATCCATAGCCTACTGGCCGATGGCCAGTTTCTTAGAATTTTTTGGTTAGTTCAACACTTGTCTTTTTATATTTTGATCTAAACAGTCATGTGCGTATTATGATAAAGAACATGTACCCGTAGAGATATGAGGATATGACTGCCACTATTCTTCCTAACACAGTCTCTCTGTTTTATATATGGCAATATAACTTCTGGTGCATATTTTGGAGATTAGAGCATACAATGAAATAGTTTAATTTTGACTATAACTGTGTTTGTTATTTAGATTAGTAACTGGTTTTCGATCTTCATGTTTTAGCTCATCATTCAAGTACTGCAAATTTTTCCTTTAAGAGACTCCCTAGCTCATGCCCTTCTGTAGTTCCATACAAAGTAGAGACGTTAAACAAGAAATATGTGTTGCATGGAGATTTGTAACATCTCAGATAAAATGGCTACATAATTGTCAACTTCAGGCAAGTTCTTGCGGTGCATTGTGGTGCATTATGCTTCTGCAGCACACCAAGAAGGGATGTTTCTTTCAGGATATACTTCATTTATATATTCCAGGAAAGCAGACATCAGTTTAAGTATGTATCACCTGATGTGTGAACTTCCATCAAATTTAGGTAAAAACTTCTCAGTTATGCGACCTTATTTTTTTTTTTTTTGACATGTTTGGTTTCTGGCATTCATTGGTTTTATCTGCCTCGCAATGCTGGTGCAAAATTGTCAGGATTTCACAACTACACTACTTCTCTTGTGCATAGGTTTCACAACTACACAGATACTTCTCATATAACCAAAGTTTAAGTAACATGACTACATATGTTCTTTTGTTCGGATTATGTTGAAAAAACAATATAGTCTGTAGTTCTGAATTTTTAATCCCTAATAAGTAGTCACCTATAACACGACCTGCAGATTGCAATATGACTATTTACCAGTGTGCTAATGTTAAGATGTAATTGAATCATGGATACTTAGTATATTAATCATTTTCTGGTTTTATTTTTGTTATTTTATCTCTTGTTGTGTTGTTCACTTCACACTAAAATATTTATTTATTTTTCTTTTGCTACCAAAACATAACATGAAAGTGCAGAATCATGGACATTTACTTAATAAGTAATGATTTTGATGAAATATTTAATCACCAAAATTCTAAAAGGGGGAGCTCAACCAAATGACTCTAATTTGCTTAGAGTTATATCCAGATGTTCCAATAGCCCATAGCTTTATTTCCCTGTCATAATCTATGCACATCATAACTTATGCCACACTTTTCCATTTACAGACATGTCCATGATACCTGATAAAGAGGAAGGCCATCTCTCTTTTGCCTCTATTGGTTGCACCTAGCTTTTTTATGTGTATTTGCTCAACTGCTGATCGGAGGTCTGATGTTCAGTATCAGGGAACTTGCCGCTATGATGATCGACTGTGTCTTCTGCAAACCTCATAGCTGCGAACTGTGGAATTTTCCCTTTCTAAGCTACCGCCTTGAGTCTTCGATTGTTGTGAATTCCTGATTGTAAATTGTGCTGAATAGTTATGTAATGTATGGTTCAAATAGCACCATTAGTGTAATGAAGGGTGTGGACAAAACCATGATAACTACAGTGGATATATGCTTCATAATATGTCATGTTTTTATTGGTATGATATATCTTAGTTACTTCGTTACTGACACTATATATGGTGATGTTGGCAATTACTATATATTAATGTATGTGACTGACATATTAGCTTTATCATATCTAACTATGGAGCCTTAACTATTGAGCATAGACTAGCTTTTGTAAATCAAATAATGGTAGGACGCCCGAAGGGCGCCGATGTTCTAGTATAGTTAGATGTCTATCATATCTCTAGGGTTTATTCGAGTTCATCGCGTGCACAAGGCGCCGGCGCCGCCGCCGCATCAACGCCCGGCGAGGTCCCGGCCGGAGATGAGGGCACGGCGCTTTGTCTCGTCGAGGCGGACTGTCGAGGTGCTCGGTGACGGCGCGGACAACGAGACGGAGGCGGCGCTGCACGGGCACGGCGGGCGGATTGGGCGGACGGTGCCGGCGAGATCGATCTGTCCACATCGCCGCCGTCTCTGAATTCTCCATCTATGTGCCGTCGTCTTCCGCCTCCGTTGATCCCTCCACGGGAGGACCTCAACGCGCTGTGCTGCTCCTGCATCTTCTCCGGCGAGATCCAGGCCCGACCAAACACATGGAGGCCGTGCGGCGCTACGCCCCATTCTGGGCGGCGGCGGCCATCCCCGCTGCCGTGAGGAGGCGTCCTGCCGGGCTGGGCTACGCGCCACCCCCTTCAAGGTCGCACCCCACGCCTGCCCACGGAACCAGGCTACGGCAACCTGTGTCGCGTGTTCGCACCTGAGCCCACCGTGCGCATCTTCTGCAAGGGCGGCGATGGCGATGGGTACACACCGTGCAGCGACACCGTGTTCCTGGCACCAACCAATCTCAGCCACGAGTTCCAGGTACGTACTGTACTGCGAGAAGATCGATCCATGCTCTATGTTGTGTCACGATAAGATCGAACATACTAGGTAGTATAGGATAATCTGATTTCACCTATATGAACCCTCTCACTGGGCTACTATATATGTCTGATAAGCACTGATTTCCAAATAGCCTTGTAGATTATCAAATAGCCAAATTAGTAAAGGTTTTTCACTGGTGAAATAACTGAAGTTGCTGCACCATGTGTCAAGCTGTTAGTTTCAGTGTTCTTGATTTCTATTGTTCTTGATCTCTATTCATTTCTGAGATTCATGTATATCAGATATTGCTTACCAGTTATCACCACCAAATTTTACTACTAATAGAACTGTCTTAACTTATGTATAGTGAAATCTGATTTGTTGTATATCATTTATGCAGGATTCCCTAATGCGAATACCAGCTGAGCAATTTCTTACATCTAGGGTGTAGTGCTCCACCAATTGTGGTAGCATTTGCTGCACAGGGTGCATTTCGGGGTTCATGGATACAAAAACACCTTTATATGCTGTGGGTAAAGATTATTGAAACTATTTTAGCTGCTGAAATGAACAGACTGGACCATGTGAAGTGTTGCAATTTATGTATTTCTTATAAGAAAGATCCGGGATGAAATGTCTTGTGCATGTTGCCACTGCAGTGGTCTGTACACCTAGTTCAGTGGTCATCTAGAAATTTAACAATAATAGACCTGTCAATGTTATCAATTTTTAAATGGCCGGCCATCAGTTGTGCTTGCAAGTGTGGCTGACATTTCCTCTGCTCAATGATGCGCTAGCTTAGCTCTTGCTGGGCAGGTCTGTACATTTTACGTATTGTATTGCAACCAGTATTTCCTGTACATCTTCGGATTTTCTTGACTTTGCGACTTGACCATCTTCGGATTGTATTGCAACCAGTATTTCCTGTACATGCTAACATTAATTGGCAAGGGACATTATGCTGCTGCTGCACTTGAGTCAGGTACCTGTAATTCTTGTCTTTGCATTATGGTCTAGCTTCATGTACCTTTCCCATTATCATTTATGTATGCTTATGTTGATATGAACATGACCTCAAGACTCATGGTACTGATGCTTGGTAGTGGTAGCTAGTGTTAATTGTACTGTGCAATCTCAGTTTTGGTGACCTGAACTGTAGAATAATTGATGCTGCAAGTTCATGTCTTTCGATTCTTAGTTCAGAGACTATTGTAACTACTGTAGTAGTTCATACAAATCAGTCCTTGAGTTTCAGTCAGTTCAGGGAATTCTGATTTCAGTCAGCTATTGTAACTACTGTAGAACTGTTTGGCCACTGAAACTTTTTGTTTGCCACATTTGTTAATAGATCCACCATTTAGCTCTGTTCATGCCATGCAGAGTGGCTGTCATACTTGCTGATCGCATTTCGAGTACTCCTTTTTTTTTTTTGACAACACGAGTACTCCTTTGTTGTTGACAGATTGATTCATTGGTAAATACTAGGTAAATGCCCGTGCGTTGCAACGGGGACAAAATATTGTCTGACCACCTAATGCGAAGAAACAAGTAATGCTCGACTGCCTCAAAGCAGGCCGACACTCTGCTCATTGAAGTGGACCTGCCCACATTGCCATGTCAGCTTGAAGCCATGTCAAAATGACACATGAAAGCCATTGTGTCACAAACCTATCTTCACATAACCCCACCATGCATGGCAAACAAGTGCTCTGTATGTGCTCAATTACAAGTTCTCAAAAGCATACAGACATAGCATACAATCCTCTAGGCTACAGGTAGTCAACAACGTTCACATAAATATATAGATTATACATTTAACAGAATCCATCTCCACGAAGGAAACAACCTGTATTTGGTTCAGTCGAATAGAGGAATTGACATCCTAAAGCAGTGTTCGTCTTTGTTGTTGTATTTCCCCTAAACTCCAAGTTCAGTGGAGATATTAAACTTGCATTCAAACCGAACAGAGAAGGTAAAACTTGCATCGACTTCTAGTTGTACACACAGTAGTTACAAAAGAGTCATTACCTGGCAAGCAAGAAGCCGAAACAAGAGTTGCTGCAATGGTGGCAGATGATCAAGCAAAGCAATAGTATCAAGATCCTTTTGACCTCTGCAGATAACAGAGTTATCCATGTACTTAGAAATACAGTTGCTGGCATTTAACGTTTCTTGACATAAGAAAAACTTCCATTCCATTCAAGGGGGAACTACACTAATCAGTTGACAACATTATAAAATCATGAGTTTACCAAGGAAAACATGAAGTACAGCTGCAGATCACTTAATTTCCTTGGTAAAAAAAACATGGGTTCCAAAATTTGAAATTTCATTGCTACAAATAATAGTAACATTTTTCTTGTGCGGCAGGGTACCACAAAGTTCACATGGTTATAAACACATATTGACTTCCGGGCATATGCACCAGTTATACATCCACAGACCACAGTTCCTAGAAATCAATAAAAAACTACCATAGTTACTACTTTCTATCTTTTGAGTATCTGCTGCCAGAATGGGCTACCATCGGCTTAGTGTTGGACCACCCCAGACCAGCATCCTTTCTTGCCGTGTCATCATGGCTGCTGTTAAGCCACAGCGCATGTGCATCAAGGGCAATAGAACAAAAGCTGATCCGCAATATTTCTATAATAAACACAGCATCTGCATTTTCAGTTAAATGACAATATGCAAGACTGATTAATAGATCATCATTTTCAGTTAAATGGTAAGAGTGTAAGACTGATTAATAGCTCATGCAAACACCCATGCATGTCAAAGACGCCATTGAATAGTAATCCCTAAGAATGCATATTTGCTAATTCAGGATTAAACAATAGAGATAAGTTGAATTCACCTAGTATGTTGACATGGCGTCATATAATATAATATTAATGGCAGAAAAAATGCTTGTATCCCATCTAGATAACTGAAGAATAAATAATGCACTATATATTGTTGTTTTGAGGATGATCCCTTCATCAAGTCACAGGCTGACAAACTGGTGTTTCACCACACAGCATGATCAGAATGTACTTGACTATAAGCTTATCTCGGATTGGTCAGGTCATCAGTGTTGGCAATCAGTATCCTAGCACTATCTTCACCTGACCAAATTGTTGTCCATAGAGGGATATTTTTTTTTGTTTAAAAGCAAGGTAAATATATAGCCATGTTCACCTGACCAAATTGTTGTGTGTTCCATCATGTGAGACAATGACGTTGTGACGTCCGCCTACTGAAATTGGCATACTGTTAATAAAGCAAGAGCAAAATATCATCTCTATTCATTGCATCTTGCTGCCTGTACATGTATAAACTTTTTTGCAACCTATGTTTGTGCAGATCGGGCAAGTTAACTCTGGGAGCCTTGGAATCTGGAGTGTGCTTGGTAAATTTAGGCCCCTTCACCATGTTCCTGTATGGAAGGAAGAAAAACCACCGAGTATTACCACGGCAAAAACGGATAGGGCATCGGCTACGAGATGATTTACAAAGAAATCTTAAAGGAAATTGATGCGCTTGGCTTGGGTGGAAATTGGATTTGGCAAGTAGAACTGGATCTCAGTTGGGCAGTAGGCTCACCAGAGTCACCGAGATCCCAGACCTCGCCTGCCGGTATGGCCGATTGGCTGCTTGGGCGCAGCCGCGCAGGGCGCCTGTTGGCCGTGGCTACCCACGGAGGAGGCGGCCTAGAGGGAGGCGGGCAGCGACACCACGGGCGGGGGCGACTGTCAACGCTGTCGTGGCATTGGCCTATTGCTCGAGAGCCTCCAGTTGGTCCCCAAGATCTGGCAGGAGGCGACCGAAGCAGCGGCGAGGTCGGAGCTCTTTCGACCGGCGGCGGCGGCGGGGGCTCCTTGGTGCTGGGCTTGGAATAGATGAGGAGCCGGTGAGGTTCCCGGAGGTGGCGGCTGAAGCAGCCGCGATGTCGCCGGCTCTTCGACCAGCGGTTCGCGAGCGGCGGTTTCGCGGCGCGACGAGAGAGAGCGGGGCGGGATGTGGCGAGCGACGATTCCACGGCTGGCAGCGCAACGAGAGAATAGCGGAGGCGGTCTCCTCGTTCTGCGGCGCGATGAGGAGAGAGTGGGGCGGGATGTGATGAGCGGCAGTTCCGCGGCGTGGCTCAGCAACCGCTGCGGCAGGGCGTTTGGCGTCGCGTGGCGGAAGCGCGTCTGGCGGTGGGCGTTCCCGGCGCTGGTGGTAGGTCGACAATGACGGCGGGCAAGAGGGGCGGCCGAGAACGAGTCTGGGAACCGCCGGGGGCGGAAGCGCGCGGGCGGCGGTTTTGTTGTCCGGGCGATACGGGGTGGGGAGTGCGGACGGATTAAGCCGGGCGGACGGATTAGGAGCCCGATGACGATAACATTTTTTTTTTTTCCTGGGACTTTTCATTACTCATGGGCTAACAGTTCGTTAGCAACGGTTACAGCAGCAGCCTCAGGAAGAGAGATGGACATAATATCCTCTCCTTCGGTGCATGAATACCCCAACTGAGCCAGCACATGTGCGGCTTCATTACCAACTCTCCCTACATGGTAGCAAACAAAGCTACTGAAATTTACAGAAACAAGAAACTTGATTTCCTGAACTAGCTGCAGCATCACCGAGTTGTCATACTCTGTTGATGTTAATGCCTTCACCACCTCTTGGGAATCAGTCTCAAGAATCAGTTTATTAATCCCCATGTCTGCCGCTTTCTGAACACCATGAATGCAAGCTATCAGCTCAGCTTGGAAAGCACTTAGGAGGTTATCAACCCTCCCTCTCCCAGCCATGACCACTTCTCCATCACTATCGCGTATCAGAAAGCCCCAACTCCCTGTCTTCTCACTAGGAATGAAAGAACCATCTGTGTTTATTTTCAGGACCTCATCTGGAGGTTTCGTCCACTTCTTCTTCTGCTGATTCCCCGGGGTCACAACTACATTGTTGATGTGGACTGATTCGTGCACATACAGCTCAATGTGTCGGGCCAAGACAGAAGCAGGTCTTTGTTTTCCTTCAGCCCTGCTACGGTTTCGCTCAACCCAAATAAACCACAAAGTGATTACTATAGTTTCTCTCCTGTGAGGTTTCTGATTCAGGATCCACTCTGCTACGTTATAAGCATCAGGGAAAGCAGCCATGATCCTGCAGTCATCAGCCATGCCCAGGAGTAACCATATCTTCTTTGCCAATTTGCACTTGAAAAATAGATGTGCCCCATCTTCTCCCGCGCTTCCACACACAGGACAGCGGGTATCTATCTTCATTCCTCTTCTGATTAGATTGCATTTCAGTGGATGACTATTATGAGTTAGTCGCCAGAAGAAGTGTTTGATTTTGCCTGGGCACTTTAGTTTCCAAATCTCCTTCCAAATGCCAGAGCCACAGCTGCCACTACCTCCTTGTCCATCCGGGTTTCTTAGACTTGTTGCTATATCACGGCTGACACGATAAGCACTTTTCACACTAAACCGGCCATGCTTGTCAAAATGCCATGCCAGGGTGTTTGCCCTCCCTCCATGCGTTGGGATTGCCAAGATTATCTCAGCATCCTCATTCCAGAAAATATCTCTAACCAGGTGGGAGTCCCATGAACCGGTGTATGGATCCGTTAACTCGGCAACTTCAGTAAGTAGGGTTGAGCCCCGTGGGGTTATTGGGCATCTGCAAGAGTCCCTCGGCAGCCAAGGATCACTCCAAATGTTCAGCCCGGCTCCATCTCCCACTCTCCATATCATGCCGCTTTTCATCACCTCAACACCACGAAGAATACTGCGCCAAGTGTAGGACATTCCTGCTTTCGGTCTAGCTTCCAAGATCGTTGATGAGGGAAAATACTTGGCCTTCAGAACTTGAGCACATAGAGAGTCAGGATTCTGCCACAAACGCCAGCCTTGTTTTGCAAGCATGGCCATGTTGAAGTGGTAGACATCTCTGAAGCCTAAGCCCCCTTCCTCCTTCGGCTTTAGAAGTTGCTCCCTCGCCAACCAATGAATCTTATGTTTTCCTTCTTGATTATTCCACCAATACCTACAGATCATTGCACTGATTTGATCACACAGAGTTTTTGACAAATCAAAACACCCCATAGCATAGGTTGGTATTGCTTGTGCTATCGCTTTGATCAGGATCTCCTTGCCTGCCCATGATAGGAATCTTTCATTCCATCCCTGTATTCTCTTCCAAATTCTATCTTTTATATATGCAAAAGAAACCATTTTTGAGTGGCCAATATGCACTGGTAGTCCCAAGTACTTCTCACTCATCGTCTCCTTAGTGACTTGAAGAAGGTCACATACCTTTCTCCTTTGCTGGTCACCTGTGTTTCGACTAAATAGGATAGCTGACTTCGTTTTATTTATCATCTGGCCAGAGCAATCCTCATATAATTGGAGTATTTCCAGCAGCTGCCTGCAATCCCCTTCTCTTGCACGAATCAGAATCAGAGAGTCATCGGCAAAGAGAAGGTGTGAAATGCTTGGTGCACCACTGCAAACTTTAACTCCAGCTATCAAGCCATTCGTTCTCCATTTTTTAGCAGAGCTGAAAAGGCCTCTGCACATAACAAGAATAGATACGGTGACAGGGGATCACCTTGTCTCAGGCCCCGTTGAGGTACAAATGTTTCAGATAAATCACCATTAACCTTCACTTGATATCTGACTGTTGTCACACATTTCATAATCACATTAATCCATTGATCAGCAAACCCCATCTTTTTCATCATTTGGGCTAGAAAATTCCATTCTACCCTGTCATACGCCTTACTCATGTCAAGCTTGATGGCAGCATACCCCATATTGCCCTCTCTTTTATTCATCAAAAAATGAGTGACTTCATATGCAATTAAGATATTATCTGAGATCAATCTACCAGGGACAAAAGCACTCTGATTCGGGGTAATTATTTCAGGAAGAACTTGCCTCAACCTATTTGACAGAACTTTTGAAACAACTTTATAGATCACATTGCATAAGCTTATGGGTCTCAGATCAGTCACCTGTTCAGGTTTCTGCACCTTTGGGATTAAAGCGATTATTGTATCATTCCACCCCTGCGGCATCTGATCACCCTTGAGGACACCGAGCACCTCCTCTGTGAGTTGATTTCCAACAACATCCCAATATTTTTTAAAGAAGACAGCCGTCATACCATCAGGACCCGGTGCCTTCAAATCACCAATTGCATCAAGCGCTGCTTTCACTTCTTCTGCAGTAAATTCTTCCGTCAAGAGGTCGTTCATCTCCGGCGTGACCCCCGGCGTGACAGCATCAAGTAGCTGCTGCAGCCGGAGTTCACCTGGTGCCGCACTGGAAGAGAAAAAGCTGCAAAAAATAGTTAGAAATCAGCTCCTTCTTTTCTCCTTCCTCCACCGCCCAGCTCCCATCCTCTTTTTTTCATTTTTCCTATTCTATTTCTCCTCCTTCTTTCAGTACAGGCATTGTGGAAAAAAGCCGTGTTACGATCACCATAGTGCAGCCAATTAGTGTGGGCACGTTGTTTCCGAGTAGATATCTATTTGCTCCTCTAGCCTATCAACTTTAAACATCCAAACCGCCTCTCTGTTCACCGATATATCACTAATTGGTTCCTTTCTCCATTTTTCTAATTCTTTTCTCGCCTTTTTTAGTCTTTTCTCCAGGTCTCCTAGGACGTTCACGCTCCAGTCCTTTAAACTCCCCGCTATACTCTTCAACCCATCCTTCAAACACCTTCTACTATCTCCCTCCCCCATGCCTCCTCAATCACCTTTCTACACCCCTCCTCCTTGATCCAGTTGGCTTCAAATTTGAAACTCAAGCTCCCCCTACCACTTCTCTGCAGCAGCTCCGTCTCGACCACGACCGGTCTATGGTCCGAGTGGTAGGTGTCACCATTTTTACATGCACCGGAGGGAACGACATTCGCCACTCTCCATTGGCCACAGCCGGTCAAAGCCTTTCTCGGATGTGTGTGGCGCCCTTCGTCTGTTTATTTCGCCCGCGTAAATATATCACCCGAAAATCCCAAATCCTCCAGTTCACAGAACTCCAAAGCTCCTTTAAACTGGTCCATGCATGTTTGGGGTCTAGGATTGCCCCCCCTCCTTTTCATGATGAAATAAAATTTCATTGAAATCACCGGCGCGTGACCAAAGGCGATTCTCCTCATCTCCATTCTTCAGTTCTTCCATCAACTCCCAAGTTTTATTCTTCAAATCTGGCTCTCCATAGATGCCAGTAAACCGCCACTCGCCACTTAGCACCACCTGTCTCCTGGACCTCCAGATCGATGTGATTCTTGGACTTACTTCGTAGAACCACATTAATCCCACTCCTCCATAACACCGCAATTCCCCCCCTTTTCCTTCGCAATCCACCACCACCATGTTTCCCAAACTCAGCTTTTGCTTGAAGATCTCCATCCTCTTCTTGTCCAATTTTGTTTCGCACAAGAAGAGAATATCAGCTCTCCTTCGACCATTTGGCATCGAAGGAGCCCCGAACCGCGGGCGTTTCCCAACCCCCGGCAGTTCCACGCCACGAGCTTCATATCTTCTCGCAGGACCGGTCCGTCGGCCCCGCATTCAACATGTCACCGGGCTCCATACTCTGTCTCCCCCACCTTCTCCTTTCTCACCTCATCAATCTCCATAACAGCACCCTCCTCTCGTCCCCTCTTCTTGCCTTCACAAGTTGCCCCACCAAGAAATTTTCCACTTATTGGTTTCTCCTCGCCACACGCTTAAACTTTTTTCCTCCCTTCTCCTTACTTGTTTCTTTGATCTCTCCCTGCAGCTTTTGTTCCTCCCCTTCGTTCATAGTTCCCCCCGCCGCCTTTATTACTTCTTTCACCGAGCTCTCCAATTTTGTCCCATCAACGCTCTCATCTGACCCCTTAGCATTTGCCGGGACATCACCAAACGACAACTTTTTGACTTGCGCTTGGGGTAGCAAAGATCTTCCACTTTCTTCGAGGGCTAGATGCCTCGATTCCTCTGTTCTAACCCCTTCGTCGCGCATCATCATTTATTTTCCTCCAACTAGACGAATCACTCCCCCTCACACCCCTTCTTCCTCCTCGGAATCCAAGGAATCACCAATGCCACGACCTCCCATACGCACTCTCCCACGGCGGTGGGAGTGCCCACCCGATCCGCTCTTGCTGTCCTCCCGGAACCTCTTCTTCTCCGGCGGAGAAACGTAAATTTCTTGAGAACTGCTGGACCTCACCTTTGATAGCTTCACTTCACATGCCCTATCCAGTGACCAATGAGGCCAAAGTGTAGCGTAAGTCGGTAGAACTCGTATCGAGTGGACACCGGTTAGTGGACACCCAGATTAGGTTTTCTCGGCGACTAGGTTTTCCATATCGTCACTACGGATCCGGCTGATATCCCGTGAGGCACTTGCTCACGGAAATCCCCTTTTCATCACGGGAAAGGGTATCCCGGCGGTAAAACACGGGATATCCGTGGCCGGGAAAGAAAACGCCGGAAATCAGCCTTTCCGTGATGACGGTGCATACACCGCGGGATATCCTTTTCCGTGATCCAATTTAGCTTTACACGTGAAATCGTTAACGGGGGGCGTCAACGGGGGCGTGTGTGGAGCCCGTTATGGCCGACGTGGCTGTTGTTGCATAAACGGCGTTTTTGGGACGATTTCCGTGAGCATAACGGCCTTCTCACGGGATATCTTTGGCCAATTTCCCGTGAGTCGAGGTGCGCTCACGGGATACCTTTGGCGATTTCCCGTGAGCCTCCTCACCACGGGAAAGATTTGGTCTCTTTCCGTGAGCTACTCACGGGAAATTGTTTCTTTCTTTTTTTTTTGTTCCAAATAAGATAATAGACAAATGTAAATATATATATACCACATATATAAGATCCAACCACATATATCACATATATAATCCATAATACCACATATATCACATAAAATCCAAGTTCAACCACATGTCCATGAGTGCAACCACAAGTTCACAAACTCACATAAAATCCAAGTTCACAAGTTCAAGTGCACAAGTTTTCAACCTAAAATGACAAATTTACGACCCACGGCGTCCAACTGCCAAGCGCGTTCCCAAGCGTCCGGTTGAGATTGGTTTGGAGTTGGGTTCGAGGCATGAGAATTTTCCCGCACGTAGGCAAAGATAAATAGTTAGAAATTTGTGAGACAAAATTCAAGGTAGAATCTATTAACTTGAAAAAAGAAGAGAAATAGTTAGAAATTTCGGCGAAGACCTCCCTGCGCACGGAGGGCTTTCCAACCTGCAAAGAAAACAACGGCTCGATGGCCGACAACCACATGTCCACGTGCACATCTCATGGTGCATTCAAAACTCCAGATCATATCCATTCACATTCATATATGCATATTTCGAGTTACGGAGACAAACTCACGGGAGAGAGGCTCCATGCGGTGGAGGGAAGATCGACGGTGACCGTAGACAGCGGGTGGGACGAAGACGAGGGCGGTGGCGGGAAGGCGATCTCCGGTGGCAGCCGCACACCAACCTGGCCACCAACACGCCGGAGGCGCTAGGAGAGCTTCCATGCTCTTCGGTGTCGCCGACCCTCTCTTGCTCCGCTCGAGCCCTCTCTTGCTCCGCCCAGAGCCCTTGCCCGCTCCCTCTCCTCGGCCTCCTCCCGTCACTTCCTCTCTTCCTCTATCCGGGCCTATTTCAACACAAAGTTAGAACACGGAGAAATAGTATTCAACGATAAATGAACCTTAAATAAAAATATATAAACCTCAAGTCCGGAGATCGCCTTTGGTAAGTGGTTGGCTGCTCGTATCACACGGGCCTCCCGAGCGTGCTCGAGCTCGATAGCTTCTTTGTGTTGTGCGGGTTGATAACGCTATCACCTATATAGTACCGCCCGTGCTTCTTGCCTCCTCCGGCGATCATGGCGATGTCCCCCTCAATGTCGTGGCCGCGGGGATCGAAGCTTTCTCCATCTTGCTCCCGCGCCACTTGATTGTGTACCTCCGATCTTCGTGGCGGTCGGGTTGGTGTGAGGCTTCGGGCCCACCTCGGGGTTGAAGACGACCGCGGGATCTTTATACCCGCCCGTGTGGGAGTTAGCAAAGGCCTCGAGCGTGCTGATTGGCGTGCCATGTGTCTCGCTCTCCTTGTGTGCGAAAAAGAAAAGTAGCTAGAATGGTAAGAAAGTATTGAGTTGCACATCGAAAAAATAAGAATTGGATAACACTTACATATCTAGCTTGGTAGGTCATGAGATTAAGGCTGCCTTGATGGTGTGGTACACCTGGCATCATGGCACGCCGGTCCCGGTAGTCGTTGTGGACCTCCTGATAGTCTGTATCGACCCACTTGTCCACCTGAAGCTCACAGCAACGCCTATGCAACAAGCACCACTCCGGAATCACCTACGGGACACCAAGTATAACACAGTTATAAAAATCACATTAAGCATAATTAAACTTAGTATGAGCATTCAATATTTACCTCCATGTATTGTTCTTTGATCGATTCGGCGTTTTCCATTCCCGCTTATCGAGCCTTACGTTCTCCTTTTAGCGCGTACCACGTCGGCGACGGCCCGGCGTGCCTCGTACCACATGTCCGCCACATGCTTGAAAACAGACCGTTTAGAGCCACTTCCTCCGCCTCGGCCTCGTATCCCTCCTCGCACTTGAAGTATTTCTGCACATAGAAGCAATGTAATAAGTCATTATTTCTAACATTAGAATTTGGAGCGATGTATTTGTACGGTCGCGACATAGACTTTACCAAAACTCTTTGACCACACGAATGGCCTTGTTATTATATTTTATGCCATCCTCATCATAGTTGTCCCGAAAGTCCACGTTCTGGTGGAACGACGTGACAAAGATACTCTTCTCCGTCGATTTTAACAAGGCCGGGGTAGTGCTTCCTCACCGTATACCAAGAATGCCGGCGGGAAGGCGTCCTTGAACCGAGTTCGCGGTGACAACAAAACCCCGCCCAAATGATCAAGAATAACTATTAATTCCTATTACGATTTTGAAACCTAAAAATAAGAAAGTAGTGCTAAAGTGTAAAGTAAATTACCTTTGGTCAGGCTTGGTCTTATGGTCGGTTTCCGCTCCTCACGAGGTTGTCGATTCGGGAATGAGGGGGGCTCGCAAGTAGACACGCCTCCGAGCGGAGGAAGAGCAACCCCTCCCGTACTCTGGCTGGTCCCCTCCTCGTGGTGCGACGCCGAGCGGTCCGCGTGGGTGCGGCGAAGCCGGGGTCCGGTCCCGCGGCTGACGCCGAGAGGTCCTCGTCCTCCGCCTCCGCCTCCTCCTCCTCCTCCTCCTCGTGCACCACTGGTGGTGGCGACGGTGGTCGGGGTGCACGACGCCCGCCCGCCCTACCCCCGTGGCGGTGGTGCCGCTCGACGCCTCCCTTCGCCTTGCCCTTGCCCTAGCTCGGATACACTTCAATTTCCTTGTCAACCCGGTTAATTTCTTCATGACATTCGTTCGAGGCATCTTTTTGAATGACCTGCAATTAGATATAGATAATTAGTAAAAATGCAAAATTAAATAGAACATAATTATGAAGAGATGAAAAACCAATAATCGAACATAACTATTAAGAGATGCATAGTATTACATGTATTAGAAATAATCCTCATCCCCTCGTCACGATTTCGCACCGTCGGATCATAATCCTCATGATCACTATCATCCATGTCTACGCCTTCCAACATATGAAGATTGGCAGGATCCATGGGAGGAGGAAACGACGTCAACACCGCATTTGTCCTTAAGTAATTTTTTCAAGTAATCGTAAGTCCTTCGCATCTCGAACCTCCTCGTCCTCCTCATCATCAACAACACTTTCATTGTCTACTTCCATTTCGTTGGGGCCGGTTATTTCTATCACAAATTTACCTTGTAGCCCATCTTCTTGGAAGAACTCTCCCTCATATGTGTTTGCATTAAAATGGTAATCGTCCCTCGTTTGGGGGATGTAGTCTACCGTGTGGCAATACCTTCTCGCACAACATCCCAACCCTTAAGGCGCTCGTCGTCTTTGGCAACACCATGGGAGATAATAAACTTGTGTGGCATGTTGAGCCACAATGTAGACACCATCTCCGGCCATCCGGGAATCTTGTCGAATCTGAACAATCCCAAGTTGTTCGAGGTCCGAATTTGTTATTTCGTGATCGAACCAATGGCACTTAAACACGATGAGAGCAAGCCGTTTAGAGCTGGGGAAATGGAGCTCGTATATTTCTTCAATTCTTCCATAATAACCTTTAGTGCTAGTTCCATCATCACCTTTAGTGAAAACTCCGGTATTTGTGGTTTTTCGGTTTGGTCGATTCTCGCTCATAGCTCGTTGTATGGTAGCGATATCCATTCACATCATAACCGGTAAATGACCTAACCCCCGGTCTCAAAGCCATTGGCAACCTCATGAGCTCGGGATGCATACCCGATTGGTCGTGCCCGCAAGCTCAAGCGATAAATGAAATGAGACAGTTCGTTAGCATATCAAACGAGACGTTATTTAACACGAATTGGACAATACCCGGCGTTTGAACCAACTAATGAAATCTGGTTTTCCATTGCCAAAGACCTGCCTCTGCAGGGCGTCCCAATTCATGTGCTTCGAGCGGCGTTCGTTGACGCCAATATTGCCTTTGAAATTTCCTATACCAACGAGACAAAAAGGGTTGGATGCAGGATATTAAGTACTACAAGACAAGTAGGTTCTACGCTTAGAGTTGTGACTTCTGTACGTAAGGAAGCACTTCGTCCGGGTTGAAAAGTATATAATTCATTATACTGATCCACTCTCAATTTGTCAAGATCTTTATTTTTGAACCACTTGCACGTCCCTAGTTCTCCTTGGAAAAGGCCGAGGGTTGATTCATTTTCATCGACATTGTAACGAGGGGTGGATAATGCGAGCTAGGAAGGTTGTCACCATAGTATTTTGATGTGAAGTCTGACACCTCCTGCCGAACCTTTGCTTCTGCGATGGAACCCTCAATCTTACACTTATTTTTACAGTCGGCCGGACATGCTTCGAACTCTCAACAAAGATAGCACCAACGAAACCGTGCGGGGCCACCCACCCTTGCCTCGTATGGAAGGTGCAAAATCAAATGCACCATCGAACGAAGAAGCCCGGCGGAAATATCTTCTCCAACTTACGTGACCAATACAGGTGCCACTTTTTCCATTTCTTCTAGTGTGGTCCGAGATAACTCTTTAGCACAAAGTCGCCGAAAAGAAATTGCTCAACTCGCCATCACATGCCGGACATGATCGGGGACATAGCCTCGAAGCATCACCGAAGAAGCCGCTCCATCCATATGTGGTAGTCATGACTCTTGAGCCTATTGATTCGCATAGTAGATAAGTTCACCCCCTCCTCGATTTGCCGCATACCCATCGTGGAACATTAATTTAAAACCATTGCAAAGATTTCCTCCTTTGGGGCCTGCTCAACACGTAATCGGCCTTAGGTTTTTTCCATCTCTTGCCATTGCTAGGAGGCTTCATTTCTTGCTTTGGTCTCGTCACACAACTCGCCCGGATCAATTCTAGCCTTAACATTGTCCTTTGACTTGCTAGTTTCCATGAATGTTCCAAAAAATACTCGGTGATGTTCTTTTTCAAAGATGCATTAAATCAAGGTTATGTGGAAGAAGAAGGTCATCATAATAGGGGAGCCTCTAATCCTCGACTTGTGAGTCCATGCATGATGCTCGCCATAACCCACAAAGACACCATTTTCATCACCCACAAGGGAATCCACTTGAGCGTGTACCTCGCCAGATGTCATCATCCTCGGCTCGGGTCCGTAACTTGGAGACCTTTCGTAAAGTTCTTCTTGTCTAGCCTGAAAGCATGGTCGAGGCGAACTGGCCGATGCTTGTCGAACGCAGAATACTTGCCACCCTTCTTCAACCAGGTGAACCTCACAAACCCGCCTTTGCATACGGGACAAGGGAACTTGCCGCGCACACACCAGCCACGTAATATCCCATACGCCAAGAAATCATGCAGGGAGTAGTGGTACCACACGTACATCCCGAAATTTCTCTTCAAAGCTCGGTCTACCTCTATGAACCTTGAGGATTTACACTTTGGGCAGTCGCGTATCATCTTTGTACTCTTTCCTAAATAAGACGCACCCGTTCTCACAAGCATGTATCTCGCTCGTATGGCATCTTGAGTACCTTGAGGAGTTTCTCCGATTCATACATGTTCTTTGGCAAAGACGTGACTCCGGGCGGAAGCAAGCCCCCAAAGATCGTCAACATGTCGGTGAAGCCGCCTCGACTAATATTACATCGGGCCTTCAAGTCCATAAGGCGTGAAATGGCATCTAGTTTGGAGACCTCACAATAGTCGTGAAGGGGTTTCTGTGCCGCCTGCAACATGGTATAATAGGCCTTTGCGGTTTCTTCTGGCTCCTCCTCCTCCTCATCCCCAAGTCCTTGCTCAAAGTTTCCGGCATGAAAGTCATCTATCATGTCTCCTATCCCGGCATCGAAGCAAGATCATCGACGCGTTGCCTCACGACCTCGCCTCTCATACGCTCCGCCACCATGGAAGATCCATCGCTTATAGCCCGGCCGTCCATCCATACTTGGGAAGATGTTTAGACATGTCCTCCTTACTTTGCCTTTTTTTATTGTCACAATTCTTGCGGGGACACCAAACCTTACTCGCACCTCGAGCATTCTGAAAAGCATAATCCACGAAAGCACTGCTCTTCCTAACCCATTCACGGTCATAATCTCTAAAACTCCTCCAGCCATCGTATATCCACGCACGGTCATCCATTCTCTATCATTTCAGCGACAATATAAGAATGCAGTGCATCTACACAACGATCCTACCATCTAGTAGGTGAAGATAGGTCTAATCCCACCCGGGATGCGTAGATGAGGTCAGTTCCATGCTCCACTCCTATCCGAGACAGAATTTCGGCCCCTCCCCGCCGTTCTCCAAATACACGTCCTCCCCGAGAGGGGGAGCGTGTATTCAAGAACAACAGGGGAGATGCCGCCGAAACTCCGAATCGGGCAGAGTGGAGCATGGAACGAACCTCATCTACGCATCCCTCAGCTGTCCAAAACGTGGACAATTCAAACAGATACGGTTATAGGTATGCAGGGGATCTCGCATACTTCCAACCGTATCTCTTTCGAACGGGAGACGCCTTAACCGAGCGCGCGATCTAGCTACGACCATGACACGGAAGGAGGGGTGATACCTAGGGTCGCGGTGGAGTCGGCGACGAAGAAGATCGGGGCCGCCAAGGGACTCCGTCGGCTGGCAAGCAACTCAACTCCGCTCCGAAGGGCTCCTCTGCATAAAAAGAAACACACGGGATCAGTTCAAAATTTCGAGAACCTCCCCCCCGCACGGGGAGGTTTCCAATACCCGCAAACAAAGCACACGGCACGATGGCCGACAATCCATTCACATCAACGGCACGATGGCCGACAACCTGCGAAGCGGAAGACGACGGCTGGCCGGACGGGAGGACGGTGGGCCGGTCCCTCCTCCCTCCCTCCCCCGGCACAAGCGCGTCGGGCGACGGCTGTCTTCCTCCACACCTGACGACGGGGCGTCTGGGCGCCCCTCTCTTCCTCCTCCTTCCTACTCCTCCACCTCCTCTCCCTTCTTCTTCTTCTTCCTCCTCCTCCTCTCCCTCCTTCTTCTCCCTTCTTCTTCCCCTCTCCTCCCTTCTCCCTTCTTCTTCCTCCTCCCCCCTCCTCCCTTCTCCCCCTACTCCCTCCTCCCTCCTTCTTCCCTCCTCCCCTCTCCCTCCCTTCTCCCTTCTTCTTCTTCCCCTCTCCTCCTTCTTCTTCCCCTCTCCTCCCTTCTCCCTCTCTTCCTCCTCCTCCTCCTCTCCCTCCTCTCCCTTCTCCCTCCTCCTCCTCCTCCCTCCCTTCTCCCTACTCCCTCCTCCCTCCTCCCCCCTCTTGGGTTGGCTTCCGGGGCGGGCGGCCGCCACACAAGGCTGCCGGAGATGGCGCGGCCGGGGATGGCCTGGGCGGCCCTGCGGCGGTGGGAGCGCGCCCCGGGGCGGTGGGCGGGCCGGCCGCGGCGCGCCGGCGGGGCGCGCGTCGATGGGCGGGGCCGGGCGGGCGCGTCGGGGCCGGCGGCGGCGCCGGCGGGCGGCGTCGGGCGGGCGGCGGCGGCGCCGGCGGGGTGGTGGCGGCGTCGGTGTATGCGTGTGTGCTGCCTGCAGTGTGTGGGTGAGTGTTAGAGTGTGAGGTGGGAGCTGTGGTCGGGTTGACTTTGGTTTTTTTTTTTAAAAATGCTTTCCCGTGATGGATCCGGGCGGTTCACGGGAAAGACAACTCCCTTTCCCCGTGAGCCGCCCATCCATCCATCACGGGATTCCCGTGAGCCGCCATCCATCACGGGAAAGAGAAAAAAAACTATCACCGCAAACTCCCTCGTGGGGCGGGTCCGCCGGCTCTTTCCCGTGAACGCGGCGGTTAGCTCACGGAAAGATAAAAAAAATCCACCGCAAGCTCACTAGGAGGCGGGTCCCGCAGGTCTTTCCCGTGAGCACATGACAAGCTCACGGGATATCTAATGCCTTTCCCGTAAGCGCTCAAGGGAAAGATAGTTTTAAATTAAATTTATTACCCCCTCTTTCTTTTTTTGTAACATATATCTTTTCAAACTTTGGTCAAGATTACTTCAAAAATACCTTATAACATACACTCACCCATACATAAATGATCCTTGCGCGAAAAAAATGGCCATTATTTCATGTGGTTCTATCTCATTTTTTCATAATTGTATTTACTTAACTACAACAAAAAATTATAATAATTACCAAAATAATCCAAAAAAATCTCGAAAATAGACATGACACAATATCCGAGGTCCGTTGTATATAGAAAAAAGTTTCATAGCCAAACCACAACTTGACCGCCACATCCACATGAAATCACACTTTGGATCATTCTCAACAAACATGAAACTTCTACGTAGATGTTGGAGCTTGTGAACATCGTACGTGCCAACTTGTGCAAAACGTTCCCAATTTTTTATCATAGCCTCGGCATAAGATATCATGACATATTATCAAATTTCATGATTTTTTGCACATCGGTTTATTTTCTAGAATTTTTAAGCCACTGAAACAAGGATTAACGTTCATGATTTCGTATTAAGATGTTCCAGATTTCATTATTTTTTTAAATGCAAGATCTTACGTTGTGTTGAGTATGAGGAATATAAATTTTTCTACTAATTTTTTTCAACAATTTGAAGCACTTGTAGTTCAAATTTGGCCTCATTTCAAAAAATTCCTATAAAAGATAATAATTACCTAAATATATCAAATAAAGTCAATAATTTACCAAACTTTAATATTGAGTGCAATATGATGTGCAACAAGTGTAGAAAAAGTTTGGAGATGAAAATCCAAAAAAAAACATTTCCCGTGAGCATCTTTCCCGTGAGCAGGATGTACCCCTCACGGGAAAGGGGTTCCTTTGCCACAGGCCTACTATTTGGCCCACGGGAAAGCCTGCTCACGGGAAAGAGATATCCTGTGAGCTAGACGGTGTTCTCACGGAAAGGGGTGGACGGAGGGACGGAGCGGGTCCGGGCCGACGGCCGTTCCCTTTCCCGTGAGCACCCCTCCTCACGGGAAATGAGTGGGAGATTTCCCGTGAGTCGCCCATCACGGAAATTAGATATCCCGTGGGTATTGTCTTTCCCGTGATGTTTCCTCCGAGCTCACGGGATATCGTGGTGATTTCCCGTGATTTGTTCCTCTTAGCTCACGGAAACAGTTTGCCCACGGGGATTTTGCGAATCCCAGAGTGCGTCCTCCTTCCTTCCTCCCCGGTTTGTGATCGAGATCCCCTCGGTTCCATCCACAACATTCACATTTCAATCAACCCCATCCAGTCCACGTGCAATTCTCCTTTCGTAGCCTAAACATCCCCTGCTAGCCCTAGTTTTCTCTTAGTCGAGAAACCCTAGACGTAGTGCCGTCTTGTTTTGGCATCCACGATGGATTCGCAGCGGACAAGATGATCGGTTTGATGGAGAAGATGAGGGCGACGGAGTCGAGAAGAAGAGCGTGAAGATTGGTGGGTCGGGTGGCAAACTTGGGCGCGGAGCGAGCCACGAGCGATCGGTAAGGTTTTGGGCGGAGAAGCCGGTCAAGGCGGAGGTCTTTGGGAGGCCGCCTTGGGGAGAGTCTGGTGCCCCCTCAAGGGGATCGAGTGCAAGGCGTTGGGTGAAAACCGATTCCTGTTCAATTTCCTCCAAGGATCGGGGAAGAGGAAGGCCATGGACGATGGTCCCTGGATGATTGGGAAAGATCTCATCGCCGTGGGCGGAGTATGACGGCGAGAAGTCGGTTGATGAGGTTGAGTTCATCTCGATCCCGATCTGGGTGAGAGTATCAAATTTGCCGTTGGGCCTGATGAACAAAGATGCGGGTGAGGAGATAGGGGATCTGATAGGCGAGGTGATCAAGGTGGATTCTGAGGATGATGGGCCTTTGGTGAATGCCTTCGATCAAGATCAGGTTGGACATCAGGAAGCCGCTGATGCGTGGTATCAGTCTTGATCGAGGGACGGAGGGAAAGGAGAAGACGATAACATTTCACTCTTTTTAGTAGTAGATTTTTTTTTTTTTTTGAGGGAGTTTTAGTAGTAGATATGGCGTGATGAACATTCTGGGCTGCGGCTGAGTCCAATCGAAGACCCACGGATCCGGCTGCAGACGGAGAGCTGTGGCGGTGTCAGATCCGGCTGCTGCTTGGTGCTACTAGCCGTTGCCTTGCCTGGCGCGCCGCATCGTCGCTCGATGACCCGGGCGCGCGGCTGCTGTATGTTTAGTTGGTGAAATATTTTGGGTTCGAAGATCAGAAGACATTTCGTTTGATTTGGTGATTATTGTCCCACCATAGACTAACTAGGTTCAAAAGATTCGTCTCGTACTTTTTCACCAAACTATGCAATTAGTTTTTTTTATTTATCTACATTTAATACTCCATGCGTGTGTTAAAAAGATTTGATGTGATAGACATCAGAAGACTTTTTTGGTTGGGGGAATGGGGAGTGAACACTCCTAGTTCGTTTTTTTTTTTTTAATCGGGCTCGTGTCGTGTGGTGACCGATGGATGAGGAGCTAGTCACATGGCCGGGCTCATGGCTAGCTCATGGTGTGATAGCGAAAGCCGGCCAACCATTGGGGCGCCACCACGCCACGGACTGACGGACGTACGTAGTGATTGACAGCTTGTGAATACTACTACTACGATGTATGTACTCGTATATACGTTCGGAGTAGTTACGTGCGGCACAATTTGGTTGCTAGAGAGAGAGAGGTGTCCCCGGCCCATGCATGCATGTTCATAATCATAGGCCATGGGTTGGTTGCTTGGTTCCTTTGCACTGTGCCGGGATCCGATCCCACCCAAGTAGGTGACGACCATGTACGTATTTGTATTCTGGGAACGAATAATCATGCCCGTCACGATTGTGATGGACAGCAACTGACCAAGCACAAAATGGAGGCTCCCAGATCTCTCCTAGTATGCACATGCATATCTCTCTCTCGATCTCAGTCGCTGGGGAACGATACGATATGTTAGGAAAGGTTTGCTCTTTTTGCGAGTTGTGACTCCAGATCGTCAGGCACATGGAATGCGTTCCAGTTCCTACTAGGAGATGGAAGTTTTGGGTTTTGCAATGGGACTGTTGTACGTGGACCTGGCGCAGCATTCTGAGGGCTTGTTTGGATCAAAGGATTTCCAAAAGAAATTTTGGAGGAATAAATTCCAAAGGAAAAGGATTCACTTTTTGGTGTTTGGAACAAAGGAATGCTTAATTCCTTTCCAAAGAAAAGGAATTCATAGTAGTCTTGAACAAAGGAAATAAAACATCCACTCCAACTCAAGGGAAAGAATCTTTGCTCCTCTTCTCTTGCTATGCTTGCTCATGTTCCCGTCCTGTAGTTTTTCTTCCCGCATTCCAAACAACTCGTAGTATTTATTCCTGCGTTTTGAAATCCTATAGTTTTTCACTTTTCACTCTACCCTATTCCTACGTTTTTTTTTCCTTTCCTCTTTTTTGCATTCCCGTGTTCCAAACAGCCCCGACCGGCCGTTACACCCGATGGAAGTTTTTCTCGACTGCTGTTACACCCGATGGATGACGCAAGCACTGACTGTTACACGTCAATATCTATATTCTGCAATACAAGCATTTTAAATTTCTAAATTCTAATTTTAAATTCTTAATTCTATAACTCTAATTTTATTTTTAATTTTAAATTTCATCGTAATTCACATTCATAATCATAATTTAATCAAATCAAATCAATCAAATTAAATCAAAGTCAATAAATCAATAAAAAAAAAACAAGGATGCGGCATGTGCTTGCAGGATATGCATTGAGATTCAGTTTCCTTGTTATGGATTATGTAACTAATATAATAGAATGTAAGCATTTGGATAAATATCAGAAGTGATACTATTTAGAACAGGGGATGAGCCGCCTATTATGACTATCGAAACCACATCATTTTTTGGCAGGAACTATGCTACTGCAGAAAGAAAATGGAGTTATTCGCATAGTGCAAATATTATTGTACCACTTGATCAGGTGCATCCTCCTTACACATCATCCACGGCACACCAGTGCCCAATCCAATGACCATCTTTGCTGCCCAGTTGATATATGCCTGACCTGCGGCACCAAACTCCTTGCCTTCTGGTCCATACTCATTCTCAATCTTTGAATGAAATATCATTTAAGATGTAAGTTAATTTTGCAAAATCAAGATGCATCAACTAGATATCACTATCCACCAAATGCTAGCTTCAGGCTTGTAACAAGGATTCAGGGTGTAACAACACAAACTCGCAAGAGTGCTGACTAGTAAATTTGCTAATACCAATAGTTAAAAAGCTTGAAGCGTACTAGGAGCAACTACTTATCCAATTGAACCAATCGAATAATATACCATATCCCATTTTGTAATGAAACTTGGCGATGTATTGGTCATCAAACTCATCATGCATTTTGTACAAGAATGAGACACCAGTCAGTTCGTATCTCAAGTATGCAGTGCAGTTTTTCATAGAGGAACCAGCCAGTTTTATTGCTACAGCGGCACCAATTTCTATTGCTATTTTATTACTCTCAAAAAGAATAAAATGATTCACAGTTCGATCTGTAGCATGTGTGCATGACAGGTGGAACTACAGGCCTACCTGAAAATACTGGCTTTCTCTGTTTATATAATTTGTATTTCTAATCATGGTTTTCCGTAGAGTGGGACCAAGAACATGACTGAGCAAACCCAAGGGTCAACTATCGGGCACTTGACCGAGCAAACCCATAGCTAGCTGATGGTTTTAAGAACAGAAATGCTAGTATGATAATTAATTAGGGTGTATAACACTAACTCTCTGAATCATTGATGCAAAGGCAATTATATTATAATGATAGCTGATCTGTAAGATATGTATGGAGTTTTGACATCTGAAAATGACACAAACTAACCAAACTTGCCGTAAACAAATCTTTCCCAAATAAACATTTATTTAATAGATGAGATACACACAGAAACTCAATTTGAGGGAACACAGGAAGACTAATCAACCATTAAAATGAGTGGATGTTATGGAATTGATGATTGTTAGGCAAAATAACAGTGCTGTTGGTGCCACTGCACTAAATGACAGGACTAGTCGTTCCCACAGGTAGTTTTCAACATTTATGCATAATCGAATCACGTTCCCACAGGGCACACACCTTGATTGCTGATCTTGGTAACGCGCGCATTTGGCTGCCGTGCCAAAGATGAAGGAGCTCGCCGTCTCCTCGGGCGCCGCGTTGAACGAGTTGGAGACGAGGAGAGCGGCCGGATCCGCCGTTAATGGAACCGTGCCGCCCCCCCGTGGGGGCGCCGTGCGAAACCGGTGCCGCGCCTCCGCTAAGTTTTGGGAGGGCGGGAGGCCGCCGTGGCAAGAGAGACGGCGAGCAAAAGGCGATGGCGGGGGAGAGGGTAGGGAGGCCAACGCAGCGGCGATGGCGAGGGCGCGCGCGCGGCGGCGGCGTGAGAGGAAGAGGGCGGGAACGGGACGATGGGCGCGTGGCCATGGGCTGCGGCAAGACGGTGTGGTCAGGGCCTAGGGGTGGGCCGGGAGGGAGGTGCAAATAGACCGTAATGCCCTTAAGCAAATTAAATCAACGAAAAACAATTATTCTGCACCGCACCGGAAGCCTCACGGCGTTGGGAAGCGTTTCCAAAAAAAAAAGGCTCTTAATCCAAACTCTATTTCAAATTCGAAATAGTACACAAGTTACGCCTTAGCAAGATTTAAGAAGCAAAAATGTGTCGCCCTACATTAACCCGGTGCCCGTGGGGCCATGGTGTCGACATCAAACACTCTACAGTACTACTACTACATATTGAATATGTTCCGGTGATTTTGGTGATTGAATAGTATTATAAGTCTGAAATAAGATAAGCCGACTTTTTTTCGTTTTTGCATAAAATCCAAGGATGGCAAACTAGTTTAGCAAACTCTTGTAGATGCTATGTCATTTTCTGTTAAATGTATACATGAAGCTTTGCTAGGAAGCAATAGTTTAGCTCCCTGTAGTACTCATATATCTTGTTGGCTATTCTATTCTTTAGGGTGAAAAACTCAATGAAAGTGAAGAAAAGACATTTTCGACAACTTGTGGAGGTAACATATTTTACTTTGTTAATAATTATATACATGAAGAAGCAATGGTTTATTAGCTCCCCCTGTAGTACTCATATCTTGTTGGCTATTCTATTTTTCAAGGTGTAAAAATCGATGCTAAGACTCTCCACAACATTACAAAGGTGCTCAAAAGGATCTAACCACCCTGCAACCCGGTAGAGCTTGGTGTGCCTCTTTCCGCCCGATCGGTCCAAGTGAATAGTAGTAGTAGGCTGTAGTTGTCCCTTGGCTAACATCGACGAGAGGGGCTCGTGGCCGTAGGGACTATAATAATTAATAATCTTCCATATAGGTCTCGAGCTGCGGTCATGGACATGGCTAGCGCTTAAGACCCGCTTATTGGACATTATAATCTGCCGAGGGCCGCAAGCGTCTCAACGGTGTTGTTGTCATCCCTATTCGAAGTCCGGACCCGGGGACGTCCATATTTGTCTTCGTAGCTTAGGTCCGTCCTCCTTTCTTTGGCAAATTTCTGATTTGAATACATATTTGAAGTCCAACCCACACTCTCTACAAGTGTCCCCTGGAGGAAGTGAAATGAAACAAAACTACTCTTGCTTTCT
>JADLZK010011825.1:0-194891 GCA_015847255.1 Hyparrhenia diplandra | reverse complement strand
AGGCAATTGGATAAGGGCATTGCTACTGTACAAACTTTACCTCCAAGGAGGTAAGATTTCAAATCAATCTCAGCCATTGATTTTTCATTTTATAAATTACTTAATAGATTAAAAACTCAGGGAAAATAAACTAGAAAAAAGGAAGAAAATTCTCTAGATCTCGTAATGTTAGGATAACATGGAAGCGGGCTGGCTTTCCTTCATATGCATGCGTGATGATTCAAAAAATGGTACACACGTGAGATAGCAACCAACGGAAGTTTAAAATAAAGAATAGAGGTATACGTACATGCACCTAAAAAACTGACGTTTAAAGTTTGTAAACTAACACAGGAGGGAGGCAACTTCGTACATGCATAAAAATATCTATTACACTAAGTTTGTAATCCAACAGGTGGAACACATACGTGCATTAAAAAAGTTACCAACAGAACACTAGCTAACATAAAGACGTTACATGCAAAAAAAAAATGTTAGTTAAATACATCACGTCTAATGTTTTGAAAACTAAAAAAGGTTCACTCTATGCTATGCATGTATCAATTAGATCCGCAAAAGAATAACTATATCTCAAACTTTTCTTAATTTATCATACTTTACAAAATAAGAAATAAATAAATATATATTCCATCTATTACCTCCTAGGAGATAATAGTTCATCATAACCGTCCGATCAAAATAAATGAACGGTCCATAGTCTTTTGAGGTACCGCAGCAAAACCCATTGGATAATTTGAGTCTCCACGGCAGAAGTCTTTATACCAGCTTCACCGCAAGCAGCATCTCCACGGCAGAAGTCTGAACATAAAAGCATGCAGAATTGTAGACGCTCTGAACATAAAAGCATGTAGAATTGTAGACGCAACACAAGCATGCAGAATTGGATTCACTAAGATTAGAACAACAAGTCCAGGAAACATGTAAATAATACTAGTTAACAAGTTCTTTTCTTAAAATAACATATATCTAATGTTGAAGCCTAAAAACTCGACCAGGATTCAATTGATCATATATGTAACTGGTAGGAGGAAAATATAGTATAGTTCTGTAAATGCATAATGCCTTGCCAAAGTGACATAAATAGAGTATGAACTGTACCTAACACATTGTAGCAGTGGTTGTTGGATAACAGAAATGACTAGGTATTTTCAGGAAAAAAGCATCTTCCTCAAACATTTCATGGCAGCAACTCGCACAGCCATTTCGTCATCAGTCACTTGTATCTTGTGAGATGAGGTTTGTGCTCCTCATAGAATTTCTCAGCTGCATCCATCCCACATCTCATCGGGTAGCTTGTAATCAGCAGAAGCAATAATCTCCTATATCCTAACTTGATTTTAGGGAACTGTTGGCGATAAAATCAGTAACACACCAAAACAAGAGCTAGATGTCGCTCTACGTTAGGCAAAGCGAAAATCGGGGATCGGCGCCTAGAGATATCCACACCTGGACGTGTGCCTCCAACGATGGCGCGATCACGCCAAGACACGTCGTCGGGAGGAGCCTCGTCGAGCGCCTTGATGCATAAGACGCCCGGCGAAGTCTCTTGAAACCCGAAACCCCCTGCGCCGGGACGGACCCGTGAGGCGTCTGGCGGCAACTATGGGCTGCCCTAGCCCGGCCTGACCGCTCTAGAGGCGTTGTTGTGCGTCGATCTTCCGTTCATGGCATCGGGCGGAAGAAGGAGGAGGATGACCTACAAGCAAGGCGGTAGTAGATGTGTTTTTGTCGATTGGATGTAGATGGGATCAAATCGGCCATGAACCTCTTTTATTATATAGAGGAGGTGGTCTTATCCTTTTAGGAAACCGTCCTTGGGCGTTTCCAAGTATCAAAAACAACCTAAACACGATTGGAAACAAATCGGTTCGGATCTCGTCGGACCGCGGACCTGCGTCGGGGGTGGCCGGGGCCGGGTCAAACCACCCGACCGGGGCGCTCCGGTCGATGCGTCCGGCGAGGTCTGCAACTGGCTCGCGCCCAGCGTATGACGACACGGCCGGTGGCCTTGACGGCGGACTTTGCCGGACGCCTGAGCGCGTCGGTCGGTGTCCCGAGCGGGCGCGACGACGGGGCCAGCTGCGTACGGACGGGGCCTTGGACGGACAGCGCCCGGTGAGTCGGTCGGCCGAGTCGGTCACATTCAACCGTTTTCGATCCTCCTCGAGAAATTTGGCTAAGTCACGGAAATTTCGCGGTGACTTGGACCTCAAAATATGGCTAAGTGCGGGAATTTTCGCGTTGGTTTAGCCTATGCCATTTTGGGTGTCAAGCGGGAACTCTCTTAAATCAATTTATGAGATGGCATATATAAGAGATCCGATGGATATTTCTCATCAAACATGAAACATCTAACCTAGAATCCTAGACACTGGTGCATCTATGTATGTCATTCCATAACAAAAATTGAGCTATAGCCTACAATACTGACCATTGACGTGTGCTCAGGAAACGATGGACTAATAAACCATAACTCACATGTCTAAAGTAGCACTTCTACTAAAATTTTATTGCTTGCTAGACGTCGAAATTGCTTGTAAAAAATACAAGTGCTAGTAGAAAAATGGTAATTGAACTTCAGATCTATTTTTTAAAAAAAAAATGGATATCCTAGGACACACACAGGCTTGGCAAACAACTCCAACAGTTTGCCATTTGTGGTTTGGAAATTACCCTTGCCAACTCCCAAATCTAGATGCCAAATAAAAATAAGGTCTTCTCAATAGTTTGGCAATTTTGGTTTGACAAATAAGAAAACCGACCGGGGAATAGATTGGTAGTTGGGTTAAATGCGCGAACACCACTCGTGAGACTACGGCTAAATATAGTGTTTAACAAAGAGGGCCATACAAAAGCGCCAATGCATACCAAATGCCAAAAGCTCCCAACACGCGCAAATATGCGCCATAAGCACCACAATTGTCAAACTCACTAAAATGCCAAACCGATTTGCCAAACTGTTGGAGCATCATTTTAGAGCTTTTTAATAAAAAATACAAATGTCAAACTCATTTGCATAACTCTTTCCTCATTTACTGCTGTTAGATAGGGGGGTGTCTTTGTAAAATGGGCGACACACAAGCGGGGATAAAACAATGTGTTGCACATGCCCTTATCCGCCCGTCGCCATTGTAGACAACTCCTCTCATCCTCTCCCTCACCGCTACCGAGAGGGGAGGCCGCATAACTCCCAAGGATGGCAGTGGTGGGGACCTCGCCTTTGCAACCATGAGCTATCGCGGGCCTTGGTTGCAAAGGTGAGGATCCCCCACCTTTAATGGGATCTTGCACCTGGTACGAGCTACACAGCGTCGGTGCTTCAAGCGTCGTCCCGCGCCAGCGACGGATCCACGTTGTAGTTGGGTTTTAAGCGAAAGTTTCACGTATCCATTTTGATTCAATTTCCTTCTCACTATTACTCACACCAAACAAAAGATATTAAATCCCTCCTTCAGTCTCTTTCCAATTCCCTCCAATAAACTAATATCAGGAATAAGACTAAAAATCAAACTCCTACATAAATTCCCTCGGCCAAATCTCACTTCTCTAGCTAGTTCCCATACCCTTCCCCATACTTGAGAATTGTCTATTTGGCCTCAGAAAAACTCCATCTTGCTTTTTGGCCATTTTTTCTTTGAACTTGCCTATTTGGCCTCCAAATGAAACTTTCTTTCTCCTTTGGCCTTCCGTCGGTTTCAGAAAGGTAACGGTGTTAAGTGAGACCAAAAAAGATCATTTTACCTCTGTCTAATTTTTTTTTAAAAAAACACAGTTTTACCCCTGTCTAAAAAATTTAAAAAAACAGAGTTTTTGGCACCCTCTATTTTCTTTATCATCAACTACATACAACTATTTAATCTCTAATGCATCTCTTGCTATTTCAAGTTTAATCCATAGTGTCAGGCATCCTCATTTAAGGATTCGACATGCATTGTGTCGTCTCTAGATTTGTACTTTTTTATACACAACAATGCATTTTTTCCAAGACAAGTAGTAGCTCGGAGCATGACACGTACATTAGGAACAGAGGCTCCGCTCAGCTGGTAACTAGGCGTGCACTCGACAATTTGATCTGTCCGCGAGCCTTGTAAATTCTCATTCGAAAATTCCTGTCCTTCCATCATGTTAACTAAAAAATTGGGTTTCCATGTGCTGCCCAATATCATATTATGCTGCAGGAAACTTTCTTGTTTTATCCATAGTAGATTAATTGTATTTCACCGTATTGACGTTTACTGCACCTCTACCTGATTAAGTGCTCATGAGTGTAAAATGGTCTTTTTAGGTATAAAACTCTGTTTTTTTTTTTTTTTTTTTTAGACATGGGTAAAATGGTCTTTTTAGGTGTCACTTAACACCCGTTACCTTCTTTGAAACGACGGAAGGCCAAAAGAAAAAGAAAGTTTCATTTGAAAGCCAAATAAGCAAGTTCAAAGGAAAAAAGGTCAAAAAAAGCAAGATGAAGTTTTTGAAGGCCAAATAGTCAATTGTCCCTAACAAATGCATTGAAAGTCTACTACTCCGTGACTTATCCATAACCATGTGCGGCGGATTGGGTCTACTCCCTCCGTTCCACAATACTTGCAATTCTTTGGCTCATATAAAAAGCTGTGTTTTACTTGCTTTCGTCTTATTCAATTTTTTTATTTAAATTATAAAACAAACAAAACGTCATTACAATATCTTTTTAGTGATGTAATAAGTCATAACAAAAGTGGTAATATTTATTAAAAAAAATTGAATAAGATGAGAGGTCAAACACCGGTTTTATGAGTCAAAAAATTGCAAAATTATGGAAACGGAGGGAGTACTTGCGATCTTTGACGCGTCATGATGGAGAAAATTCAGGAGGTGACTTTGACCTTTCAAAAACAAAAACAAAAACAAAAACAAAAAAAAGCTGCCACCCATATTCTCGTCGGTCGGCAGTATGTGAAATACGCGAGGACCAGTTTGTCCAAGCCCAAAATAAGACCGAAGCAAATTGCCGACGGGCTAATTCGCGTTGTCGTGTCCGGCCCATGCAGCCCGAGTTGCTGCATCCGGCCCACCCGGAAGAACCTGCACTGCTCTATGCTTTGGGCTAGACAGCTCGAGTACATCACGTGATTGAATGCAAAGACTAAAAGGTTTAGAATTTAGGAGGGATTTTTTTATTTGACAACTTAGGAGGTATTCAATATGTGTAAAAAATAACCTGCGCGAAGAGGCCTCCCTGTCTTTTCACGTTTATAATTAACTAGTTAAACGCCAGTGCGTTGCTTTCTGGGATAACTAAATTTTATATAAAAACACATGGATGCATGATAAGATAATAATACTATAAAATTAAACAATGATATTAAAGTGACATTTAATCTAAATAAGTTTTGTGAAAGTAACACAATCAATCATGGATATCGTGGGCTTTTAAATTTTTATTTTATGGGCTTCTTCATAATTAAGCCTAAGATAATATTATCAAGGA
Source organism: Hyparrhenia diplandra (assembly GCA_015847255.1). Classification (NCBI taxonomy): domain Eukaryota; kingdom Viridiplantae; phylum Streptophyta; class Magnoliopsida; order Poales; family Poaceae; genus Hyparrhenia; species Hyparrhenia diplandra. The sequence goes on along the minus strand of JADLZK010011825.1, from coordinate 189,424 downwards.
CACGTAATATGCATACTTGACCATTAGATGCGGGTGGGGAGGCGGAGAGACAACACCTTCCAAATTTGCATCACGGGTGGGGAAGGCATGATTGATCATTATCTTCCAAATTTGCATGGGCGTGGGGGCGTGATTGATCGCACCTTCAAGTTCACATGGGTGGAGAGGATCACACCTTCTAAATTTGTATGTGGGTGAGGAGGGTGTGATTGATTGCACCTTCCAAATTCGCATGGGCATGGAAGGGGCGTGATTTATTGCACCTTTCAAATTAGCATGGGTGGAGAGGATCGCACCTTCCAAATTTACATGCGGGTGGGGAGGGGCGTGATTGATCGCACCTTCCAAATTCGCATGGGCGTGAGAGGGCATGATTGATTGCACCTTCCAAATTCGCATGGGTGGAGATGATCACACCGTCCAAATTTGTGTCTTGGTGGGGAGGGTGTGATTAATCGCACCTTCTAAATTCGCTTGGGCATGGGGAGGGGGTGCATGCGGATCTTTTTATTTTTAGTTACCTAATTTTCTCTCACGGAAGCTCAAATAAAGAAAAAAAGCATGGTAGGTAGGGTTGGTGATTTTCCTCCGAGATTTTCCCCTTCGATTGAGAGGAGAATGGGTCCGTGGGATTTTTTTTCTTTTCCTCCTACATTTTCTCCTTCTATTTACGGACGGGTCGAAGAGTAGGAGTCACGGTTTCCTTCCTATTTTTTACCGCAACAACCATTGTGTGTGGGTAATTCCTTTTCTTTATTGTGTGGTTAATTATTTTCTTTATTACGTGGTTAATTTCTTCCTTTATTAGGGTCGCATACACAGTTCGTTTTTCTTTTCTTCCTTCGAGTTCACATGGGGTGGCGGTTGGGCAGACTCAAAGCGAATGTCGCACAAAAAAAATGTCTCCTCTTTGTTCTTTTTTATGTTGTAGAGATTTAGGAAGTGTGTAAGAAATAACCGTTTCACATTTGGAAATAGTTCTAAAAGAGTTAAAAAGAAATCATTTCCGGTAACCATATTAAAAGTTATCATAGTTTTCTCAAGAAATGTGGAGCTCACAAAAAACAAAACTGAAGCATACACCCTACGCCCCAAAATAAATAAACGGCGCTATGAGAAACGTGCGCGGTTAAACTTTCTCAACTTTGACTAGGTTTGTAAAAAAATACGTGCAACATTTAAATCTTCAAATAAATTTATTAAAAAACTAGACTTAAAAGATCTTTTCAATGATACTAATTACTTAACATAATTATTTATATATTTTAATATATAATTGTCGGCATTTAAAAATTTTTGACTTTCCGGGAAGTGAGAAAGGTCTTTTTATTTTGAGACGGAGGGGAGTACCCTCTTTGCTTTGACACTAGTAGAGAACTAATTAGTCACGTCCCAAACTCAAATGAATCACGTGCGCGTATAGCCGGCAGCAGCCTGCATGCCACTGAGTACTACACATTTTTATGCAGCATCCCGAATTAGGTCGCTACGTAATAATAAGCTGGTAGCCTTGGATTCCATGAACAACAGCTGGCCTGGCGCACCCAAGTTTAGCGTTTAGCCTCCCACGACTCACGCATGGTGGTGCCGCCGTCGTCTCCCTTTATAAGCCGTGCTCCGTCGCTGGTTGTTCCTCAGCCGTGCATGTTCCGGCTCCAGGCCGACACGATAGGATAGCCGATCGACAAGCAGGACGACGACCGAAGCTGCTGCGTGCTCCATCACCCACGTACGAAATGCCGCCGGCGGCGCGCGGGCGAATGGTCCTGGAGGTGCTCCGGTCGGCGTCCCGCGACGCGTTCCAGGTGGCCTTCTCGTTCGCGGCGAGGCCGCCAGGCTCCACCATGATCAAGCCGGCCATCACCAAGCCCATCCACCACCACGACAACAACTGATTGATCCGCCCACGGTCGATCGTCGGCATATGTATGCTTTCACCCGGCCGGGGCCGGCCAGTACGGTCGTCATCCCCTAGCTAGATCAGGTGTGATGTCACGACGACGACATGCCGTGCTTATTAAATACGCTGCATGCTGATCTTTGTTGTGGATCGGTAAGGTCCCTACCTCCAAATTAAATGTACATTACGTCCTACTCTAGTAAGCAAACGCGCGCAAAAATGTCAAGCTCGCTCGCTGATGTAAGCTTGCATTAATTTGCAAGATGTCAGGCTCTCGCTGATGTAAGATTGAGGATGAGAGCCTGAACATACATACGTCACCAATGTAAAGAAATTGTTTACGACGAGCGAGTATAGAACATGCACGTTCGGTTGCCTCGTCAGCAAACAGAGCTCGCTATCCGTACTCTATAGAACTGGAGCTTTCAGCCCTTTGCAAGCTTGACCAACTCTTGATATTGACTCTGTCGTCCATCGATCGGGTGAGAAATCGTCGATTTGATTGACACTCGAGCGACAGACGGTTAACCAGGATCAAATCGCATGAGCTACCGTATACCGTAGTACTCGATCACGAGACTCTCGCTCGTTCGGTGCGCCCACCACACGCACGGACACGGACACGGGCACACCGCGCAAAAACGGCCATCACCATGCGCGTGCGCCCGCTGTTTCCGCGAAAGAATGCTCCCACGGGACACGGCAGCCGCCTCTATGGCTATTGGCTTGGCTCCGCCCCCAGAACGGCCACACGGCAGGCCGGCGGCCGGCGCGCCGATCTGGTCAAAACCTGCCCAAAGACCCAGCTAGTGGCCTGGCTGGCGCAGTCGTTGCCTCGCCGTGCGATGCCGAGAAGTCAAGCACCCCTCCTTCCCGCGCAGCCCCTACTCTGATGCCGTCCGTCCGTCATGTGACCGCGACCCGCCCGCACACGCCTTCTTCTCCTCCTCGTCTTCGTCTCGTCGTCGACACACTCAATTCCTTCCAACTCACTCCCACCAGGCCACCACGCACGCACTACTGAGTCCCTCCCGTCCTCCACACCAACCAACGATCAATCCAATCCACCTCCACCTCCATCTCCGTCGTCTCGTCTCCAATCCACCTCGTCTGCTCCGCCCGAGGACGACGATGATGAGGCCGGGTGACGAGTACCGGTACCAGCAGTACTACAACCAGCAGCAGCAGCAGCAGCCCGGCGGCATGGTGATCGGCGGCGCGCCCCACGGCCTGATCATGGCGGTGGTGGTAGGCCCTAGTGGTAGGCGGTCCACTCTTCCTCGGCGACGGCGGTGAGGCCGTCACATCCGCGATCGCGGACATGCTGGGCCGACGGGCCTGCTGCTTCTCCCGGTGTGCCTCATCCTCGTCATCCGCGTCCTCTCCACCGACCGCGGCGCCGCCCGCGCCGCGCTCGCCGACGCGCTCTACCTCGGCGGCGGCGGTGGGTTCGGCCCGGACTCCGCGCAACCCGTCGGCGTCGCCCTCGCGCTCGTCCTCATCGTCGTGCTGCTCTACTACCGCTCCGCGATCCTCGGTGGCGGTGACGGCGGCGACGACGAGTAGCGCTGGCGCGGTGCTGTGGTGGGATGATTAGGGTGCGTATATGTACATGATTAAAGTGAATTAAGTGATGCTCAGCTTCATCATCGCTGATGCAATCTGTGTAAACTGAGCTGGATCGAGCTGCTGCTGTTCTCTCGCTCGTTTCGATTTCGAAACGCCGAGGTCCGATCCTGCGCTACCTACTGTGCCGTGTGATTCAAATTTTCAATCGTTTTTGGCCAGATTTTTGGTTGATTTTGTGAATAAAAACAGTGCCGCACAACAAGATACACAGAGAACAGCAGCACGTGTTTGTGAAACTGGCTGGTTTGGAATCCGGAACTTGAAGAGAAAACACCGGAATTTTGGGCTCTACCGATGACCTACCCATGTTACATTCTGCAAATTGCTGTCTCGTTGCGATTTTAAAATTTGAGCTGGATCTCGCTCTGTGCTCTGATTTGGAAATGCGAAGCTTCTGCGGCACATGCTGCGGAGACTGATCGAGTAGGTGGGTCCGTGGGTGACCGGTGACACCATGTGTGATTTGTTTAACTGCTACTAGAAGCACATCAGTTTACAGCATAGCATAGCACATCATGTCATCATGTTTTTTTCTTCTAGTGGACACATCATGCCATCATGTGTGTGCGAATCTGCTGGGGGCCGACCGTGTTTGGCACTCAGCACTACTAGCGGCCCAAGTGCAGTCTACTAGACTGCCAGCGGCCCAAACAAGCACAGCAGTGAGTGTCTCCCGCGGCCTGGCAGATAACTGAGAGAGATGCGAATGGGTTGTAGTAGGACGATCGACGCTACCCACCGGGGTTTTTCCGGGATTTACCGGCGTTGTGCATTAACTGGTAGCGGCGTTAAAAGTCGACGACGAGGCACCTATGGTGACTTCGAGAATGTCCCGGATCTGGCGGCTTCCCCAGTCGCCGGAGGTGCTCATAAGGGGGTAGAGTTTCACGTGCGTGTGTTTCATAGGGGTGAGTGTGCGTGCGTGTTGTGAGTGTCTGCGTTGTCTTTGTGTAATTCTCAAAAAAAAAAAAAAAAAAAAGATAACTGAGAGAGATGTGCCCTTTTTGTTTTTCGTTTCATTTGAACATATATTTTTACTCGGTGTATGTATTCCATACATTGTAAAAAAAAACTAAAGCAAGCAACTAACCAGAGGACGCGATGTGCTGATTCGCCGTGCATATATAATTCAGGTAGTTTGTTTGCCATCAAATTTCATAATTACTTCAAAGAATTGAAGACTCCAAGAAGATGATGTCCCTCCCAAGCTGCCAAGCACTAGAGAAAAGAGTATAGATAGATATTATAGATTTAAAATCCCATCCGTTTCAAATTATAAGTCGCTTTGACTTTTTAGTTCATTCATTTTGCTATGTATCTAGATTACGGACATATTATTATATCTAGCTGCATAACAAAATAGATGTATCAAAAATGTAAAAACCATTTATAATTTCGAATGGAGGAGTACTTCTTTTTGTTCCTAAATAGATAGGTTTCTAAAAAGTATCTTAAGTTAATCTTTTAAACTTTTGACTGAATTTCTAGAAAAAATGAAGATTTATGGTATCAACTTAGTATCATTAGATTTACCATAAAATATATTTTCAAGATGTACATTTTATTTCATAGATGTTTTTTATAAAGTTAGTCAACTTTAAAAAAAGGTTTCAAGGATTTTAGGAATTGATTTATTTGTGGGCGAAAGAAGTATTAGTTATAGATATATATTTATTATAAGGTGTAGATATAGATATAAAGTATAGATAGATATAGATTTTTAATATTAACATTAATCGATGGAAATCAATCCTTTACTCTTATAAGCTTTGTCATTTATTTTCTAAATTATAGTTATTCATTTGCCAGAGATAGAATTCTTTCATGACTAGGTGAACATTGTATATCATGAATTTTCAAGTTTCTTGAATTCAATTAATAACCTCCCACCATTTTTTTTTTTTTTTTTTTTTTTTGCTTCTCTTGCACTTTTCCACTAGGAATCATTTCTTCTCTTCTATTTCTTTTTCTCATCCAAACCACCTAATCGACCAATATGAGGCCGATTTGTGCTGTTCTTGGACTCGGAAAGGTGGTAGGAATTTTTTTTTAAGTAAGAAATTTTGGATATAGATGAAGCAAAAAGGAAAGAAAAGATGGAAGGATTATACTCTTTAATTATTTATCTATGTTTTATTACTTAAATTACGAATTTAAAAAACATTCTATTCGATTGAAATTTTTACAGCAAAATCAATAGAGATCATATTTTTAGTTAGGAACTTTTATGGATTTTATTCTTCTTCTTTTCTTTGAATCTAAAATAGAAGAATAAAAAATATATATTTTTGGATATAGATTTTTAATATAAAGTGTAGATATAGAGAGATGTAGTATATCTTCTTTTTCTTTTCCACCACGTGTCCCAAGTATTGCTCTATGCCCACAATAGCTGGAACTGTAAATACACATATGCTCGTGTTGGATTTAATTGGACTTAATTAAGCGTCTATCGATCATGTTTCTTTTACATTATTAAACTCTTTGTTTGTTGGTGAAACGATGGTGTACGAGCATTGAAATGCCGCTAGTAGGCCGGCCCTTGGTGACTTCGGGTCACAACACGTACACGAGATGAGATTGAGATTGTAATGCAAGGCACGAAAAATAATACGGCACAAACATACAAGTAGTTACATTGTTGGACACAAACTGACACTGACATGCAGATGAATCCATCCAGATGTATCAAAACGACAACACACATGCCGCACGCTGCAAAGTGCAATATATACACAGTACTACTACTGGGACACTGCAATCTCTCCTCAGTGAAAGCAACTTCAAGCAGGGGCCCGGCATTTTTGTGGTTGTTTTCTCATTTGGATTTGGGCTGCTTGACGATCATGACGGAGCAGCACGCGTGGTGCGCGCAGTAGTCGCTGACGCTCCCCAGCAGCGCCCTCTTGATGGCGCCGTAGCCATGGTTGCCCACCACCAGCAGGTCCGCGCGGTGCCTCTCCGCCGCGCCGCACAGCACCGCCCGAGGCTCCCCCCTTCCACCACCTCGATGAGGGCGTGCACCGCGTTGGCGACGCAGACACGGCGCGCCCTGTCCACCACCGCCTCCGCCATCTTGCGCAGGTCCGCGTCCACGTACCTGATCGCCTCGCCGGCTCCTGAGACCCATCGATGGATCCATCGATCGAGAGCATATTATATAACAGAGAAAGGTGAGGTGACCGAGGGGAGGGAGAAAGAGATCGGCGGAAGGTGACGACGACGGAGGACGGACGTACCAGGGCCGCCGACGGTGACGACGGAGGACGGTGAAGGCTTGGCGTGGACGATGACGAGGTCGGCCCCGCCCGCGACGCCGCCGGCGCACGCCACGTGCCGCACCGTCCACTCCAGCGCGTAGTAGCTGTGGTCGCTGTCGTCCACGGCGACCACCACCACCGTCTTCTTCTGCTGCTGCTGCGACTCCTCCCCCTGCAGCCTGGCCCAAACCCGCCGCCGCCGGTGCGGATGGAGCTGCAGGCTCCGTCTTGGCCTCCGTCGCCATGGACGCACACGCAGTACGGTGGGATTGAAGCAAACTGGAACTCTGCTTGGATTGGAGAATTGGACTGGACGCTTTGGATCGGCCGAGCAGTGCAAGTGAAGTGAACGCTGTGAGCACTGAGCAGAGCAGGCGGCGCCGGTAGTATATAGAGAGGCGAGAAGGAGAAGCGATCAGAGCGATGAGGCGAGAGGCGGACAAGCGCACATGAGAAGAGAAAGCAAGCGCGCGAAACGAAACCGGAGGCGCGGCCGGCGCGGAGAGCAGGATGGCGTCTCCGTTTCGGCCTCGCAGCAGCCCCGGTTTTGGGGGTGGTTTACTGGTTTTGGGCAGCAAACCGGCCTCGTGCGCTGCTGGTATGCACTGCTGGAGGAAAAGGATGTTGTCGACCAGCCCACTGGACTGTGCACACTGGACGGAGCACTAGTGATGAGAACGAGTGTGATCGAGTGTGACAAGCGTTATGCCGCTTGACACGTCGTCTCCCACAAACCCGCCGAATATGGCGTGCGTGCGTACGTACGTACGCGAGGACGGCACAAAGTGCAGTGGTCGTCGGTCGTCGCGGGTCAGGTGACGATGCGAAGGAGTGCACGGCAGCCCGGGCCATTTCGTTTCAAACAGTTTTCAATGCGGTAATGCTTGTGCTGGTACGTCCTTTTCCGATCGGACACGTTTGCTGGGCCGGGCCCAACAAACGCCGCTGCCCAACGCGTGCCATGCCACGCTTGTTATCCATTTGCGCACACCGCTTCTTTCTAAAAAAAAAATTGTGCACACCACACCGCACCGCTCGCCGTCGCTCTTTCCTCTCCGCTCCACCGCTCGCCGCTACTCCGTTCTGCTGCTAGTTTTTGCCGCCGCTCCTACCTGCCACTGCTCCATAGCTAGTCTCGCTGCTGCTCTGGAGATCCATGGGAGCGCAGGAGCAGCTGCAGGGGCGGATCGAGGAGCTCCTGCCTGACTATCGCTGCTCTACCTACCGCTACCTCCAACTCCCAAAGCTCGACAGCGGCAGCCATGGTACTCCCCGTGGTAGATCCATGGGAGCACCGGCCTGCTCGCGGTGGTTCCGCCTCACCTGTGGTGGATCCATGGAAGCACCGACCTCCTCGTGGTGTATCTTCAATCCCCATAGTGGATCCCGGCTTACTCGTGGTGGATCCATGGAGCACGATGCAGATTCAGCAACGACGGTGACCCATCATCCCATCTGCACCCCTGACGGCACCCATCCCCCATTTGCCTCCCCTGTTTTCCCCTCATCGCACAACTGCTTTGGATTTCGTGGTGTTTGCAACAGTCATTTTGAGGATGTTGCAATGTGTATTCTCCATGTTGCAGCTGTTACTTTTTAGATGTTGCAACATGTTTTCTTTGTTTGTTTGAAACTATTGAGTTTTAGAGATGTTGCAAACACATTTTTTCGATGTTGCATTTGTAAATTTGTTATGTTGCAACATATGTTTTGCTAGATGTTGCAATATTCGATTTCAAGATGTTGCAACATAGTTTTGTTTCATGTTGCAACTGCCAATTTTGATATGTTGCAACATGTTTTTATAGATGTTGCAACAATGTTTTTCAAGGTGTTTCAATAATTGATTTTCAAGATGTTTCACCGTCTACCTCCTGGCCAGTTTCGATGTTGCAGGTGGGGAACAGATCCTTCGTGGTGGGGAGTGGATTCGTCAGGCTAGGGGTATGATGCAGCGTAGATCAGTGCAGGCCATGTTTTTCGGATGCAGGACCGAGATGCGCGGCGGCGCATATCCTTCATGCAAATCCTTCGTGGGAGGGGAACGGATCCTTCTTGCGGGGATGCGCGCTGGGAGGTTGCGGAGGCAGTCGGTGGGCTGCGCAGGGGCCCATGGGAAGTGGGCCTGGGGCGGGCGTCCGATGGGACTCGACCCCATCGGACGTCCGAGCGCGAGCGCTCCCCCCTTTTCAATGGCTTGGCCAAGGGCTTGGCGCGGCCCTCTCTTTCTCTTATGGGCTGGGTGGTCCCGAAGCTTGTCCGGGCCGATACTGAAATAGCCTCGGCCTCTAGCCCAGAAGAAAGACAGTAATAGCTTTCCCTTTCTTAGTTTTCTTTTTTTTTTTAATGAGCAGCTTAATTCGCATTTGAATTGACTCGTGTTTGTTTGGGAGTAATGGTATTACTATTCCATTGCTCTAGTTCATCATCAGTTTTCAGTGTTGCACATCTTTTATTATGTTATTAATACACCTGGCGTCTCTTTGCATGATTGTACCTATGCATTTTAGATCCTGTTTTTGTATGCCATATATCAAGATACATACTAGGAAAACATCACAATTACTTGTGATTTAGAATGGATGGAGTAGATTATTAGGTATAGACGTTCATGTATGATCATACGTTTCTGGTCGCTATCACAAGTATTTGTTAGCACACAAAAACAATATTTATGGTTGGAAAAGGAAATTTTATGGTTATAAATTAATTAATTTGGTCATAAGCATTATATTTGTGATGGATCCAATTTGTCTCCACAGTGATGAAGATAATACATACTACTCTATGGTTGAAAAGAAAGATGTTTTGGAAAAGGTTTGGGTCAAACATTGGGAACATAAATGAATAACTTTGAGTTTAGAAATGTGAAAATCATATCAATAGATTTGTCTTGAAAAATACTTTCATAAAAGTATACATATATAATATTTTAATAATTTTTTTTATAGAAAAGAGAGTTAAAGTTCTTATTTGTGGAGGCCGTATCGCCAGTAATAAACGTCTTTCTTTTCAACTATGGAGAGAGTATGCAATCATTAGGTTGAGACTATTCAAATTACTCGAATAAGTAGGCCTTGTCCATTTTATCCTTTCAAATTGAGGGCATGTTTCGATCGTGCCCTACGGCGCTACCTAGCCAGGCAGACCATTAGGTTCATGTACACGTTGTTGAGATTAATTAGGATAATTAATCATTATTGATCAATTATTGTAAATTCCCGTCATTAGCAACTGCAAATGATGGTTCCAGTGGGCACCACCGAAAGGACATATCTCTCCAATAGGCACATCTTTCTAACAAAGGCAACTGCATTCTGCATATAACCAAAACATTGTACACAGAAGAATACACGATCAATTAGTAGTACCATATGTAATGCTCGGAAAATATTTGGAATGCATACAACATTTCAAGCTCAGGATCACGTACTAAATGTACTAAATAAACTGAATCCATGGTTTGTCACATGTTGTAAATATTGACTTCAGAGGAGTTAGTTGAACTCGCTCTCGATGGCATCAATATCTCACAATGAAAATGGACATCAATATTGAGTTCAAAGATTTGTTAATTTGCTTAATATTGCAAATAAACTGCCAAATGCATTTACTGATCGTTAATCCACTAGAAGTATAAGCCAGAAAGAGTAGTGGTACTAAGTAAAACAACTCAGCTCGCCAATTGGAAATAACAAGGGGAGAAGTATGGCTGTAAAGTAGGATTGTTTATGATAGCAATAAAAGACTTTCCTTCTAAGATAGGAAATGCAGGTCAACTTATGATAGCCAAAATCTTGTCAGTAAATATTGGTTATTACCTTGTAGATAAATATCATCCACAAAACCTAGCTCAGAGGTGCACCAAAATACTGATGTTGGGATATCGAAAAGTGCCCTAACTCTCGCTTTGGGAAGTCGCAATGAGTCATTCAGGGTATATTTGGAGTTGATAATCGGAGAATTATATCATATAAAGGCTGCATGTTGCGACACATACTTCTCTACATAAATTGTATACAATATTCTAAGTTATCTAGTTAATAAGACCATGGCAGAGTGCTTTGTCACTCTTACTGGAACTTGTTGAGTTATACATAAAGATATAGTCTTGATCACAAGAAAAGAGAGTTAGGGGATGTAAAGCTAACACCTCATGGTACTTGGATACAAAGTGTTTTTCGTCCTAGAATGGATTGAAAAACAACGTGGTGGCGAGATACAATGCAAGACTAGTAGTACAAAGGGGTACAAGGGGTTTACGTAAAGCCCAAGGCATTGTTTTTCAATGTAGTTATTCTCCATAATAAGTTATAAATTTTTGATACTACCTTTGATTGGTAGTACAAAAGCATCAATCTTTATCGTTGATAGATGTAGTGATTTCACATGATCTGATCACTTTCGATCTGGTATATTTGTGAAGTTTCTAGGAAGGAGTTCACAAACTTATCTTCATATATAAAATCGCAGCGTTCAGAGATACGTCAGCGCGTTCCTGTTTCCACTTCCTGCCACCTTGGCAGGGATGGATCTACTAGTGGGGAGGAGGAGGAGGGGGGGGCTCAAGCCCCCTCTACAGCCATAGATCTTCTAAAGCCCCTATGTTTTCTTTTGAATTTTGGACTTTTTATTACTCATCAAATAAAGCCAAATCACTGGGTCACCAACTGCGGCATCTGCGACCATGGGGCGGCCTCGTCAAAACCAAAGGTAGCATCTTCTGCGTTGGGCTTGACGCCCAAACGAAGTGCATCGTCGCTGTTTTGCAGCACAGTTGTCATAGTCGCCATGCTTGTGTCAACAACCCGGGCTACCACGTGTTGCCTCTAGCCCGTGTAGGATGTATGCGCCTAGGAACGTGGCGACCATGACACTAAGAACAAATATGATAGCGATCCACTTTGTTGGTAGGTTGATATTATGGGAATGTTCAAGGTGAGGAGCGGGTGTGGGCGTGCGCGGGGGGCAGGGGGGTTGGAGGTGGATCACCGCACGCCGCACGGTGTTGTGCGTGACAGTGCAATGGCGGTGGCCAGTGGCGAGAGTTTTTGTGGTGTAGTTGGTGGTATGGCACGAGTGGTTCGGCAGGGCCGGGGCGAGGAGCGAGCAAACGTGAGGGAGCGTGCCGCACGCGGTCCGGTGCCACCGTCGTGGATGCCTCCAGTGCTAGGGCGGGGCGAGGAGCGGCTGGGGGCAGGGACACCGCCCTTGGGGGCATCCGGCGATGGGCCGGAGCGAGGAGGCGGGGGGGGGCGGGGGCATGGAGGGAGTGTGCTGACCAGCCCGTGCGTGCGGTCCGTGCGAATCCGCCGTGCAGGCACACAAGGCATAGGATCAAGCACAATTTTGATGAGCAGCATGCCACTACAATTCTACTACGGAGTACGGTAAACAACACTTCAAGCCTGAACTCCGTGCGCCGCGCGGTAAAACAAGTTACCGGTTGCGTCTTCTAGACTATACCAGACCAAATGGGGCCAAGCCGGCTAGGCCGGCACTAGCACGGTACTAAAAACCATGGCCCAACCCGATGCCATCGTGGTAGTTCCTAGCACGGGCTGGAGTGCCATGCCTGAGCCGCAACTTCTTCCTACAGTGCACGGTATGATTATTGGGTTGCTACAATATGACACCTTTATTCTCCACCATTGGAGCACTAATGAACCACAACCGTTGGATACAGTTATATACGTACGTATCTCTGTCCCCTAATTCCTAAACCCTAACTTCCTCTTTCTCATTCTCATTTCCTCAGCAGCCACAGCCAGAGCACAACGCGGAGAGCGGAGGGGTTGGCATCATAGTCGCGTGGCCATACCCTGGTTTAGTCAACACACTGTCCTTACTAAAGGAAAATATATACCTACCCAAATATGTTGGATTATTTAATCCCCAAATCAATAATGTTATGTCCAGAGAAATCACCAGGTCGAGGTGGTGAATGAAGGACCTATTGAAGTTAACACTTCTCTAGAACGGGCTTCGTAGTAGCCGTGGCTAATGTCTCTACCTCAGCTTCTATCGTGCCGATGTGTTTTGTGCCTCGCGCTGGTTAGCAGATGGCTCCACGTCTGAGCTGTCCAGTCCTGAAAACACCCATCGAATTCACACGTGTTTTATTGTGTGCACATGGGACCCATGAGGCCATGACAGTGTGTGACCAATGCATCTCCTGCCGCGCGCTTGCTTTGCTTGTCAAGTCATGATCTGATAGATCCAAGACTAATTTTTAAGTATTAATTCGTCTCGCTTATAGCTGCCTATTAGAGATTTAGAGATCTCCTGAGAGAGGTAAGATAAAGAATTGTCATGCATGGACCTATAGAGCCTATTCGATTTGCATCAAGCGTAGAAATACAAACATCTTTTGCTGCCAAACTAACCCAATCAACTGTGGTAAAAGTGAATTGTCCTATAGCGTATAAAGAATTAGAGCTCATGCACCACAAACGTACTACAATTTAGAAATTTAATTTGAAGTGGTGAATCAACGAAGGAGCTTAAATGTGAAGTGGTGTCGTGATTATAAATGGCACCGCATTTAGAAACGGTAATAAATAAATCCTAACCCATTCGGGGGCCCGCAAGCGGTAGCGCCGCCCATCAGCCTTTGCTGCTGCCAGCCAACTGAGTGCAGTGGGCCTTGGGCCGCCGGCCTTGCCAAGTGCGGAAAGGAAACCTGGCCCACCTTCCCTTCCTATTCGTTGAGTCCTCACAATTCGTCCATAATTGGAGGGCACAAAACCCACCATGCATTTCATCGCAGTCCAAGTGAAATTTGTATTCCTTGCTTGTCAAAAATATTAAACCGGTAGCTTGGCGTGCTAATAAAGGAATAGCTAATTTTGAAATGGCGTGCGTCATTGCGTGCATGGTCGCTGAGTGGCCGGATCGATCGGTTGGCCGTCTTGCATTGGATCCATGACTCGCAGTCGTCGCCACTCGGCGGTGGCGTTTCCGTCTACGCAACAAAATCCTACTCCCTAATCCTAGTCTACTCTATTGAGCATCACCATCCTAGCTCTCCATCCCGGAAAATCAAAGAAAAATATAATAGGCAGCAGGTGCCGATAGAGATGGGATGGCGAGGGATCGATCGGATATTCGGACAGGAACACGTACTAGTACACGTTTGCCGCTCCAGCTACGGCATTGATTATTGCGCAGAGAACTGACTGCGCAAAGCCGCAAAGCTAATTCAAATAAACCACCCGGTCAACTGCTTCCGTTCTCTTTTCTTTCTTTTAATTACGACTGAACAGCTAGAAAAAAAATATACAAGAAAAAAGAATACTCCTTGAATTCTCTTTCTCTTGTATAAGACACAATTTGGGATAGACGACACAATTTTTCAAAATACGCTTGTCCTTACTATTTTATGATAACTAGATAGTAGTAGTACATTTAATTATAAATCTAACAATATTAAGTTTAATAATTAGCCAAATTATTAGTCAAAGATATTAGAGTTTCGACCTTGATATCCGTGTGCACCTTAGACATGTCTCTTTATATTCAGTTTAATAGATTGCAACATATGCATTTTTTGTATGAAGTTCCAACATATTCTTGAGAAGTCAAACAATCTTAATTTCAACTAATTATTGAAAAGATTCTAATATTGATGATGCATAATAACTATCGTTAGATTAATTATGAAATACCTTTATAGTAACTAAGAAATGCCTATGAAAAGATACTACTATTTATGATACAAAAACATTTGGTCTGTCCAAATTAACTTCAGTGAAGAATAACAACACCTTTATTAGGTTGATCTTTAGTTATAGACCAATGAGGAAAAGTACCGTGGAAAATATTAGGTATAGAGAAAATCCTACTGATATGGTATTAGTTGCATTGGCCCTTAGAGGATATCTATTAGGTTGATCTTGATGTGGAGATATTTGAAAAAAAAAATCTAATCTATATCTTACTTGGACAAGCTTCCTAGCTAATGGATGTGGTGCCGGCCCCGGAAGAATTTAGAGATATGTATCTCCCATCTCCCTGTGGCAGCAAAAATGGAAAGTAGCTACTCCGTAGGTTTCAAGACACGCTAGTCTATGGCTCTTGATGTCATATGGAAAATATTGGGCATGGACAGAAAATCCCTTGATCTATTATTAATTGAACGGGCACTTAGTAGATATTATTAGGTAGATGGAGAAGAAACTTAGAGTACAAGCCAAATTGTACTAGCTCTAATCCTATTCTATCTCTAGGATTGTATGGTTGGTCGTCTTTGGAGTTTCCCACCTTCTGAATTTTGCAAGTGCGAGGTGCTTCTGAAGTTTTGATACGGATGCAGACACCTGAACCCAAATAACATCATCAGAATTGTTTCGATCTATACAAAATGCCTGGGAAAACAGACATTTTTTCTTACATATTACAGAAAAATCTTTTTTTTTTTTTTTTTTGCCCATGCCAAAACTAGTAGCCAAAGTCGATGGTAGTAATAAAGCCGGGCCCACAGATAAGTTGATCAAAGCGGTTAACCTTCCTCGCTGTAGCCGACCACTATTTAACAGCATCCGCGGCTTGGCGCTACGACCTTGCACTTCCACCTCCTCCCTCAGCTCACCTCGCACCCACCGCCGCGTCGCCCTGCCCGTGACACCCCGCGGGCCTGGCCGAGCGCGGGCGGCACCGGCAGGATGAGCTCCACGGCCGCCGACGTCCACCACCGGCGCTTCCTCCGATCAGGACGGCGCCGCAGCCCGCCGCGTGCTCCTCGGCGGCCTCGTCGTCGACGGTGCCGGCGCCGGACGCGGAGTCGGTGGCGGCTACCTTTCCGTCGCTGGAGAAGCAGGGGAGGCCGACTCGGAGGCCCAGCAGGAGCAGGAGCAAGAGCAGGAGCAGGAGACGGAGCCGACGACGCCGACGTCAGAGGAGAGCCAGCTGCGGCCGCCGACCGAGTGCCCGCCGGCGCCGCGGAAGCCGGCGTGGGCGCGTCCCTCGGCGCTCGCCAAGCGCAAGTTCCAGTCGTCTTCCGCGGCGCCGTCGGCGCGCCGGACCTTCTTCCCCGTCGCCCGTGACCTCACCACCGTGTTCCGCGCCCTGCCGCCCAAGAAGCGGATCCGCGCGGGCTGACGACGACCGGGCCGACGGACATGGGCCGGGACCGATCCGCGCCGCCGTGGCTCAGTTGGAAACGCCGGCAACTGTGTTGTTCTCCCTGGCGTGCCGGACAGGACAGGACAGGACAGCGGCCGCGACCTCACCGGCCGGCGGCGGCTCGTGGATCTGGGTGCCCGCCATTGACCTCGACGACGCCGTCAATAGTCGCCTGGGCATGGTACAGTCAGTCGTACAGAGCTTTCGTACAAATTATGTGTTGGTTTATTAATTTTTTCCCTCTGTTTTTTTGGGGAAATTGTAGAATTGGAAAAAGGTTGTTATTTAAATTATAGGGAGGATGAATGGGGAAAAAATGGAAGCTTGTAAAGTGATTTGTTTCAAAAAAGAAAGCTTGTAAAGAGAATTCCCAGAGATTTGTTCATTGTATTTGTTGAACTATAGTCACCTAAAGAAAAAAAAGATTATGGGCTCAGCTCAGTTGTTGTTCTGTACTTGTGTGTTGCTTTCTGGTGGCATTGGTTCCTGTGTCAATTGCAGCGGAAAAGTTGGTCGGTAGAACGAGCAGAACAGCTCATCTAGAAGTGTGTCCGAGTCTGACAGTAGATGGGAGAAGAAACAATCCTATCCTGCAGACACAATGATGTGCCAGTATTTGTGATGCTGATGGGGATCAGATCTTGAGAATTAGTTGAGATTGTTATGGTTGTGGATGGATGGTGGATGCGTCCATGGACCGGATCAGTGGCAGGAACGTGTTGGAGATGAAGAGACGTGGGTAGAGATGTTGCTGGGGATGTACTTGGGGCTCTTTTGTCCCCAGCACTAGTGATTAGTGAGAGGAGATAGATAGATAGATAGATAGATAGACGGCTGCAGATGATGATTCTTCTGTCTATTCATGAGAGCAGCTGCATGCATGGGAAATGAACAAGACAGACAGAGAATGGTAGTTTCTTTTTCATTCACTTGACGCATCCCTGGATGGATCGATGCCTCTGTCCAGACTCCAGTCCAGGCCACCAGTCCTTATTTATCTCTCTGAATTCCCTGTCCTGTGCTATAACCACATGCTGATCACGGTACATTCCTCCTCCTGCTAACCTGGTAAAGATAAAAGAAGGTCAAGCTGGAACACTTGTTCCGTTGACAATGGCAAATTGGCAACGAGGGATGTATCACATTCAGAGAGAAGCCGCTTGTGTAGTTGTGTGGTGTCTGCAGAGCACAAGTAGCCTCGCATTCACATGCAGCCATGTGGAGCTTGCGATTTTGGTTGTTGTTGGGGACCCATTCCATGGCGACTGGTGGTGTGGTGATGGAGGGACGGACGGAGGTTGGTTGGAGACTTGGAGTGGAAGGTTGGAAGCTACGTGGCATTTGTTCCTTTTTGTTCTAAACAATTGTTCCCTTACTTCACTTGATTCACATGGGTTGTTGCATCTACGGTTGGAGGCTTCCTTGCTGCTCGTGGCCAGCCTCAAGGAATCGGTCTCAGTCCCTACTGTCTGGTTTTTTTTTGGGAAAGCCATCATGAGATAGAGGGAGGGAGAGAGCATCTTGTTGCCTCCTATGCGGGCGGCGGGCGGCGCATGCAGATGGTGTACGCGCGTCCGTTGCGGGCGGGGCATGTGCACGAAGGGCAGCTTGGAGGGGAGGCAACGCCACGTTGCCACACACACCGTGAAAGAGAGAGAGAGAGAGAGACTAATTCCAGGTCACACCAAAGATGGGGAAAAAAGAGTAAAAAAACGTAACCGTTCTCTCCGTTCCGTTCGTGACGCACGGCTGCACACGGCTCTGCTGGTGCAAGCTGTAGCGTGCGGTGCCGGTGAGGGCAGTAAAAACGTCAGGGGGCGTGGCGTGCGTACCCTGAACAGTCGGGGAGGAATTTTTCCTGCTGGCCTGGCCGCTCTGCTTCTGCTGTCTGCTCTGCTGTCGGCCGGAGCCTCTGGTGGGCTGTCATCTGTGCCTGTGGTGTGGCGTCGTCGTCCTACTGTCCCCAAGCCCAAACATTCTCGACAGACGAAAATCTTCCCCTGCCGTCCTTCCTGCTGTGCCTGCTGGCAAGTCGTAACTACCACACCGCATGTTATGTTACTGTAATAGTAGTTCGCCGTTACTGAACCTGTCGGATCATCATATCGTCCCGGCGCTAGTAAAGACATCCGCGTGGCGTGTTGCAGGTTACTCCCTCTGTCCCAGTAATTGTCGTTCTACGACCACGGCGTTGTCCCAACGAGTCTGTCGTTTTAGCTTCGGGACCACAAGTGATGCTCTCCATCCTAGCCTGCAGCTGCGGCCTTTTACTTTTGCCAGACTCTCGCACGCACCCGGGAGGGAGAGAGTGTGAGTAGCAGGGAGGAAAGAGAGGGAACCAGGAATAGTACTCCGTACTCCGGACGACAGAACTGCATGCTCGTTGCCTAGCTTCCTTGGTGCGTGTGCCCGTTCCCAGAACGACGAAGTTCGTGGGACGGAGGGAGTACTTAATAGTACTTACTGTTATTTGTAGGACTACTATGCTAATTGCCTCTCACACTAACTACTTAATCAAGGCTCTAATCAGCCAGGTCAGCAGTAACTACTGTTAAAGAAAACACCCCGGTAGCTCGCATTATTATACATATAATATAATCACGGAACGTAACCATGGATGGATCTGACTCTGCACCTGGTAATAATATTGTAATAACCAACAACTGCTAATTCTTTCTACTAGTGGTAGTAGTTTCCTTGGAGTAAGTAAAGAATAATAAACCTAAATCGCTGTGGTATCCGATCCGAGATGGTTACTCCATACCTTTCGCTTTATTACGTACCCTTGCTTTGCATCCAATGCAGCTACCACTCGATCCATTTAACAAAGGGATCAGGATCAACCAGCCGCACACACAAGAAGAAAAACCTGTGTTAGCAAAGCAGCAGGCTGACACCGTAGATCCGGTTGCCAGGCGCCAGGCTTCCGTTGCAAGACGGGTTGGGTGGCTGGTGGTTGGCCAAGGTATCTTTGCACGTTCTCCGCGGTGCTACGCACAGCAAAGGCAAGAAAAAAAAAGGTACGGCGCCATGTGTTTGGAGATCTTGCTTGCCTGTACAGATACAGTGTACACGTAACACGGCTCACGCTCTGCTTGCGCCGCCGGCGCGGCGGCCGGGAATCCTATGATGGCCGGCCGGCCATGCATTTCCCACTGTAACAACAACCAACGACGCAATGGAATGCGAGACAGAGACACCGTGTACCGACCGAGTACGTACTGGCAACAGTTTTACTGGTCCAGCACATTGTTGTGTGCTTGCAGAGTTAATTATTGGTTGCGTGTAAAGTATTGTCCGACCGGATTTATGTCGCGTACGAAATTTCGAAATTAATCATTATTACAGGATTCTGTTACATGCATGATGGTGTTTCATTGTTGTTGGATCGATCTGTTAATACAGACGTACTACAGTAGTTCACTTTCCCCCCCGGGGGGGGTGAATGGATTTATGACGTGATTAGATGGACGAGATCCACATCGAGTTAGCAAAGTGTGGTGTGGCAGATCTAGAAGCAAAGGAACACAGATAAACGCCGCCGGATCTCTGTCACACACACCGACTTGCGGAGCCACTGCTTGGTGGGACCACTCCACGTGTTCACAGTTACTCGATCGTGGTTACTTGCTTAACAAAAAGAAAAGAGGAAGTTCCTCCAGGGAAAAAAGAGCTACCTGCTCAAGTGTTCTCCTCAAGTGTGTTGTGTCAGCGAATGCCTTTTTTGTCCTCTCGTCTTGCAACTGAAGCAACACTGATGAGTGTGTCCTGGCGTGCAGGTGAGAGTGAGAGTGGCACAAGTCCAAATCTTGATTCTCAAGCAAAGCAAGGCCATGGTCCTGTTCCTTCCATCCAGCCTTGCATTGCCATCTCCGATCATCTCTCTCTCGTTCGATCTCCTACTACTACTGGGAGTAGTATACTAGACTTTTGACCACCCGGCCCCAAGCCTGAAGCCTTTCGGGCCGGGCACACATAACGGTGCTACATGGGATCCAATGCCAGCCAGTCCCATCATCACTTCGCTCCCTTCGAGGATGATCTGTCTGCGCCGGAGCTCAACCAAAAAGCCTGCAGCTGGAAAAAGGCCGCGAGGTGAGGTTTCTGTTTTGTCCGCTTTGTCCTGCTACTCTCATCTGCGATCTGCCCTTCTTCTCCATCCCTCACTACTGTTTCTAGGCTGTCTGGCTGTCTGCCCTCCAGATTAAAGTATGGAATTGATGCACCGTCATGATGATGTGGAGAGCAAATTGAGTACTGTAGATAAATCTCCATCAATCCATGTCGGTCATCGAAATATACTACTACTTTTTTTTTAAAAAATGCTCCTAGTACTCAGCCTTGGACTACGAAATGCGATGTGGATCCCAAATATACTACACCCTCTGTCCCCAAAATAAATGACGCTATGGGAGCGTCTTGGGTCAAACTTTCTCAACTTTTGGTAGATTTGTATAAAATACGTGCAACATTTAAATCTTTAAATAAATTTGTTAAAAAACTAGACTTAAAGATCTTTCCAATGATACTAATTACTTAACATAATTATTTTTATATTTTAATATACAATTACCCAGATTTTGAAAATGTTGACTTCTACGTCGGTACGCCTTTTATTCTGGGACGGAGGGAGTACGTATTCTAATCTGAATCATTGCATATAAGGACGGTGTGTCGGGTGAACCGCTGGGTGAAGCCCCATTTCATGTGTACGTGTCCATTTGATGCGAGACGCCCAAAGCCCAAGTAGGGAACCGTAGGACTGCGTGTTACGGGGATCCATTTTTAACACGGTAGTGACTATACGGAGGTGAAAATGACTTGGGGTGGTTTATTGCGCATCTCGCCCTCCCGCCCGGCCTCACCGTCACGGCGAGTTCCAAATTCGATGGTTCGTAAATGGCGTGAGGTATTCGTACATGTACACTTGCTCAGTTACTGACTTTAACCACGTCACCCCCGGATATATACAGTGCTAGCTTGCCGTTCCTTCCGCAATGTCCTCGGCGACTAAATCATCCACGGGGGTGGGTGCAATACTGCAATGCACACTGTAATGGGCGTACTACTAGATGTGGACTTGTCTGGCACGATCGAGTGGCCTTATTAGCGTTGCAAACAAGCAACTGAAGCAAGGAAACAAACGGCATACTCGAATGATCCACCTGACCTGATCGATCTTACATGCATGCTTATCCATCCATAATATCCATATCCTCCGCCTGCGGCCGATCCACCAGTCCACAGGACACTGCTGTGATGTGATGAGCTGATCGAGCGTGTATGTAGCCAAGCCCAAGCCTAGGTAGTAGATCTGGAGGCCGGCCTTGCGCCGGATCGGCACGGCGGATGGATCGGAGCTGGAGCCCGTGACCGGAGCTCATCCTGTCCGCAGAAGAATCCCTCTCCGATCCGCTGGTGCACAGAGGCACAGAATCGGTTGCCCCACCCATGACAGAGGCGCTGATTATTCCTTTGTCCTGTCTGTCTGGACGCTTGTGCCTGTGCCTGCCTGCCTGCCTGATGTGATCCATCGGATCCAGCGGCGGCGCGAGGTGGCCTGACACTTGCTTCTAGTATATGCGTGCACTGGATCAGAGGCTACCGCCGGCAAGGCATTCGTTCCTTTTGGATGCTTGCTTTGCTCCGTTCCCTCGTTCTGTCGGTGGGTGCTACAAAGCAGAGAGCGCTAGTACACTGGTCACCAAACCAAATGTGACCATAACATCATTTTTGCACGGGAAAGTGTAGTAACTAGCAACTACTTGTACAACAAAACAGGAGTATGTACTAGAGAATCACTTCTCTATGTAAAAACTCCACTACAATTTACCTCCGTTCCAAATTTTGACTTTTTGACTTCAAATTTGACTAAAAAAATGTATGCAACATAGTCAAATTTAAGTTATTCTTGAAAAACCTATGTTAATAAAATAAGCCACAACAAAAAAGAAGTGATATTTTTAACGAATTTTTTAATAAGACGAATAGTTAAATTTAGGGTTAACAAGAGTCATATTTTTCGACGAATTTTTAGTCAAATTTAGAGTTAATAAAAAAGAGTCAAACAAATTGTATATATACGAGCTTTTAGTATCACTCTGTCTACCCACCCCTGGGTCCATCTTATGGATCGTATATATACGAGCTGACCCTTTGGTTTTTACAGCTTTCAGTCTGCAGCTACAAACCACTATCCAAAAGACAAATCAAAACTCGATTTCTCTTACTTTTAGTGTACTAGTATAAAAGTTAGTTAGGATACAGGTATACCGGCCTGCTAGACTGATAGCCATGCATGACTCCATGAGAGCTCTGCTTTTGACATATACATTTATTTAATTATTCCAAATTCACAAGTCAACGATCAGATAGGAATGTACTCCTAGAGCCGGATTGGCCGGCATCAAGTGCATCCAGCTTGTCTTCAACAAAAAAAAAAGTGGATACAGCCGTAATCTATGCCGAGCCACGGTAGCAGCCCGACCAAACTTGCAGACCTTTTGACAACCAGATCAGAAACACACAGCCACCTACGCGACTCATCTGAAATGGCAGCATTATTGTCTACTCCTACTGCGGATAGTCATCTAGAAATTGAAATTGGAATATAATGCAACCGTCCGAGTCGTGAATGCTACATGGGCCGGTCTTCCTAATGGACCTGGCTGGGCCTTTCATCCACACATCCGGCGTTTTCTTCCTTCCTAACGGGCAACGGCAGCCCAGGCGCCCTCAGGCTCAGATCCCTTCCGACTGCCACCTTCCCCCGCTACTGCCTGCTGCCCGCCGCCGCCTCTCGAGCTCCACAGGACCACCACCTACGTCCTCGAGATGATTGCGCAGGTCGCCGCCGCCTCGCCTCCATCACCTCACGCGACCGCGAGAGCGAGATCCAGACCGGCCTCCGCTCGTCTCGTCCTAATCGGGGAAGCTCGTCGCCTCCGAGGGTACCACACCAGGGCTGCCGAGTAATCCACCCCTTTTTTTTTTCGATCGGACCATTCACCAGTGTTTCATTAAGAGGATGGAAAAATCCAAATTCGAATACAAATGAGCTCCGATGACGAGAAGACATCGGAACGAAAACACGGAAAAAAAAGACACACACCTATCTACTGATGTTCTATTCTTAGATTACATTACGCCTGTGTTTTGCGACCAAAGCATCAGCAACGGCTTTATCGTGGAGAACCCTGCCTGCACCCAATCATCGGCGTCGAGAATGAGTTTGTTGGCGACAACAGACATCGTTGAAACCTCATCTCTAAAGACCCTTGCATTTCTTTCTTTCCACAGCGTCCAGCAGATAAGTAGCAGGAAGGAATCGAATGCCGCCTTGGCGTCCTTGCTTAGTCGCCTCCTTTGCAATAGCCACCAATCTCCAATATCATGACACCCCTGTGGCGCCAAACCTGTTAAACCCGCCGGTGAGAGGAACCGGTACCAAAGCTCCCTAGCCACCACGCACCCTAGGAATAGGTGCTCGCAAGTCTCACTCTCCTGGCCACAAAGAGCACAAGCATCATCATCTTGCAGGCCATGACGGTGGCGCCGAGCCGAAGTCCAAATCCGTCTGTGAAGCACAAGCCAAAAGAAGAACTTGATCTTTGCCGGCGCCTTCGTGTGCCAGAGTTCCTTGGCACCGACCAAAGATGTGGAACCGGAGAAAAAAGCGCGGTACGCCGAGGAGGCCGAGTAGACCCCATTGCCTGTCCACTTCCAAACAAACCTATCCACCCCCTTGGTCTCGTACTAGTACAGCAATTGCTACTGGCGTTAGCTTTGGCTTGGTAGCGGTAGTAGAAGCGGTTGCAATGAAATGGGAGGGAGGTGCAGGCTGATGGTTTGTGTGTGTATTCGTCGATCTGGAATACTAGTGGTCATGATCTGTACGATTGGATTCGGAATTTGGGCTTTGTTTCAATTGATTATTAATAGGCGATGATACATACGATCAGTTTCTGGAACATAATGTTGTGATTACTGTTTGCTAATTGCAATGGTTGGTTGGAATACTGAATTTTCGAGCGTGCTTAGATAGTGCTTATAGTTCCTCTGCTATCCTCGTCCATGTCTCCTTCCATATGGTGATTCTGCAAATTGCATTGGGTTCTTTGTTTACCTGTTGATTCCTGTGCTCATCTACCTGCAGATGTCAATTACTCTTCTTTTTTTTTGGCAGTTATAAGCTACTTTGGGAATGTGAGAAGCAAGTCTGGGCAGCATTTCTGTTCTGAATCTTGAGAATATGTATGAAGCTGTTTTACCAGTTCCATGTGGCATTGTAACCTAGCCTGCTCTTGTGGAAATACAAAGTTTGACATCTGTGGCATCACTTGCTTGGTATTTTATGATTTTCAACATTGTCCTACTGCCATGCTTGTTCGTAACTGATCTGCTGCATGGAGGTTTCTCTTTCTGCCCCATCTTGTATTATATTACTGAAAATTTGCCCTACAGATAGTTTATTACAAAGCATGGGGTTTATTATCATTGTTTAAATCTCTGATGAGGAGAGTTGTCTTCATTTGTTTGATACTCTCCTGGGTCCTGTCAGCTAACTGATAATTTAATTGCATCCTTCTCCATGCCTAAGCCCAACACTAATATAGTTTTTGCGGTGTGTCACATACTCACCTAGAACATGCTTAGCAAGACTTATGATAATGAAAATCTGTGTGTCTTGTACTCTAAGAGCAACTCCAGCGGTTTGGCATTTGGGCTTAGCATTCCATATTTAAGCCAAAATATATGAATTTCCTCTCCAATAGTTTGGCATTTGGGTTGGCAAATTGGTGAGACTTGGCATTTGAGGGTCCAAGCGCGCATATTTGCCAAGTGAATCTCAACTTGGCAAAACTCATCTCCTCGTTTGCTGCTGCTTCTCTCCCATGCATGCCGCATGCAACCACTAATTTGGGTTTTACCAAGTTAAAAATGTCAAACCGTTGGAGATGGGGTTTGATTTAACTTGACAAACATCTCACGGACTTGGCAAATTGTAACTTTTGCCAAGTGTAATTTGCCAAACCATTGGAGATGCTCTAACTGCCATGCCTAGATTTAGTGTGTACCCAGACTTTCAGAATGTAAGTTTGGGCCTGCACGTTGCTTGCTTGGTATCAATGAATTTCTTGAGACGTCAATTCTGACTGCCTATATGGCTTTAGTAGTTTTAGTTGACAACATGTCCTAAAGTCCTAATCTACCTTCAGTTGTCAATTGTAATCATTGCTCTAGTAAGTTTCTGCAATTGGTGCTTTCTCAAGCTAATATGAATCATGGGGTATGGATCTTTGATGGCTTGCATCTCTACTGGCTACTGCTACATCTCTCATCCTTATTTGTTCCTTGGATATACTTTGAGCAGGATATGACAACCCTGCCAATGGAAATTCAGAGAGAGAAATTGTCATGGGCAGCCTGTCAGCAGGCTGCCGTGAGAGGAGGCTATAGCGAGTGGCTGAAAATAGGAAAGAAGAATAAGTTTCCCTTTGCTCTCCTTAAGTTTAGTTCCTTTTGCTCTCCTTGAGTGTAGGCATGCTAGTGTGAGGCTGCATGTTAGTGTGAGGGTGTGAGGCTGCATGTTAGTGTGAGGCTTGGCTATTTCTATTCCCTGTAATCGGCACTTTGGAAATTAATCAAGAATCGGTTATCTCTAATCTCCTCTCTCTCTCTCCCAATGTCTCTCAAACGCCTAGGGCTGCTACCCTAGAACTAAGCCTGCGGTAGAGGGGTTACCTCACCGGAGAAGACACTATCGTCATGGATCCAAGGTCCATGACAACTTGGTATCACGAGTCCGGCGATCCTCGCCTACTTGCTCCCGCTCACCATCACCACCATCCACCGCCGCAAACCACCCTCTAACCTCACCGGAGAAGACACTATCGTCATGGGATCCAGGAGGACAGAGTTGTCGCCTACATTTATTTTATATTTTATTTCCAAATATATTTCACATTTTAGTCTTTAATAACAGAGGTGAGCCGAGATGAAAAAGGCTTAACCTTAAGTCGTGTCAATTAGGTCTATGGCAGCTCGAGGACGAGCTGATCCTCAAGGGAGGGGGAGATGTCATGGGCAGCCTGTCAGCCAGGCTGCCGCGTGAGGAGGCTACAACGAGTGGCTGAAAATAGGAAAGAAGAATAAGTTTCCCTTTGCTCTCCTTAAGTTTAGTTCCTTTTGCTCTCCTTGAGTGTAGGCATGCTAGTGTGAGGCTGCATGTTAGTGTGAGGGTGTGAGGGTGTGAGGCTGCATGTTAGTGTGAGGCTTGGCTATTTCTATTCCCTGTAATCAGCACTTTGGAAATTAATCAAGAATCAGTTATCTCTAATCTCCTCTCTCTCTCCCAATGTCTCTCAAGCGCCTAGGGCTGCTACCCTAGAACTAAGCCTGCGGTAGAGGGGTATAACCTCACTGGAGAATACACTATCGTTATGGATCCAAGGTCCATGACAGAAATAAAATCCCTGGTTGTACTATTCACATCTATATTCTTGACTCAACAAAATATTGTAGGCACAGCAATGTTCAAGGTTCTTTCACTAAGTGGATCCACTGGGCTTCATGTAAACATGCCAAGCAATAGCACCCTGATCTAATTCAGATCTCAGAATAATCCCGCATACTGTACAACATATCCAAATATTAGAGTTCCACCATACTTTTGAGAAAACTACAGGTGAAAAAATTTATATTATTTGATCTATGTACGGTTTGTTGTATTTCACATAACATTTCATTTACATAAAATATGACATCAAGAGATACATAGAATTGAAGCATCATAGACATCTTCAATTATTTTATTTAGATTATCACCTGCAACTGGAAACATCTTGCACATTTTCAGCTCTACTTATTCACTTTTGTTTGGAAATTACTGCAGATTTGTTCTTGCTCCATGTTCTGCCGCCACAAGAGATCTAGTAAACTTGAGGTATGAATCTCGATAGCATGCATCTCCTTGACCGCATCTTGTATCGGTGTCCTCTCTCTAGGCTGTTTTCTTGAGCAGGATACCCCAAGAGAAATGACATGAACCAAACATTTCTCAATTATGTTTCTTGTATTGTTGTCATAGGTGCTAGTGTGCAGCCACATTGTCGTATCGGCTATCTCCCGATTTTATCCGGAAGAGCATCCTCTGAAAACTTATGTAGATCCATTGAACCTCTAAACATATCATCTGTTGGACCCCTCCCTGTAAAAATCTCGAGCAGCAATATGCCAAGGCTATAAACATCACCAAAAAAAGTCTTTGGAAGAACCTTCACCATACTCTATTGTTATGCAAAAGAAAAAAGGAAGTATTTGTTAGCATGCCATATTTATAGAAGAATTTGGAATAATAAAGAAAAACATAGAATTTACCAGAGCAACATAGCCAATGGACCCTCTTATGCCAATTGTGCTACTGGAGTTTTGCAGAATTATACTCTCACTGTCTGAAATGATTCTGGATATGCCAAAATCTCCAACACGGGCGCTCATATCTTCTGCAAGAAGGATGTTGCTTGGTTTGAGATCACAGTGGATGATTGGTGGCTGGCAGCGATTATGAAGATAATCTAGAGCATCCACGATATCGACAGCGATATCGAGCCTTTGTGCGAGGCTGAGAGTATTGTTCAAAGTGGGCATGTTGGATTCTATATGGAGCCAACGATTCAAGCTACCATTCTGCATGAACTCAAAAACCAATGCCTTGAAATCCTGACCTTGTTCATTGATGCTTGAGCAAAGATGTGATGATCTTCATGAGGCAGCGGTGGCGCACCCTTCTTAGTGCCTCACATTCAGCTACAAAACTTTTAGCGAGAACCAGATTGTTCAAGTTCAAAAACCTTTACGGCTACAACAGTTCCCTCAGCTTGAAAAGCACATTTATAGACTGTCCCAAAGCTTCCCTTACCAAGCAAATTGGCTTCGAGAATCCATTGGTTCCATTTGATAATGCATGATAAGAAACCCTTTCATACTGTTCCTCAACCATTGGTGGTCGAATGCGCCCTTCTGCCTTCGTGTTTTCTTCCTGTAGATCAAGTGAACGAGTGCAATGACCAAAGCTAATAATAAGAGTGCAAATGTTGTTGCTAGTGCTATTTTAAGATACTTCGGTTTCCCTCTTCCCTTCTTTTTCACAGGATCTGTCTTGCATGGAACTAAATGAAGCTGGGGTATTCCTCCACGGATCTTGTTATTTCCGGTGATTGATAGGTTAGCAAACTTTCTGAAAATCCCTTCTTTTGGCACTTCCCTTGCAGATTGTTGAAGGATAGATCCAACTCCCATAATGATGTCAAATTCTGCAGAATTGTAGGGATTTGTCCCCGACAAATTGTTGTGTGACAGGCACAATTGTTCAAGACCAAGAATACTTCCAATGGCATCCGGAATAGTACCAGACAACTCATTCACTGATAGGTTGAGTGTAGTTAGAGCCTTGTTTAGATGTTGTGGTATGCTTCCATTAAATAAATTACTATCCAACCTAAGTTCTTGCAGCGTGGTGCACTTCCCAAGACCTTTGGGTATCTCACCAGATAATTGGTTTTCTGATAGAACTAGTGTGTTAAGGTTCACTAAGCTACCAACTTCAGAGGGGAGAGGTCCCGATAGTGAATTGTATGACAAGTCTAAGGAAACGAAAGCAAGAAGCGGTTGTTTGAAAATCTCCATAGGAATCGAACCAGAGGCGCTTCATTGACAAATTAAGGTAAAATATACTTTTCAACTTCCCTATGCTTGGTGGAATTTGTCCCTCTAGATTTGCATCATATGCCTCAAGGATAGCCAACTTTGAGAGGTTTCCAACAGAAGAAGGTATTTGTCTTGACAAGTTAGTACTTGAACAAACCAAGCGAGTCAAGTTTCCTAGTTTGCCGATGCTATCTGGAATTTCTCCTGATATAGAAGTATTAAAAATACCAAGGGTTTGGAGGCCCACCAGATTGCCGATCGCGGAGGGGATGCTTCCCCAAATGCCAGTGTTGTCCAAGCGAAGGATTTGTAGGGTTGTTGAGAGATTCACTATTGAGATTGGTAGCTGTCCGGTGAAAGCGATGTTATAATTGATATATAACATTTTGAGCTGGCTGCAGTTTGACAAAGAAGCAATAAATTCCCACCCCTCCCCATCATTAGCTTCTAGCATGTTTTGGTACAAGTACAGGAATTGTAGAGCTCGTAGTCTCCCAATCGTGCGAGGCACATATCCACTAAGCATATTCTGCGAGAGGTCGAGTACCTTGAGCGATGTGTGGTTGGGGAGTGAAGCGGGGATGATCCCAGTGAACTGGTTTGCATAAAGACAAAGGATTCGCATGCCGGGGAACCTACTGCCAATATCAATGGGAATGCTACCATTGAACATGTTCCACTGAATCCGCAACATTTCCAAGGAAGACAAATTGTAAAGGGATATTGGGGGCTGGCCAGAGAGGTTGTTGAAGCTAAGATCAAGAGACCAAAGGTCCTTGAGGGCGCCAATGCTATTCGGGATAGTACCCTCGAGCAGGTTGTCGAGAGAGGTCCGCACCACCACTCAACAATGTCAAGTTGGTTAGCGAGGCCGGAATCCTTCCAGTCAAGCTGTTGTTCCGTAGGATGAGGTCCTCGAGTTGCTTCAGCTTGTCACCGAACTCGGAGGGTATGTTCCCGCTGAGCTTGTTAAATTCAAGGACCATCTCTATTAGACCGGTGCAAGAGCTCAAGTTGGTGGTGAGTGAGCCAGACAAGGCATTGTTTTTCAAGTCGAGGGTATGGAGGCGTTGCAGACGACCAAGGCTCGCGGGAATATTCCCACTGAACCCATTGGAGCTCAGGTTTAGAAACCTCAAGGATGATAGGTTTCCAATGGCAGGCGAGAGGACGCCGGTGAGCCCATAGGACGGGAGGCTCAACGCCACCACTCGACGCCCATGGTGTGTGCCCCTACACCGCACCCCCTCCCAGCTGCAGTACCCACCGGTGGTACTCTGGTTCCACGAAGCAAGTGGGTCATTGTACCCGTTGCTGATTGCCGCTGCCTTGAAAGCCAGCAGCGTGGCCTCCTCGTCACCTTCTCTGGCACCGAGTGCAGAGACGGTCGCCAAGGAGGATAACAGCAGCAGCAAGCCCGGCCAGCGGAGTGCCATGCCACCCATGTTGGATGGTTTTTGGTATATCTATATGCTGTGATCGATCAACAGACAGCAGTAGTGGTTGTTTGTCTAAGACACCGCTCGGGGATGCTATTTATACTGCAACGCCTCTAATGATGCATCGGTGACACTGAATGAGCCTTGCCGGTTGCCAGTTGCCACCAAGCAACTTCACTTTGTACTTTGCTCTATAGCCCTGTAAAATCTCTAGCTATTGTCCTAAGTGCGTTCCTCAGCTGTGCTGATGTTTGATGGTCAAGGCATCACCGCACTACCAAACACTTATGCACGGCTGCTCACCGTGATCATGACGCTGGCCTAAATAATCTCATCTAAATAATATAATTGCACGCATCACTACTGATTACGCGCACCACTAGCGACGACTGAAAGACTTGGCTTCTTTTGGAGTGTGTATGTATGTGCCTTTGATGGACCAGATTAAACGAGTCCTTAGAATTTAGAAACATACCGACCTACTCTTTTGTTCTTTTTGTGTGGCGATTTTCTCCCTTTCCTTTAGTATTGTGGTGTAAACATATCATTGTTCTAGTGCTTTGGGTCGTCAGTAATGGAGCACGGCCAGACCACGTCCCTCGCCCAGTTCATCCACAATGTGTGAAGAGTGAAGGCCACATAGTTGACGCAAGAGCATATCATTGTCGCCACTGTTAGGGCACCTGCATGCACATTCACTCTCACTCAATAAGGAGACACATCTGGAAAAAAATGACGTGACAATTTTTTTTTTTCGAAAGCGTGCTTTGCACGTGCTGCATTAAGAGAAGTGGGAATAAAGTTACACTGCCCGTGTGACCAAACGATGAGCCACCAATGGCCACACGGGTTAAACACTTACAAACGTCACCGGGTTAAACGGTGGAGCTTAGAGGGTGTACTGACTGAGAAAACAGTTTGCGACTAACATGACACGGACTTTAAGACTCGTGCGACCCCTGGGGCCCCTGACTCACCAAGTTCCGCTTCCGGCGAGCAACAAGCATGGGGAAGTTCACGCGAATCTCGTCCCGCTTAGCAGACGGTACCTCAGCACCAAAGAATTGGTGGAACTTGGTGGCGATCGTGGTGTCTGGAGTATTTGCCACCACATGATCCGCACGCCCCTCCCACCTGTTCATCACGCCTGCTTCACCGGATCGGGGATGCGGTTGTTTGTTTTGGCGGCCAACCAATCACTACGACGTAGGAACCAAAGTGGTCATCGCTGACCTTGGAAGCCCGTGAGGCGGGCGGAGACAGGGATCAAAGGCTCCTCCGGCGGCAGGCGTGATGGGCGCAGAATCCACGGCACGGGAGCAGCGGGTGGTGCGGCGGCAAATGGGAGTCGGCGAAGGAAGGCCCTCGATCGAGGTGTTCTCACACGCCTCCTCAACCTCCGTTGAGCCGAGCACCAACCGCTCCCGATTGGCGTGGTCCGGCGGCGCCGGGTCCACCAAGCGGGACGTCATCGTTGAGGGGCTCCACCGACGTTCCCACGACCTCCGATGCCACAAAGCAACCGCGAAAAGCTTGACCATACATAGCGGCGAAGGAGGCTCCAACTGCACCGCCGAGAGATCACCGTGGTAGGCGGACGCGCGACAAGGGAGGCTTCATCTAGCATTGGGTCCACCCGAAGCGGGAGGCTCCGCGGCCGCACATGGCACGCGCGAAGCGGGTCGGCATTGTGAGTGAAGCTCGCCGGGCGTTGTTGGCCTCCAACAAGGGCCCGCCTCCCACCACCGCAGCCTTAGTCGACGTCGATGGGGCCAGACAGAGAATCTGTTCGACGAAGAAGGGGGCCGCACATGGCCAGGGCGCCCCAAGGGCTCCTTGAGCAACGCCATGGCTGTCGACGCCGTGGCGATCCGGAAGACGGCAAGCGCGGGTCGTGGCTCCAGCGCCGCGCGGCTCGGGAGGGAGGGGGGAGGACAACGGCGTCGATGCTTGCGGCTCCTCGTCCGGTGCCTCGTGCCGAGGCGAAGAGGGTAGCGTGACGAGGGAAGGGCACCGGCGGCGATGTGAACCCCGACGAGACAATTGAAGCGAGACCGACCAATGAATGCGGCACAGGCCGCCCGCCGGCGAGGCGAGGCATGACGTCGTGCCCGCCTCGCCGCTGAGCGAGTGAAGCCATCGATGTCGGCAAGGGCGGGAAGACGCGCCGGGCGGAGGCAGAGGGCCGGGCCGATGGCGATGCCGCCCTCCCGGTGGCGGTGCCTGATGGATGCGGCGAGGCGCTGTGCAGGGACCACGCGATGCCGGCTGAGGACCGAGCCGAAGGAGTGTAGGCACCCCGGTAGCCGTGGGCGCCGTGAAGGCGGTTGTTGGCGTCGATGGGTTTGGCGGCGGCTGGCTTGTCGGCTCCCGCTCCCGTCCTCCTAGTATGGCGGCGCGGCGACGCTTTTGCCGCGATGCTTGCGAAGTTGCCCGGTGGCGTCCACTCCGATGACGCCGATGATGCTGCCCGCAGCCTCGGGGGCGGCATGGCCGCCGCCCGGCGCGGCTCTCTGTCCGGGGGCCCGTGCTCACCGTTGGCGGGGAGTGGAAGGCAAGGCACGCCGCGTGGCCGGTATGGGGCCTTCGGCTCGACGAGCTCGACCTCCTCATCCGAGCAGTCGGAGAAGTTATAAGAAGAGAGAGGAGATGAGTTTCACCAGGACAAAACTCAGCGCGCCCTGTTACTACTAATGCATTGGAAGCTGAATGAAACTCCACTGGGATTATTTTGTTTCACTACCACTTTTGGAAACGAAGTGTACCCTGAGCATTTCGTTTCATAATAATACCTACGGAACTGTAAATGGAATTGTACACTCTGGATTTTGTTTTATTTAATCGTCCAGTGCATATCTCATATTTGGAAACAGTGTAAACAAATTAGCACTGAAAATAGTCTTTGCTCTCTTTACATGTCCCTGTTTGGTTGGTCGTTTTCTGCAGCTGATAAGCCGACTGATGTTGTTTTATTGTGCAAGAAAAACAATGTACCATGGCTCATGAGCTGTGCTGAGGGTCCCATGATTTGTTTAGCCGTCTCATGAATCATGATTAGAGAAACAGTGATTGAAAGGATCAAGATGTTTAGGGACTGAATTGGGCTAATTTGCACGCGACAGTGATTACGCGCACCAGCAGTGACCGAAAGACTTGACTTCTTTTAGTGTGTACGCCTTTGATGAGTCCATACGAATATTCATATACCGGAATGTCTTTTCCCCCGTTTCGCTTTTTAGGATTTTCTCCCTTTCTTTTTAGTATAAAAATAGTGTAGAAAACTGAAACCACCACCATATCCTTTGTGGTCGTCAGTGATGTATATCACAAGCAAGCCCCACGTCCGACACCCACTAAAG
Organism: Hyparrhenia diplandra; assembly: GCA_015847255.1. Taxonomy (NCBI): domain Eukaryota; kingdom Viridiplantae; phylum Streptophyta; class Magnoliopsida; order Poales; family Poaceae; genus Hyparrhenia; species Hyparrhenia diplandra. Next base: position 156,006 of record JADLZK010011825.1, on the reverse strand, counting down.
ATGTGCGAAGACCACGTAGTTGACGCATGAGCGCACATCATTGTTGCTGTTGTAAAACACACTCTGTCTTAGTAGAAGGAAAAGCGTATGAAGGAAAAATCTTAGTCCTAGTTGATCTGTTTGTACGTGAGCTTTTACTAAGCTCCTTTTAGACTTTGACGGGAATACATATGTGCGAGAGCTCGTTGTAATCACTAATATATATTTAAAGAATAAAGAATAGTCTTTTTATTTTTGTGCCTATGTGTTCTTTTATCTACTATGTTGATTATGAGAGGCGGAGAGGGAAACTAATGTCACACAAAGAGATAACTAAAGTGAAGATAAAAATTTCTAATATGTATGACGATTGAACTAAAATTGTTAAGAATATTGCACGGCTCACGTAAAAGTGAAAGTTACGTAACATTAGCATTGTTGATATGTTTTTGGTTCTCTGATTGAGTATTGATATCCTTCTTGAGCTCCTGTTGTACCAGGCTGATGCTACTGATCTGAGCAAACAACAAATCGAATTGCTCCAACACATGTTCATACCGATCCTTTTCTTCCTCTGACTCCTTGGACATGGACATGGTGTCGAGAACGAACTGCGTCTGAGGAGATGGTTTAGGCTTTGATGGAGCCGTTGTGACAACACTGGTGTAGAGATCGGTTTGGTTTACACCTCCCCACAACTCCCTACACCTCTGCGCCGACTAATCCTGAAGGTGTGGCACCACGCCGGAATTTTACACAGAGACTTGCTCTGCAACCCTTGTGAGTGAACACCTTCCCACCAACACCACCGCACAGACTACACAATCAAACGACTGAGGAGATTTTACACAAGGACGAAGCCTTGAAACCCTTGTCGGCTATGTAATCTGGCTAATTTGTGGAAGAGAAACAGTGAAACAGTAAGTCGTTCCGTGAACGCGATCCGTGGTCGGATTTACGGTAGCTTTAGCTGGTCATGTGCGGATTACTCGGACCACAATTCCTGCTAAAGTGAACCCTACCGGAGCCTTGTGGATTCGACGTTCAAGGAACCAAAACAACGGAACGAACTGCTACAGGTAATTGGGGAAACTGTCGAACACCTGAGCCGCATGAACTGAGACACCAAGTATGGATTCGAAATTCCGGGATCCATCCAGTACGTGGAGTAGGGTAGGGTGGTGTTACCGCGGATGAAGGCGGAAGATAGTTGGGACGAATCGTCGACAAGCTTATGGAAGCCGCCGCCGCCGCCACGGATAACTAGCGAGGAGTTGGATCGATCTGACCCGTCGCCACCGCCAAGGAAGGATCGTCTTTGATACCACTGTCGTGGCCCCTTTGCGCCCGGCGATCACCGCCAAGACATGAGGTAGACGAGAATGGATCTAGGGCGACGAACGGCAGAGGAATCTCTCCTCAGCTCGCTCAAATTTCATTCAATTCAAAAACATGGTTCTGCCCGTAGGCTTACAGCAAGTATATAACGACCGCCCGTGGCCCCACATGTCATAAGCATAAACGCAAACGCCTCGCGCAGCCGCGCTTACACAGTCAAGCAAGGAAACGTAAAGTACGAGTACGTTTTTCTCCTCCGTCTTCAGGGTCCTGACACGATCGCCGCTTGTGCGTAAAATATTTTTGAGGAGCAAAAAAAAAAAAAGAACAGGTTTTCCGATCGGGGAGAGAGACGAATTTGTCGAAATAGGAGATGTAAAAAAAAAGACAGTTGTTAAGCCAAAATGGGCCGGTCTTTCCTAATGGACATGGGCCTTTACATCCATGAGGCCCATAGCCGTCATCCGGCGTCTTCTTCCTAACGGCTGCCAGTCGCCAGGCGCCTTCAGACTCAGATCCCTACCGCTACCACCTTCCCCCGCCACTTCCTGGCGCCTGCCGCCGCCTCTCGATCTCGAGCTCCCCAAGACCCTCACCGACTTCATCGAGATGATTGTGCAGGACGCCGCCCGCCTCACCTCTATCAGCTCCCGCGAGAGCAAGATCCCGACCGGCCTCTGCTCGTCTCGTCCGTCTCGCCTCTGAAGGTATCACGGCTGCCCATTAATTCACGTCCCCTTGGGTTCATACTGGTACCGCAATTACTAGGGTCGGTAGTTGTGACGCGGTAGTGGTAGTACCAGCGGCAGCAGGGAGAGGGGAGGGAGGGGTACGCTGATGGTGTGTGTGTTGTTTTGGTTGCGAACTTGCGACAGGGATCGTCACTGCCGCTTTTGGTTTTGGAGCAATATCTCTTCGTCGATCTGGAATACTAGTGGTTTCTGTTTACATGATCTCTATGACTGGATTGGGCTTTGTCGTCAGTTTTGTTTTTAGTACGCGATGATACATGTGATACGATCAATATCTGGAACACAATGTTGTGGTTGTGTGATTGCTGCTAAATGCATTATTTGGTTGGAACTCTGGATTTACTTGCAGTATATGCTACTTTGGGAATGTGATGATGGTCCATGTCTCTTTGCATCTGTTGATTCCACACTAATTATTGCTACTCTGCCAACTTGGTCCATGTCTCTTTGCATTTGTTGATTCTGCAAATTTCAATGGGTTCTTTTTAGTTATCTGTTGATTCTTGTGCTGATCTGCCTGGAGACGAAAATTACTTATTTCTAGCTGTTGCACTGCTCTGTGAATACCAGAAGTAAGTGTGTGTGCAGCATTTGTGAGCACCATTGAGTATTTTAGCTGCCACCGTACTGCTCTTGTGAAAATAAAAATTGTGACATCTATGGTATAACTTGCTTGGCATTTTGTAATTTCCATCATTGCCCTAGTGCTATGCTTGTTCGTTGCTGATCTCAACGTCTCCTGGATGGAAGTTTCCCTGACAATGTGCATGGGATGCCACTAGCGCATGGCTACCAACAATGAATACAATGATGTTTTCTGAATTTCTAGATTCTGCGTTGCTCTCGTAATGCGTGCACCCTGATTGCCATATAGACAGTCTGAGTTGTAGCCTACTTGGGTATGGATTGAATTTCAGTGGTAACTTCATCGTTTTATTTGTCCTGGGTGATTATTATGAACCTGTATTCATTAGAAATGCATGTCTGATTTTCCAAGCCAAGCATTTTTCATACATTGCTCGATGATTGATCTGAGAATGGGCTTTAATGAACAGCCAGAGCACCAGCCATTTTTGTCAAAATAATTTGAGGATGTGGAGTAAGCAAATATGGATGATATGGCCACTTCTGTAGAAGTTCAAGCATTTAATATCTTAAGAAGGTAAATTTGCATGACATTTTACTTTCCCTTTTACACTGTTATGATAAACTAAACATATAGATCCAAAAGAGAGACTTCAATCCTGACTACGTGTACCGCTTTAATTGTTTTAGTTGACAACTTATCCTAAATTTCTAATCTACATTCTGCTGTGATCATTGCTCTAGCAAATGTGTGCTATTGGTGCTTTCTAAAGGTAACAGGAAACAATATGTATGAATTTTTGATGTCATACATCTCTACTGGCTACTGCTACATTTCTTTGAGCAGGATATAACATGCCTTAAAACAGGAATTTGTAGAAAGAAATAAAATCCTTGGTTCTACTCTTCACAATGATACTTGAGAAAATCTTTAAAGTATTTCGTAGCAAGATGCGCTGATATGATATTTCCACCCAATCTTGAGGGTGAGTGTTGGTGTGTACTATATACTATATTATAAAGGTCTCTAGGCACTGAGTTGTAAATGTACAGAAATAAAAGAAGAAGTAGATGAAGGGGATCAAATAAGACCCTAGAAAGCATCTTCATGGGTGCCGCTCCTCTCAATCCTGAACCTCAATCTCTCTCAAATTCAAATGTAAATAAATACAGATCTTTTAGGACAAAATTATAGAGTTGAAGCATTATATACGTCTTCAGTTATTTCAAGAAAGTGATCACCTGAAATCGTCTTGCCCATTCTTAACTCTTCTTATTCACTGTTGCTGCAAATCGATGCAGAATTGTTAGCTACTCCTCCTTGTTCCACAGGAGGTCGGGCAAACATAAGGTATGAGTCTCTGATGGCATGCATCTTAATGACCGCATCTTGTATCAATATCCTCTCTCTAGGTTGTTTCTTTGAGCAGGATATTCCGAGAGAAATGATAGCAACCAAGCAGTTTTCAATTCTACTTCTTGTGGCGTTGTCATAGGCATCTGTATGCAACCACATCTTTTTTTTTTTTTTTTTTTTCATTTTCACCGGGGGCGTTCCCCACCTGAATTATATTTCATTGGCCCCAAATGACCGTATAGGGTTTACATCGAGAAAGTTTACAACAACACGGCCTCAGCTCAGAGGCAAGATTGTGGCAAGTCCACAAAAGGAAACAACACAACGAACTCTCCAGCATTGGAGAGAGAGGTGGCTGACCACAGATACATCAAAAGAAAGGAATAAAGAAAGGGAGAACTTAGCACACTCGAGAGCATCGCTGGACAAAGCCGCAAGACGCCATCCGAACGCCGATCTGCGCCCCCGCCGAGCAGCATACTCGCCGTTTTCACCATGACTATTGTGCCCTCCACCACTCCTCGTAGCTACGCCGCTCCACTGTCATCCCCCCGCTGAGGACCCACAGGTGGAATGGGGACTAAGAGTGACGGCAGACACGCAAGTGTAGGATCGACGAACACAACGACCTCCCTTCAGGCTGATGGTGACATCCTGCGGTGCATCGGGCCCACGTACCAACATCCAACGCCGCCCACGGGGAGGAATCCATGGGGGAATGGCGGAAGCGGTGGAAACACCACCCGGCATTTGATATTCTGGCACCACCAAGGAGACCGCCGACGGAGTAGAGACGCCAACGGAGGACACTCGTCGACGTCGGCGACGCCCAACAGCCATGGCCAGACCCGCACAAGAGGGGCAACCACGACACGAGGAGAACAAAGAGGAGAAGAACACAAGACCACGACACGAGGTGGACTCTACTCATCCACAGCGGCGCCCTCAAGAGGGTCACGACATCAACGATGTCGCCGCCACCGGCTCTAGACAACTAGGGCTAGGCTTTCGCCCGGAGGAGATCGACAGGATAACGGTCATAGAGTTGGAAAAAATCGACGCCCCCAGGGGGGTGAACGGCGCCAATGGCGTCGTCGTCAATCGCAAAGACAAGGTCTTGCACGGCTTTCGCCTAGGCTCCCAAACTCGTAGACCATAAACGTCGACTAGAGACCGGGAGGCCGTACCTCGCGGTCTTGGAGGAAGGCGATGAAGACGACGAGGACGAGCGGGTATCCGAGAAGGCAGTTCGGGCCCCAATGGCCGAAGCCAGGGGCTGCACAGAAACGCTGGCAGAGGCCAGCTGCCCCCGCACCACCATGAGCCAGGTAGAGGAGGCGGGTTGGTGGTGGTGGGGGGTGGGGAGCACCGGCTCCCGGCCCGCGAGCGACCCAAGCCCGGTGCCCGGCTCGTGTGTGTCGTCGTCGCTTCCGAGCCCGGCGACCGCGGTGGTGAGGGACGCGACCACCGGCGCAGCCCCTCCGGGCGCACGGGCGAGGCGCGGGCGCTGCGCGGCGAACGCGACCGCGACCGCACGGAAGGCGCCCGAAGACGCCTCCCGGTCTACGACCACCGGCGAGGCAACGAGGAGACCGGGCCGCCACCGGCAAGCGCCCGATGCCCGCCCGCCCGCCACCGCACCAGTCCGGGGTGGGGCTCGCCGGATCCGAGCCCTGGAGGCTACCCGGATCTGAAGCCCGTCCACCAACCCGCCGACGGTCGTCCGGGGCATGTCGAGGTCGGAGAACGAAAGGGACGGGAGGGAGGAGAGAGAAGGGGAAGGGGAGGAAGGAGAGGAAGCTGGCGGCTGGCTAGCCGGTTTTGGGCACCACGGTGGCCGCCACCGCCGCAAGTCGGGAGGCGGCGGCGGCGGCCGAGGGAGCACGCCGGCGGTGGTTGTTTTGGTGGAGGTCGGGTCGCCCCCGTGTCGCCACAATACGGAGAGCGACGCGGGGTCTGGTTTCAAAATCCGGCATACAATAACCACATCTTTTTGTCCGCTATCTCCCATATTTTTGTCCGGAAGAGCATCCTCACAAAATTTATGCGCATCTAATGAACCTCTAAACATATCATCGGTTGGGCTTCTTCCCCGTAAACATCTCAAGTAGCAATATGCCAAGGCTATAAACATCTCCAAGAGTTGAAACAGAACAACCTTCACCATACTGCGTGATTGTTCAAAAAAATTAAATAAAAATAAATAATCAGCATGACATGTTCATATATGAACTTAAAATGATAAAAAGACACACAACTGTTTTCAGTTACCTGGACGAACAAAACCAATGGAGCCCCTTATTCCAATTGTGCTTTTTTTGAATTTTGTAGGGTTTGACTTGCTCTTTCGGGGAGGATTCTTGATATGCCGGTCACCAACTCGGCACGCATGTCTTACGCAAGAAGGATATTGCTTGGCTTGAGATCACAATGAACAATCGATGGTCGACAATCGACCGTGAAGATAATCAAAGCATCCATGACATCGGCGAAATATCAAGCCTTTGTGCTAGGCCGAGAGTATTAGTCAATGTGGGCATGCCAGATTTAGGATGAAGCCAATCACTTAAGCTACCATTTGGCATGAACTCAAAAACGAGCCTTGAATTCTTGGCCCCGGTGATTGGTGCTTGAGCAACACGTGATGATCTTTAGGAGATAACGGTGACGCACCCTTCTCGAGGCTTCACATTCAGCCACAAAACTTCTAGCGGATCCAGATTGATCAAGGTCAAAAACCTTCACCTGCAAAGAACGATGCGCTCATCTTGAAAAGTGCATTTATAGACCATACCAAAGCTACCTTTACCAAGCAAATTAGCTTCTGAGAATCCATTGGTTCCACTTGCTATTGCTTGGTAGGAAACTCTTTCATACTTGTTCGTCAATTATTGGTGGTTGGAATGAACTCGTTGCTTTCTTCTACGCTTCTTATGGATCAACTGGATGGAAGCTATAACCAAAGCTAAGAAAAACAGTGCACCTATTGTCCCTAGAGCTATTTTCAGAGACTTTGACAACCCTTTTGTATTCTTTTTCACCGAGTCCACGTGGCATGGAGATAAATGAAGCTGAGGTATTCCACCACAAATTCACTATTTCCAGTTATTGACAGGCCAGCCAAATTTCTAAAAATGCCGTCTTTTGGCACTTCCCCTTGCGGATTGTTGAACGACGGATCCAACCTTGACAAAGATGTCAAATTTTGTAGAACTATAGGTATTGGCCCCGATAGATTGTTGTATGCTAGATACAATTCTTTCGGGTTGTATACACTTCCAATAGCATTAGGGATAGAACCGCAGGTTTATTCATGGATAGATTGAGTGCATTCAGACCCTTTATATTGTTGATGGATTGAGGTATGCTTCCTTCGAACGAGTTATCGTCCAAGCTAAGTTGTTGAAGCACAGTGCATCCTCCAATACTGCTTGGTATCTCGCCAGAAAATTGGTTTCCAGAGAGAACCAGGCTGTTAAGGTCTCCAAAACTACCAACTTCAGAAGGAAGGGATCCCGATAGGGAACTGTATGATAGGTTTAAGTAAATAGAGATTACCGGTAGTTTGAAGATCTCTTTGGGAAGCGAACCCGTTCGAGACGGTTCATTGATAGATCGAGCTTCAACAAATTATTCATATTCTGTATGCTTGCTGGAATTGTTCCCTCTAGGTTGCTGCCGAATGCAAGCAGGCTAACCAACTTCGTGAGATTTCCGATAGACCAAGGTATCTGACCTGACAAGTTAGTTTCCTGCAAACCTAACCATCCCAAGTTTGCCTGTTCTCCAATGCTCTTTGGAACTGATCCAGATATGGATGTGCCCCCTAGAATTAACACTTGGAGGTTGACCAAGTTGCTGATGGCTGAGGGGATGCTCCCGGAGACACTAGTGTAATCGAAGAGGAGAACACGTAGGCTCGTTGACAGATTCACTACTGAACTTGGCAGTTGCCCGGTGAAACCGGCATTATCGTTGAGTAGCAATAGCTGGAGCTGGCTACAGTTTGACAACGAAGTGACGAAATCATACAACTGACTATTGCCTGCTTGCAACATGTTGCCGTACAAGTATAGACCGTGCAGTTCTGGTAGCCTACCAAGTGTGGGAGGCACGTATCCACTGAGCATATTTCCAGAGAGGTCTAGTCCTTGGAGAGAGGTGAGGTTGGAGATGGAAGAAGGGATGGTTCCAGTGAAGTTGTTTTTGGCAAAGCTGAGCACCCACATGTTGGGGAACCTAGCTCCGATGTATGCAGGAATGCTTCCATGGAGCATGTTGGATAGAAACCTTAGCACTTGCAGCGAAGATATGTTGTACAGTGAGTCAGGGAGCTCGCCGGAGAGGCTGTTGAAGGCGAGATTGAGGACCTGGAGGCCTACGATACCACCAAGATCACGAGGGATGGTGCCCTCGAGCTGGTTGGACGAGATGTCAAGGATACTCAGTGACGACAAGTTGGCCATGGAGGATGGAATGGTGCCGATGAGGTTGTTGTCCCACAGTTGGAGCCTCTTGAGTCGTGCTAGTTTGCCGCCGAGCTCAGGGGGTATGTACCCATGGAGATCGTTGTTCTGGAGGGCTATGATGGTTAGACTAGTGCACGAGGACAAGTTGGCTGGGAGCTCACCGGAGAAGGCGTTGTGGCTCAAGTTGAGGGCCTGCAGACGGTGCAGACGGCCGAGGCTCGCGGGGATACTCCCGGTGAACCCATTCTTGCTCAAGCTGAGAGTCCTGAGGAACGACAGATTCCCGATGGCCAGCGAGAGGACACCAGAGAGACCGTGAGAAGGCAGGATCAGCGCCACCACTCGCCGGTGCTTGCTCCCGCACGTAACACCCTCCCAGCTGCAGAACCCGCCGGGCGCTACTGCTGTTCCACGAAGCAAGCGCGTTGCCGTAGCCGCCGCCTGGGGCTGCTGCGGCCTTGATCGCGAGCAGCGCAGCCTCGTCTGGTTCTTCTGATGCGTCCACTAGGACCAGCGTCAAGATGGACATGGCTGCCGATAGCAGCAGCAGCAGCAAGGTCAGAGATTGGATTGCCATATCTGTTGGGGTGGTGGATTTCTGGATGATCAACGGGAAGCCGAGAAGAAGTGATCTAGCTGACTGATGGTACCTCACTACTCCCAAATTATCTTTACTGAAAAAATAAAAACGATACTGTGAGTGGTTGCCAAATTGATGGGACGACATGGTATTTGAGTCTTTCTCAGTCCCATTATAGTAATTATCTCTTTTCCAAGAGCAAGGTACTCCGATTACCATTTTCAATGATTGAGGCGGCCGGAATATATGATTTCTGCTGTTTTGACTTGGCCCATATTGGCCTTTCATACGCTGCATTCGATTCTCACTTCGCAGCTGGCATTATTGGACCAGAATTCGGTTTTCCTTCCCTGTTGACCAAGTCTAGTCTATAGCTTGTATGTAAGAGCAACTCATATATACTCTACAAAATGGTTGTTAAAAAAATAGATAACTTCTCAAAACACTATGGCCCTTCACGTGGACTGATGCCTAGAAATAATCAAGTAGTATATCATGGACTCACAATGTAAAAAAAAAAAAAAAAAAAAAAAAAGATACCAGCACTTGAAACAACATCCCAACAGTTGCGAGAATATGAGATGGGCCGGACTGCATGATGGGCCTCATACTATCTATGAGGCCCACACCCGTCAGGCGTCTTCTTCTACGGCTGCCTCTCTCAAAGTCTACTAGGCTGCTGGGGGTGCCGCCTCTCGAGCTCCACCGCCGGCGTCATCGAGAAGATTGCACAGGAGGATGCCCGCCCCCATCACCCCGCGAGGCGACATCCAGACCGCGGCGTCCGCTCGTCTCGTCCGAATTGGTAAGGCCGTCGTCGCCTCCAGGGGCACCCGGGGCTGCCGGCGAAATCACCTCCCCTTGGGCTTGTACTAGTAAGAGTACTAATTGCTAGTGTTGGTAGTTATGAATCGTAGTGGTACTTGTATAGCGCCCGGCCGGCATCAGAGAAATGGGAGGGAGGGGTAGGCTGATGGTTTTTGTGTTGTTTTGGTTGCGGCAGGGATCGTCATTGCCTCTTCTGGTTTGGGAGCAGTGTCTCTTTGTCGATATAGGATACTAGTGGTTTCTGTACGATTACATGATCTGTATGATTGGATTGGGCATTGTTGCTAGTTGATTATTACTACACGATGATACATATGATCAATTTCTGAAACAGAATGTTGTGATTGGCTGATTGCTATTTGCTAATTGCATTGCTTGGAACTCCGAATTTTCTTGCAGTTATATACTACTTTGGTCTTTGGGAATGTGAAGCTCGTCCGTGTCTCTTTGCATTTGTTGATTCTGCACTAATTATAGCCACCCTACCAACCTGGTCCATATCTCTTTGCATTTGTTGATTCTGCAAATTTTAATGTGGGTTCTTTATTTTTCAGTTGATTCTCATGCTGATCTGCCCGGAGAGGGCAATTACTTATTTGCTGGAGTTGCACTGCTTTGGCAATGCGAGAAGCAAGTCTGGGCACCATCCATTCTGAATCTTCAGAATGTCTATGAAGCTTTTTACAGTGCTACAAATTTTGACATCTGTGGTATAACTTGATTAGCATTTTATAATTTCCGGCATTGTCCTGCTGCCATGTTTGTTCGTTGCTGATCTGCATGGGGGTTTCCCTGACAATGTGCATGGTGATGTTTTCTGAATTTCTAGAATTTGCGATGCTCTCATCTTTGTGCACCCTGATTGCCATATAAACATAGTCAATCTGAGCTGTAGCCTGCTTCTTTATTATTGATTAAATTTCAGTGGGAACCCATCGTTCTTTTTTGTTCTGGGTGATTATTCTGTACCTGTATTCGTTTGAAATGCATGTCTAATTTTTCAAGCAAAGCATTTTTCATATTTCGATCCATGATTGATATGAGGGTATGCTTTATTGAACAGAATGTGGAGTAAAGCATATATGGATGATATGTCCACTTCTGTAGAAGTTCAAGCATTTCACATCTTAAGATTTAAGAAGGTAAATTTACTAGGCAGTTTACTTTCCCTTTTACACTGTTATGATATACATATAGATCCATAAGAGAGACTTCAATCCTGACTTCATATATGGCTTTAGTTGTTTTAGTTGATAACATATCCTAATTTTATAATCCACCTTCTGCTGTGATCATTGCTCTAGCAAATGTCTCTGCAATTGGTGCTTTCTAAAGGTAACATGAAACTCGATGTATGAATTTTTTGTGCCGTGCATCTCTACTGGCTACTGCTACCCATCTCTTTGAGCAGGATATAAAAAGCTTAAAAACAGAAATTCGTAGAAAGACAGGATAATAGAACTGAAGCATCATATAACAATCCATTTGCATTAAATCTGAGCAAACTATAGGTGAAAAGGTGTCTATTGTTTGATTCATGTATCTATTGCTGTTTCATATAACAATCCATTTGCATTAAATCTGATGTAGATTTTTAAAGACAGGATAATAGAACTGAAGCATCATAAAAACCTTCGATTTTTTATCTAAGTTATCACTTGCAAACATATTGCCCATTTTCAGCACTACTTATTCCCTGTCCTTCGAAAATTACTGCAAAATCGTTCTGTCTCCACCATCCACCACTAGAGTTCTCGCAAACTTGAGATATGAATCTCTGATAGAATGCATCTCATTGATCGCATCTTGTGTCGGTGTCCTCTCTCTAGGTTGTTTTCTTGAGCAGGATACCCCAAGAGAAATGACATGAACCAAACATTTCTCAACTATGTTTCTTGTATTGCTGTCATAGGTGCCGGTGTGCAGCCACATTGTTGTATCGGCTATCTCCCAGATTTTATCCGGAAAAGCATCCTCGAAAACTTATGTAGATCCATTGAACCTCTAAACATATCATCTGTTGGGCTCCTCCTGTGAAAATCTCGAGCAGCAATATGCCAAGACTATAAACATCGCCAAAAGTTGTAGTGGAAGAACCTTCACCATACTCTGTTATTTTTTAAAAAAAAAAAGATGTATTAGTTAGCATGCCATATTTATAGAGGATTTGGAATAAGGAAAAAAATCGAAGGTATAGAATTTACCAGAGCAACATAGCCAATGGACCCTCTTATGCCAATTGTGCTACTAGAATTTTGACTTCCACTTTACAAATGATTCTAGATATGCCAAAATCTCCAACTCGGGCACTCATGTCTTCAGCAAGAAGGATGTTGCTTGGTTTGAGATCACAGTGAATGATTGGTGGTCAAAAGGATTATGAAGGTAGTCCAATGCATCCATGATATCAACAGCTATATCCAGCCTTTGTGCAAGGCTGAGAGTATTGTTCAAAGTGGGCACCCTGATTCTACATGGAGCCCATGGTTTAAGCTACCATTTGGCATGAACTCAAAAACCAATGCCTTGAAATCCTGACCTTGTTCATTGATGCTTGAGCAGCATGTGATGATCTTCATGAGGCAGTGGTGGCGCACCTTCTCGGCCTCACATTCAGCTACAAAACTTCTAGTAGAGCCCGATTGTTGAAGGTCAAAAACCTTTACAGCTACAACAGTTCCCTCGGCTTGAAAATCGCATTTGTAGACCGTCCCCAAAGCTCCCTTTACCAAGCAAATTAGCTTCGAGAACCCATTGGTTCCATTTGATAAGGCATGATAAGAAACCCTTTCATACTGTTCCTCAACCATTGGTAGTCCCAATGGGCCCTTCGCCTTTGTGTTTGCTTCCTGTAGATCAAGTGAACAAATGCAACAACAATAGCTAATAATAAGAGTGCAAGGGTTGTTGGTAGGGCTATTTTAAGATACTTTAGTTTCCGTCTTCTGTTCTTTTTCACAAAATCTGTCTTGCGTTGAACTAAATGAAGCTGGGGTATTCCTCCACAGAGCTTGTTATTTCCGATGATTGTTATGTTAGCCGAATTTCTGAAAATCCCACCATTTGGCACTTCCCTTGCAGGTCATTGAAGGACAAATCCAACTTCCACAATGATGTCAAATTACGTATAACTGTAGGAATTTTTCCCGACAAATTGTTGTGTGCTAGGCTCAATTGTTCAAGACCAAGAATACTTCCAATGGCATCAGGAATAGAACCAGATAATTCATTCATTGACAGGTTGAGTGTAGTTAGAGCCTTGGTTAGATGTTGTGGTATGCTTCCGTTAAATAAGTTATTGTCCAACCAAAGTTCTTGCAGCACTGTGCATTTGTCAATACTTTCAGGTATCTTGCCAGACAACTGGTTTCCAGATAGAATTAGTTTGTTGAGATTCTGTAAGCTACCGACCTGGGAGGGAAGAGGTCCTGATAGTGAATTGTATGACAAGTCTAGGTAATAACTGAAAGAAAGTTGAAAAATCTCTCTTGGAATTGAACCGTTCAGGTGGTTCATTCTCAAATCAAGGATTTGTAAACTCTTCGTATTTCCAATGCTTGGTGGAATTGGCCCCTCAAGACTGCTCGCCTCGGCATCAAGGATAGCTAACTTTGAGAGATTTCCGATAGATGAAGGTATTTGGCCAAACAAATTAGTATTGTACGGATAAACTTCAGTCAAGTTTCCTAGCTTGCCGATGCTATCTGGAATTACTCCAGATATGGAGGCATCATTAGCACCAAGGTTTTCAAGGCCCACCAGATTGCCGATGGCTGAGGGAATGCTTCCCCAAATCCCGGTGTCGCCCAAGAGGAGGGTTTGCAGGGTTGTGGAGAGATTCACTATTGAGCTTGGTAGCTGTCCAGTGAAATCAGGGTTTTCATAGATATATAATTGTTGGATTTGGCTGCAGTTTGACAAAGAAGTGATAAATTCCCACCCCTCCCCATCCTTAGCTTCTAAGGTGTTGCTGCCCAAGTTCAGATTTTGCAGTGCTCGCAGTTTCCCCATGGTGCGAGGCACATATCCACTAAACATATTCCGTGCAAGGTGGAGTTGCTGAAGTAGTGTGAGGTTAGAGAGAGAAGCAGGGATTGGCCCGGTGAACTGGTTTGTCATATAGACAAGGATTTGCATGCTGGGGAACCTGCTGCAGAAGGAATGCTACCACTGAGCATGTTGTTCTGGATCTGCAACATTTCCATTGAAGACAGATTGTAAAGAGATATTGGGGGCTCGCCTAAGAGGTTGTTGTAGCAAAGACTAAGAAACCTGAGGTCCTTAAGGGCGCCAATGTTATTCGGGATAGTACCCTCGAGCAGGTTGTCCGAGAGATCTAGACGACTGAAGGATGTCAAGTTGGCCAGTGATGCCGGAATCCTTCCAGTGAAGCTGTTGTTCCAGTAGGCCAAAAGCGCCTCGAGCTGCTTTAGCCTGTCACCAAGCTCAGAGGGTATGCTCCCACTTAGCTCGTTAAATTCAAGGACCATCGTTATTAAACTGGTACAATAGCTCAAGTTACCGGGGAGTGGGCCGGAGAAGGCATTGCGTCTCAAGTCAAGGGTATGGAGATGGCGTAGACGACCAAGGCTCGCGGGGATGTTCCCGCTAAGCCTGTTCCAGCTCAGGTTGAGAGTCCTCAAGGATGAGAGGTTTCCAACGGCGGGCGACAGGACGCCGGTGAGCCCATGAGACGGTAGGCTCAATGCCACCACTCGTCGGTGTGTGCCTCGACACCTGACCCCCTCCCAGCCGCAGTACCCACCAGTGGTACTGTGGTTCCACGAAGCAAGCGGGTCGTTGTACCCGTTGCGGATTGCCGCGGCCTTGAAAGCCAACAGCGTGGCCTCCTCGTCACCTTCTATGGCACTGACTGCGGAGACTGTGACCAAGGAGAATAGCAGCAGCAGCATGGTCGGCGAGCGCAGCGCCATGCCACCCATGTTGGATGTTTTCGGTGTCTATATGCTGTGATTGACCGACCGATCGACAGCACTAATAGTTCGTTGTTTGCTAAGTAGACAGTACTTGTTGGTGCTATTTATACTGCAAATCCTGTAATGTCTCTAATGATGTGTTACTGAGCAGAAAATACAGTCACTGAATGAGCCTTCCCGGTTGCCAGTTGCCACTAAGCAACTTTACATAATATAGTATATACTCGGCACTTTGCTCTATCATCCTCAACGTCTCTAATACCCAATTAAGTGCGTTCTTGAGCTGTTTTGGTGCTTGATGGTCAATTGGCACCACCAAACACTTATGCACGGCTGCTCACCGAGTCACCGTAATCATGACGCTGGCCTAAATAATCACAATATATAATCGCACGCAAGACTGATTACGCTCACCACTAGCGACTTTTAGTGTGTGGCGTTGTGCGCCTTTGATGGACCAAAAAAAAAAAAAAAGAGTCCTTAGGAACATACCGACATGCTCTTTTTTTCTCCTTTTGTTTTCTCTGAGAATTTCTTCAACTTCCTTTTAGTATTGTGGTGCAAACATCGTCATTCTAGTCCTTGGGTTGTTGGTAATGGAGCACGACCGGACCACATCCCACACCCACTAACGACGTGTGAAGACTGAAGACCAACGTAGTTGACGCGCATGAGCGTATCAGTGCCGCCGCTGTTAGGGGACCTCCATGTAAATTCATTTTCGCTCCATATGTCCTTAAATAACTGATGCCGTTGGTGCGTGTGCCACAAGTTGACTCGATTTAAAGAAAATGCATGTAATATTTGTATATGTAAACAAATTTATTAAAAAAACAACACTACTATCGAAATGAACTTCCGTGGCGGGCATTTTTTATTTTATGTGGCGGGCATTAGAGCCATCCCCCTCGCAAGGCCACAGTTAATCCATGGATTAACCGAGATTAACCGTGGCGGACACATTAGGGCGCCGCCACGAAGAAAAATTTAGGAAATAAAAAGCCCATCGAGCCCGGTGGCCCGTCTCCACTAGATCGGATCGCGCCGCCCGCCAAATCCGCCGCCCGTAGCCTCGATCCATCGCAGCTCCGGTCGTGGTAGATCCCGCCACCGCCGGATCTGCACGCCCCTAGGTTTCGGGTCCCCGCCGGATGCGCCCGCCCGCGGCCGTCCCGCTGGATCCGCCCATAGAACGTCGTCGCGGCCCCGGTCCAACCGAGGGGTGGGGGGCGGATCCGCCGCCTCCATGCCGGATCCGCCGTCGGAGTGGAGGGCGGCGTGGATCCGGCCTCCCCGAGCTATCCGCCGCCGGAATCGAGGGGGCGGATCCGCCACCACGGCTAGAGATGAAGGGATACGTCGCCTCGGCGCCAACCGCCCGCCCATGCCGGAGATGCGTCTTGCCGCCATTGCCGCCAGGGGAGAGAGACGCCGGGAGTGGTGAGGGGAGAGGGTGGCTAGAGAGAGAGGGGGAGGGAGGGAGGGGAGGGAGGGAGGCGTCGCCGCGGTCGGCTCGATGGAGGGGTCACCGTCGCACGGAGTCCGAGAGGAGGCGTGCTCGTTTCGGTGGGAGGGGCAAAGTATGAGAAGTGAGTGAAACCCTAAGTCGTTGCTTTTATATTGAAGGCAACTATCGGGCCTTGTCTAGGCTTGATGAGCCTCAAACTTTTCCGTAGCGGGCTTTTAATCCTGCCCGCCATTGTAAATTCATTTTGCGTGGCGGACATTCTAATATGCCCGCCAAGGTTAATGGTTATTTTTGCGTGGCGGGCAAAATGTGCCCACCACGGAAAAGATATATGTAGTGTCACGCAAAAATCGTTTCATTAGTGTGGGGATCGATATTTGGGACACCCCTAATCAATCGACCAAAACCCTCGACAGGTGTCACCGGCGGCGATCGCCGCTCCTCCTCCTCCGTCCCGTTCGAGCTCTCCCAAGCCAAGGGGACCCACGGCGAGGGCGAACTTCACGATGACCGCTCCCGCCCGCGACCAAACTCCCTCGAACGCGAGCTCTCTCGGAGGGGAGAGCTCACTCCGTCCCGATCGAGGTCTCTGGCCCGAAAACCTCTGAACTGCGTGTGTGAGCTCTCCAAGCGGGACCTCTTTCCGCCTCGCTCGAGCTCGAGCTCAACGAGCCGCACGATGGCGCCCGCCATGAGATTGTCCGTATGGCGTCACGCGGAGAAGACTGCGAGTACAAGAGTTGGCCAACCACTCCACGGCGAGCACTCAGTGTGGCAGCGCAAGGACACGGTGGCGGAAGAACGACCCGTCGATCACCCCTCCATACCCCGTCGACTCAACGGCGCCACCCGCGGTGCTCTCAGTACAGGCGACGTATGCGCACCTCATCCATGGTATGGCCACGCCCATGGCGCGACGGGACCCGATTCCAACTACGATTGGGGGCGGCACGGCGCGACCACTTGCCCAAACCTGGATTCGCGGCGTGCGGCGACGACTAATTTCAGCATCCAAAGCCGCCAAGAGCTCGGGGAAAGACTCACGACCAACCCACGAGCTCGATCGGAGAGCTCTTTCACCTACCCCCGCTCCTGTAGTTCATTACTCCATCCACTCTCGCCTCAACTCGAAGAGCTCATATGTCCCGCCCCTTGCCACTATAAAAGGAGGGGTAGGGCTCTCGAGGAGCGAGAGAAAAAGAAACAGGAGGAGAGGAGCAAGAAGAAAAGCATTAGCCCTCGCTAGTCCTCGCCACTCACTCACTCATCCACTTGATATTGGCACTTGCCTCAATCTTAGAGACTTGGGAGCCGATCCCTCTCGATTAAGCTTATGCGCACCCCGGTATGAGCGTTGAGCTCGAATAGTGATCACACCGGACTAGGGAGCTTGATTTCGCCCCGAACCGGTATAAATCTTGTGTCATTGTCTCTAGAGCTAGGCCATTCGAGCACGCATTAGCGGACATACCGCGACGGTGGTATTAGACCCACGACGGTTGGCGCGCCCGGGTAGGGGCGCGCTAGTGCGGCGATCTTCCACCGATGGCTTCTTCCCCGACACCGCCGGCCGGGCACCCGTCTTTGCGGCGGCACCTTCGACTTCACGGTACCGGCCGGGAGAAGTCCCTCGCGGGAAGCTGTCTTCACCGCTCGATGCGGCGTGAGGACATCCCGAAACGCCTCCGCAGGCGCCACCGACTCCGTCCTCGCCGACATGGGGCAAGGCTCGGCCAGGGCCCACCGGTCCCATCAGCGGACCGCTTCTTCGTCACGATCAAGGATCTCCTCCCGACATCCCGGGGCGAGAGCCCGCGAGGCCCGTTCAGCGATGTCACCTTCTCCATCGCCAGCGTCGTCCTCCGGCTCGCCGGTGAGGGCCTTGCCGTGGGCGAGTTCACGCGGCGTGCGCCAAGATGTACCCGATGGCGGCCGGGTCTCCCCCTTTTTCAGGGGCGATGAGCCCCAGCGGACCTCGATCCATGAGCTCGAGCTCGCCCTCGATGGGATGAGCCTCGTGGACTGCGACCCCACACGCCCGAGTGCTACATGTGCCACACCCCCGGCGCGCACTCGATAGCCACCCTTCCGGCGACTCCGAGCACACTCCCGCGGCGCCGGCTGCCCGCCCGTAGCGAGCCGCGGTCGACCGTCAAGGATCGCGCGCTGGGCGAGCTCGAGGAGCTCGAGCGGGGGAGGCGGCTCGAGAGAAAGCAAGCTCTTCGCCCGGCGGAGAAGCGATAGCCACGAGCACGAGCTCGAGCACGGGGCGTCGCGACCGCATCAACCGCGACGGCGGACGCCGAGCAACTCCGCCGGTGTTGGAGAGCTTCCCGAGAGCACGGCGGCCGCCGCGTTTAGCCTGCGCCCCTGTCCGATCCCGAGGACCCCAAGGCTGCGAACCCACGAGCAAGTCAAAAGCTCGTGGCGGAGGCAAAGCAGTACAACAAGCGGCAAGCTCCGGCGTCTCACCGCGACTCGGGAAGAGCACGAGGCCTCCTCTCATCCCGAGGTTCACGCGCGCCGGCGGATCGGCGAGAACCGCGGCAGCGGCGCGACACCATCAACGCCCGACGAAGGCGGAGGCCCGCCTGGACAAGAACGTCCCGGGGGCGGCGGCAAGTACCACCGCGGCGGCGGCGGCCGGCGTCCTCGCCGCGTGCGGCAAAGCGCCCGCGTGCGCGACCGCGACGGCCCGGAGGACAAGAGTCACAGCCCGACGCCCGTCACGAAGACCACGGGCCCATCGCCGGCGAGATCGCCGCCCGTTCGAGCTCGAGCTCGAGGCGGCCTAAGGCGTTCGGCTCGCGCATCCACGAGGCCCGTTCCCTTCAGGCTTCGAGCTCCGACCTCGGTGCAGAAGTACAACGGGGAGACCGATCCGGCCACGTGGTTGGAAGACTACCGTCTCGGGTGCCAGGCCGGTGGAGCCAACAGCGACTACTTCATCATCCGCAACCTGCCTCTCTACCTTGCAGATTCAGCTCGTTCTGGCTTGAGCACTTCTTGGGAGGGCACCATCAGCGGCCCAGGAGGACTGGCGACGTCTTCGTCGGCAACTTCGAGGGGCACCTACACCAGGCCGAGCATGACCTGGGATTTGCGCGGATGCAAGCAGAAGAAAGGGGAGAGCCTGCGCGACTACATCAGGCGCTTCTCCAAGCTCTGCAACAACCTCTCCGAGACCTCCGACTCCGAGATCATCACCGCGTTCACCTTGACACCACTTGCGAGAGCCTCATCCGCGAGCTCGGTGTCGGGAAGCCTAGGTCCGTGAAGGAGCTTCTCGACCTCGCCACCGGCCACGCCGGGAGAGGGCGCGTCTCCGCCGTCACGGGCAAGGGCAAGCTCAAGGCCGGCGACGAGGCCACGGGAGGATCCGGCTCCCGCTCCCGCAAGAGGAAGAACAAGAAGAACAAGCGTCCCGCGATGACGACGACGACGAGGAGTTCATCGCCGTCGCGGACAAGCGCAAGACCCCCCCGAAGGGAGGGAAGGGCTTCGTCCACAAGGAGCACTTCGACAAGATGCTTGAGGCCCCGTGTCCACATCACGAGGGCCCCGTCAAGCACAAGATGAAGGACTGCCGGCTCCTGAAGAAGCACGTGATGGGCACGCTGAAGGGCGGCAAGAAGGGCGGCAGCCAGACCCGGCGGCGAGCTCGAGGGCGGTGACGGCGGCGGCGTCTACATCGAGGGACGGCGCCGTCAGCGTCGTCTTCGGCAGAGCTCGGGCTCACGAGTCAAGCGCCGACGAGCTCCGCGCGCCCGCGAGGTCCTCTTCACCGAGCTGCGACACCCACCTACCTCAAGTGGTCGAGTTCGGCGATCACCTTCGACAAGGCTGATCACCCCGACATATCCGTACCGGGGGAAGGTACCCGCTCGTCGTCGATCCCATCATCGGCACCAAGCGCCTCGGCAAGGTGCTGATGGATGGGGGCAGCGGCCTCAACCTCCTCTACGTCCATGCACTCCAAGCCCTTGGCATCACCAAGGCGCGTCTCCGCCCCTCGCCGGACCCGATCCACGGCGTGGTGCCAGGGAAACAGATGATCCCACTCGGGCGAATCGACCTCCCCGTCACCTTCGGCACCCCGGACAACTTCCGCAAGGAGGTCCTCACGTTCGAGGTGCTTCCCTTCAGGAACGCCTACCACGCGCTCTTGGGACGACCATGCTATGCGAAGTTCATGGCCGTCCCCAACTACACCTATCTCAAGCTCAAGATCCCCGGGCCCAAGGGGGTCATCACCGTCGACTCCACCTTCGAGCACGCTTTCGGTGCGAGGGAAAGGCCGCCGCCCGTCGATGCGCCGACGCCGCCGTCGAGATCGAGCAAATGCTGCCAAAGATGGCGGCTGGGCGGCCCGGGAGAGGGCCCGAGCTCAAGAGGGCTGCGAGCACGAGCTCGCCGACGGCGAGCTCAAGCGGCTCGGGGGATCGGGCTCATCCGATGAGCTCAAGAGGCCGCGGGCGCTTTCGAGCCCGGAAGGACGCCAAGGAGGTCGAGGTCGACAAGGATGGGCGCACCCTCTGCGTGAGGTCGAGCTCACTCCTAAATAGGAAGCGAGCTCGTCGACTTCCTCCCGCGCGAACCTCGATGTGTTTGCGTGGAGAGCCTCGGACATGCACGGCATACCGGGGGAAGTCGCCCGAGCACTCCTTGAACATTAAACCCGGCTCTCGGCCGGTGAAGCAAAGGCTTAGACGTTTCGATGACGATCGGCGCCAAGCAATCGCCGAGGAGATAGATAAGCTCTTAGCCGCTAGGTTTATCAAGGAGGTGTATCGTCCCGTGCATAGCCAACCCCATACTAGTCAAGAAGAAGAATGGGAAATGGAGAATGTGTGTTGATTACACGGGTCTCAACAAGGCATGCCCAAAGGATCCGTTTCCTTTGCCGCGCATCGACCAAATTGTTGACTCCACCTCCGGGTGTGAGACACTCTGTTTTCTTGACGCCTACTCCGGCTACCACCAGATAGCGATGAACGAGCTCGGGTGTGAGACACTCTCGCTTTTTCTTGACGCCTTCTCCGTTTGGTGCATTACATTGCGTAACGATGCCTTGGTTTGAAGAATGCGGCGCCACCTTCCGAAGGTGCATGCAGAAAGTCTTTAAAGAGCTCCTCAGAAAGCTCGTAGAAGCGTATGTCAACGACATCGTTGTCAAGACAAAGCGCTCGAAAGAGCTCATCCCGAACCTCGAAAAGGTCTTTGCCAAGCTCCGAGAGTTCGGTGTCAAGCTCAACCCCGAGAAGTGCGTTTTTAGGGTCCCGAGGGAAGCGGCTTCGGCTTCATCGTCTCGGCGGCATTGAGGCCAACCCGAGAAGATCGCCGCCATCACGAACATGGGGCCGATCAAGAACGTCAAATGCGTGCGGCGGCTCACGCGGGCTGTCTCGCGGCGCTAAGTCGTTTCATAGCCCGACTCGGGGAACGAAGTCTCCCACTCTACAATTCTTTTGAAGAGGCGGCGCTTCTCACGGACCGGCGAGGCCCGGCAAGCTCTCAACTCACCGAAGCGGCTCCTTGCCCGCCCTTTTGTGCTCGTAGCTCCGTAGCTAATGAGCCCATCCTCCTTTACATCTCGGCCACCTCAAAGGTGGTGAGCACCGCGCTCGTCGTCGAGAGAGAGGAGGAGGGGCACACGCTTAAGGTGCAACGCCCGGTGTACTTCATCAGTGAGGTCCTCACAGACACCAAGACTCGCTACACACAGCTCGAAAAGCTCGTGTACGCGCTGCTGATCACCCGACGCAAGCTCAGACACTACTTCGACTCCCACCCGGTTACCGTCGTCTCCAAGTACCCTCTTGGAGAAGTCATCCGCAGCCCCGAGGTTGCGGGCCGCATGGCTAAATGGGCGATCGAGCTCATGGGGGCTGAAATCACCTATGCGCCTAGAGACGCCATCAAGTCTCAAGCCTTGGCGGATTTTGTCGCGGTGGACCGAGGTCGAACAGTCACCCCAGCCCGATGATATCGAATATTGGATCCTACACTTCAACGGATCAGTGAAGAAGTACGGCGCCGGCGTCGGCCTCGTCTTCACCTCTCCAAAGAAGGTGCGCATGAAGTATTCGATACGCCCTGCACTTCCGCCTCAACAACGCGTGGCGAGTCGAAACATTGGTGAATGGGCTGCGCGATCGCAAGCGAGCTCGGCATCCGGCACCTCGGTCGAGGGACTCGAGCTTCGTCAAGAACCAAGTCATGAAAGAGGTCGGCTGCGTCAACCCGAAGATGGTGGCGTACCACCGGAAGGTCCGCGAGCTCGAGGAACACTTCCACGGATTTGGAGGTCAACCACGTCCACCGCAACCTCAACAATGACGCCGGCGTCCTCGCCAAACTTCGCATCGGACCGCTGCCGGTCCCTCAGGAGTCTTCATGCACGAGCAATGCAAGCCCTCGATACGGCTCGGAGGGAGCTCGGCCGGAGGGCGCGAGCTCAAACTCCACGAAGTCGGACCCCACGGACATCGATGTCCTCGAGAGGTCGAGCCCTCCTAATCTGAGGCTGCCCTAGCCACGAGCTCTTCGGCGCGGGCCCGGGGCGGCTCGGGGGGCTGGCTCGGGGGCTGGATCGAACTCGACCACCCCAAAGCCGGATTTGGCGAAGCCCGGCGTGCTACGATGGCTAAAGGAGGGCAAGCTCCCCCCGGGCGGGAGGAGTCGCGACGACTAGCCCGAAGAGCCAAGACCTTCGCCCTCGTGGGAGAAGAGCTCTATCGGCGCGGGGCAAGCGGAGTCCTCCAGCCCGGCGCATCACCTTCGAACAAAGGTGAAGAGCTCGTCGGGGAGAAATCCACGCGGGCGAGTGCGGCCACCACGCGGCACCGCGGTCTCTTGTCGGGAAAGCCTTTCGCCAAGGTTTCCTCTTGGCCAACCGCCGTCGCCGACGCCACCCAAGTCGTCCGGCGCCGCGGGGCTGCCCGGTTCTTCGCCAGCGGGCACGCACCTCCGGCCCAATCCCTTCAAAGCGATCCCGCTCACTTGGCCATTCGCGTGCGGGGCCTCGACATGGTGGGGCCATTCGGAGGACGGGCCGAGGCTACACGCACCTCCTCGTCGCCATCGACAAGTTCTCCAAGTGGATCGAAGTCATGCCCATCGCGGCCCGTGTCGAGCCGAGGAGACCGTCAAGTTCTTCACCGGCATCGATCCACCGCTTCGGGGTCCCAAACTCGATCATCACCGACAACGGCACCAACCGTGGGAGAAGTCTTCATCGGCCGTGCGGCGATCACGGCATCAGCGTCGACACGGCCTCTGTCGGCCCACCCCGGACCAAATCCCGGGTAGAAACGAGCTAATGGCATGATCTGCGGGCGTGAAGTCCCGCATCTTCGGGGAGGCTTGAGAATGCGCCCGCCGATGGCTCGTCGAGCTCCCCGCGGTCGTATGGAGTCTTCGCACCACACCAGCGGGGCCACGGGGCGGACCCTGTTCTTCCTTGTCTTCGGTCGGGCGGTCCTCCCTACCGAGCTCGAGTGCGGCTCGCCCGAGCTCGGGCCTTCGACGAGCACAACAACCAAGCGCTGCTCGAAGAGCGCCGCCGATCGGCTCGGCGAGGCCCGTGACATCGCGCTCATCCACTCCGCCAAGTACACGCAATCCATGCGGCGCTACCACGGCGACACGTCAAAGGGCGAGCCTTGACGTCGGCGATCACGTCTGCGGCGAGTCTGAGCTCGAAGGACAAGCACAAGCTCTCGGCGCCATGGGAGGGTCCCTTCACTATCGACCAAGTGTTGAGGCCGGGCGCGTACAAGCTCAAGGACCACCAGGGACGAGTCCTCACCAACGCATGGAACATCGAACAGCTACGTTGCTTTTACCCTTAAGATGTATTTCGAAACCTTATAGTTGTAAGAGCTCGCTAAAGCACCAATTCGATGCAAAAACTCGTGCAAGCATCTCGAATTCACACCTCAAGCTCAACCAAGACTGAGCAACGACGAGCCCTTGCCCCGACAAAGGCCTGCCCTTGCTCGGGGGCTACAAGGAATGGGGCGCACACCCCATCATTTTAACAAACCAATTTTTTGCAAAAAACGCAACGACGAGCTCGAGCTCGCAAGTTCGCGCTCCTTCCCTTACACAACATCCTGAAACAACTAAGTAACGAGTCCATCAGTAAAGAGCATGACGCGATGGCCAAAGCGATCTCACACGCCTCCGAGGCTAACGAAAAGGGCCCGCCATCGACTCTCGAAGCACGAACTCGTGAAAAGTTGAAGTAAAGGTAAAAACGCGATAAGGAAAGGAACGAAACTTTCATTAAGCACGAGCTCCCTTGAAGTTTTTACAAATAATGCCTCGACTACGAGGACTTAGAAACTTATTACAAAAGAGGCTTGGCCTCGGGCTCCCACTCTCTATGCGGACGGAGGGTCTTCATCCATCGCCTCCGGGGTAGAGGTGCCCGCCGCGACCTCCGGCTCGGGTTGCTCGACACCTCCCACGATGGGCTCCCGAGCGCCGAGCTCCTCCGTGGCAAGCTTGAAGAGCTCGGCGGACAACTCCACGGAGCGACCTCGGCGGCGGCACTCTTCTCCCTCGGTGTGGGCGTCGTCGGCGCCCGGTGCCCACCCTGCTTTCACCGCCTCAACATCCATGCGTGGATAGTGGCTGAAGATGACGCTGACAGCCTTGTGGACCACGCGGCCGGCGTCCTCCGTCACCTTGCGCGGAACCGCCGACACCCGCTCGGCCGGATCCGCCATCTCCTCCAACCCGAGGACATCGCACACCTCCTCGGCCGCGGACGCCGCAAGACCCTCGGCGGCGCCCGAGCCCTCGGCCTCCTCCACGGCCTTGCGCGACATGAGCTTGGAGGCGCTCGAGCTCCTTCTTCGTATCAACGAGCTCGGCGGTCTTGTTGCTTCAAGCCCGCCTCCTTCTCTGCGGCGTGAGCTGCGTGTCGCTGCGAGGAAGCCTCGGCGGAAGCAAGCTCCGGACCTTGTCCTCGAGATCGCGGGCCGCCTTCAAGGACTTCTCTTTCTCCCTGCGAACAAGAAGACGGTTCGAGACAAGAGTCGCCACGACTTGAAAGGCAAGCCAAAAGCGATCGCCCGCTTACTCCACGGCTCGGTGTAGAGCTCACCGCCGTTCCGCCCGAAGTTCTCGTTCTCGGCGTTGAGCCGGTCCCTCTCCCGCGATAGTCGCGTGGCAAGAGCACCACATTTCGGCGGCCTCGCGGTCATACGGCGAGGCCCGCCGCCCGGCAACGGTCGGCCCCAACAACCAAAAAAGAAAACAACAAAGTGCGGGAAAGGATGCTCACCACGAAGCTCGGCGTCGCGGTCTTGTAGCTGCTTGGTGAGCTCGTCCTTGCTTTGGCGGAGTTGCTGCGCGGCTGAACTCAAGCGCCGAGCGCTCGAGCTCTTTCTGCTCCAGCGCCCCGCGGAGGGCCGCGAGCTCCTCTTCCATCTTAAGGGCGCTTTGCCCCTGGAGAGCTCGAGCTTCTCTGGCGTTTGCGGCGGCGCCTCGAGGGGCGGCGTCCACCCTCTCTGCGCCGCGCGGCGGCGCTTCCTCTCCGCTTCCTCCAGCGGGGCGGCGACCTCCTGGGCTCGGCTTCCGACGGCCTGCTGCTGGAACTGTGCTTCCCCGAGCTCTTGGCAGATCTTGGCGCACAGGTCCGTCAGACCTACGATGAGGTTGCCGGCTTTGAGGAAGGACGTCGACAAGCGGTTGTACCCCCTGGCAGCATCTTGCACGCCCTGTCAGAAAGCACGTCAGTAAGGTTGCAGGAAAGGGGAAGCCCGAAACCCGACGATGGTGATGAGTCCGTACCTTGGACAGCCGACGGAGTTGCGTGAAGGCGTCGTTCTGCTAGAAGTCCCGGATCTCCCCCATTGCCGCCGGCCGCCCTCGGTCGCGGGGGCTTGACCAGGCATCGCGGCCGGGCTCACCACGATCTCACGGACTCACGAGGGGGAACGCTCCTCGACCGCCGAAAGCGAGGAGGCTGCGCCACCTCTGGTACGTCCCCCCCGGTTCTCGAAGGCGGCGTCGTCTCCTCATGCGACGGCGTGGGGGTCTCGGCGCGGACCCACGCCGCACTCCGACATCGTCGATCCGCTCCTCCTCCCTCATGTTGTCGCCGGAGATCTCGATAACCTCGTGCGCCCCCGCCTCCTCGAGCTTGGGGGCGGGCGTCGGACGCCTCTCGCATCACGCCCGAGCGCTCCTCGATGACCGGCCGCGCTGATGCTCGGCCTCACCGGCCGAGTCCGGTGCACCACGCGAACTCGCCCACGGAAGGGGAACCGGCGCCCGGCGGGGGCTTGAGCCGACGAAGCTCCTCGGTGTCGCCGCCCGCTATCGACCAAGGACGAGCTCGGTGAAAGCGATCCCTTGAACGGGAGCAGCGCCATCATCGCGACCCGTAGCCGCTCGTCGTCGTCGCCATCACCGCGCTTCGTCGTCGCGACCCGCGGTCCCTCCACCGAACTTCGCCATGGCGGCCGCCGAAGCGCCAACCGCGGCGCTCGAGCTTCGCCAACGCCGCGCCCGGCTTCGCGGAGACCGAGCTCGTCATCGATGGCATCCGCGAGCTTCGTCATCTCCGTACCCGAGTCCACGCCGGGCCGAGCTCGTCCCGCTCAGCCGGAGGCGCTTCTCGGGTGAAATCTCATGTTTGGTTTGGAAATTGATGGCGACACTTGTGGACTAATCCTTTGCTTTAAGTATGTATCTTAAGAAAGGATTAAGTGAATGACAAGGAGCATGATGATCATGAACATGGACAAAGATGGTGGACATGATGGATCGTCAAGCTCGGTGATCGGTTTGAGAGGAACCCGGAGATCAAGGCAAAGGTATACTTGATAGGGTTTTTCTTTTAAGGTGATCAAGACACGATAGAGCGTGTGATCACATTATAGGATAGATAGCCGACTATCAAGAAGGGATGCCGCGACAATCCTTTGGTGAAGTGCTTCTAGGTCCAATTGACTTGCATATTGCATTTAGGACAATGAGAGCACTAACCCGATCTTGCCTAACTTATCGACGAGCTAACATGCATGATAACGTGATCATCTTGGGCGTGTTGGCAACCTACGGCAAGAGGCGAAGCAAGTTGGAAGCAAAGAGCAAAGAAAAAGATGAAGACATGCTGTTTTTCGGGGTGGCCGGACGCGCTTCGGTGTTGGCCGGACGCAGACGACCGTGGCTCCGTCGGTGCGTTTGGCGAGAGCTCTGCGGCGGCGTTTTCACCGACGCGACCGGGACACTGACCGGATGCTTCGGTCCGCGACCGGACCCTGTGATCGGACGCACGAAGAAGGGTGCCACCAGGGCCCGAGGCTTGTCGGATGCGACCGGAAGTCTGCGACCGGACTCGTGACGGACCCATTGGTGCGCCGGTCGTCGCGTCCGGTCGCCAGAGAGCCCAACTTGATGGCAACGGCTCTATTCTTTGGTAGGGGCTATATATACTTGGATGGCCGGTTGCTAGCTCTCACTCTTGCACATTTGAACACTCCTACACACTTGTGAGCTTGTGAGACTCCTCTCCACTCATCTCTTCACTCTAACTTCGAATCTTGAGTGAGATTGAGAGTGATAGAAGTGCATTGCTTGATTAGTCTTGCATCTAGAGGCACTTCATCCTTGGAGAAGCCGCGGGATTCGTGTTTTCTTGGGAATTTGCTTGGTTCCCTAGCGGCTTGGAGCAAGAGGCGGTGTCGAGCTCGATTGGAGCTTGTTCGAGGCCACACCGGTGGTGATTGTGAGGGGTTGAGCCTTACCCCGCGGGAGGTACGCGAAAGGCATCACTAGTGGATTGCTCGTGGCTTGTTGGACCCTCTCTTGTGTTCGTTGCTTGAGCTCCCATAGGGGATTTGGCACCGGCCATTAAGCTTAGCAACGTCAAGTGAGTGTGTCGCCACAACGAGGACTAGCGTCTTGGGCAAGCACGTGAACCTCGGTAAAAATCATCGTGTCAATTGAGTGCTTGCTCGTTGGAGATTTCATATTGATCACGGTGATTGGCTTCCACCTCTACACTCCACCGTCGGTATATCGATCTCTCTCTTTAGCATTACTTTGATATACTTGTGTAGAATTGTTTTAGCTTGTTAGTTGAGTAGCTTGCTTAGCTAGATTAGTCTTGTTAGCTCTTAGTTGATAGTCTAGTTAGACTTGCTTGTTCACCTAGGAGTAAAGGTAGAGACTTAACCTTGTGTGAATTAGAGACAATAGAATTGACTTGTGGCTTGCATAGCTAGTTGAAGCATTGCACATTTGCTACGCCATCTTATTGTCTAACCGGTTGCTTAGTGTTGTTAAAGATTTTTAATAGGCTATTCACCCCCTCCTCTAGCCATTAGGACCTTTCAAGTGGTATCGAGCTAGGCACCGTTGTTTGAGAGGCTTAACAACCTACGGTGACAAAATGGCGTTGAGTTTTCATGTCAACAACACCAAGAAGGCGCCACCTTTCGATGGCACCAACTTTGCCTATTGGAAGGTGAAGATGACCGCACACCTCAAGTCAATCAATAGAGAAGTGTGGGTTGTGGCCAGAAGAAGTTTGAGGTGGCCAACAAAGAGCAACCAACACCTATAGAAGAAAAGAAGCTCTATGCAAATGACATTGCCGTGAGTGCTTTCTATGAAGCATTCAATGATAGAGTCTTTGAGCAAGTAAAGTCAATAGAGATTGCTCATGATATTTGGAAGAAGCTAGAAGAGTGCTATGAGGGCACCGAAGGGGTCAAGCAAGCAAAGGCCTACATCAAGCTTGAGCAATTCAATAGCTTCAAGATGGAAGATGATGAGAGTGTGCCGGAGATGTTCCACCGCATGCAAGTGTTGGTGAACGATCTCAATGCACTTGGTGAAGAGATCAAGGACAAGACCTTCAACATGAAGTTCTTGAGATGTTTGCCGAAGAGGTTTGGGATGTTCATCACGGTGCTTGTGAGAACAAACTTGAAGGATTTGACTCCCAACCAATTGCTTGATGAGGTCATGACCGACGATTCATATAGAGATGACAAGAAGAAACAAGAGCTCATCAACAAGGCAAACAAGAAGGTCAAGGATGAAGAGAAGAAAGAGGACAAGAAGAGCTTGGCACTCAAAGCTAGCTCATCATCCAAGGGCAAGAAGAAGAAGGAAGAATCAAGTGATGAGGAGGATGGCACTTCTACTAGTGGAAGTGAGATTGATGAGCACATGGCCCTCTTCGTGAGGAAATTGGGCAAGTATGTGAAGAAGAGTTACATCTCTTCAAAGAAGAATAAGAAGAAGCAATCATTCAAGAAGAAGACCAAGGATGGCAAGAATGAAGGCAACATGACATGCTTTCGTTGCCATGATGATTGTCACTTGATTGCGGAGTGCCCATATGATAGTGATGATGAGAAGGGCATCAAGAAGGCAAGAAAGAAGAATGATGCCAAGAATGAGAAGGAGAAGAAGCCCAAGAAGAAGAATGAGTCCCATGTGGCTATGTGGGATAGTGATGGCTCATCTTCTTCAAGTGATGAAGAGGAGGATAGAAAGAAGAAGAAGGGACAAGCTCACCTTGCCATGCATGACAAGATCTCCATCTTCGACACTCCTTCATCATGCTTCATGGCTAAGGCCACTAAGGTACAATCTATCACTAAAGATGATGATGATAGTGATAGTGATAGTGATGATGAGGAGCCAACCTACACTAAGGAAGAATTAAAAACCATGCTTGATGATAGTATTGACATGTACAAGGATAGTAGGAAGGAGGCCAAGGGCTTGCGTAAGGAAATAAAAAAAAGCCTTAAGCAAGAACTTGAGGAGCTTCGGGCATCTTATGAGAGTCTAAAGGTAGACCATAAGACGCTTGAGAAATCTCATTCTAAGCTAGAGAAAGCTCACTCCTCTTTACTAGAAGAGCACAAATTGTGCCAAGTTGTGGAAGTTGTTGATACATGCAATGCTAGCATCATGTGTGATATTCATGTTGATGAACCATCTCCCATATGTGTAGCCTCCACTAGCTCTATCACTAGCACATCCATCTCTAGTGATGATACATGCAACCCAATGCTTATTCATGAGAATGCATGTTTAAAGAGGGAAGTAAAGGAGCTCAATCACTCCTTGGCTAAGGCCTATGGTGGTGAGGACCGCTTGCTTATGTGCTTGGGTAGTCAAAGGGCATCCTTGTATAAGGAGGGCTTAGGCTATATCCCCAAGAAAGGCAAGGGCGCCCTTGTAACTCACAAGACTAGTTTTGTGAAGAATAATGGTAGCTATTGCAAAGCTTGCAAGCAAGTTGGTCACTTAGAGCACAAGTGCATGAACAAGAAAGCCAATGTTTCTTCCATCAAGCTTGATAATTTCTATATGCTTGTGAAGAAAGACAATGGTGTTCATGCTAGGTTCATTGGTGCACCATGGATGGGCTCAAGGAAGAAAGCCATTTGGGTACCAAAGACCTTGGTGACTAACCTTGAAGGACCCAAGCAACATTGGGTATCTAAGAAGAATTGATTTCTTTTTGTAGGTTAACTATCGTGCTGGGAGGAGATCATTGGATAATGGATAGTGGGTGCACTCAACACATGACCGGGGATTCTCATATGTTCAAGAAAATTAGCATTAAGGGCATTGATGAGTATGAGTCAATCACTTTTGGCAATGACAAGAAAGGCAATATGTTGGGGCTAGGCAAGATTGCTATCACTCAAGAGAAGAGCTTATCAAAGGTGTTGCTAGTTGATCATCTTGACTACAACCTCTTGTCGGTCTCTCAACTTTGTGACCATGGGTATAAATGCATATTCTCAAGTCAAGAAGTTGAAGTGGTTAGTGGTGATGGTGCAAACATGATCTTCAAGGGATTTAGATATGGTGATCTCTACCTTGTTGATTTCAAGTCCAAAGAAGCCAAATTGACAACATGTCTACTCTCCAAGGCTAGCAAAGGGTGGTTGTGGCATAGAAGGCTTGGTCATGTTGGGATGAAGCAATTGAATAAGTTGATGAAGAATGACTTGGTTAGAGGCTTGGAGGATGTGAAGTTTGAGAAGGACAAACCTTGTGGAGCATGTCAAGCCGGGAAACAACATGGCAATGCACACCCAACCAAGAGCATCATGAGTACATGCAAGGCATTTGAGTTGCTACACATGGACTTGTTTGGGCCAACATCATATTCTAGCATTGGTGGCAACAAGTATGGTTTTGTCATAGTTGATGACTACACTAGATACACATGGGTGTTCTTTTGCATGACAGAATGATGTGTTTGAGCTTTTCAAGACATTTGTCAAGAGGGTTCAAAATGAATTTGAGACATCCATCAAGAAGATTAGGAGTGACAATGGAAGTGAATTCAAGAATACAAGAATTGAAGAGTTGTGTGATGAGCTTGGAATTGGGCATCAATTCTCACCAACCTACACTCCTCAATCCAATGGTGTAGTTGAGAGGAAGAATAGAACCTTGATTGAAATGGCAAGATCAATGCTTAGTGAATACAATGTTAGCCATTCCTTTTGGGCGAAGCAATCAACACGGCGTGCTATTGTAGCAACCGACTCTATTGTCATGGGATGCTTGGCAAGACACCTTATGAGTTGCTAAATGGAAGGAAGCCCAACATTGGATACTTTAGAGTCTTTGGATGCAAATGCTACATTCTCAAGAAAGGCACAAGATTGGGCAAGTTTGACAAGAAATGTGATGAAGGTTTCCTAGTTGGATATTCAACCACAAGCAAAGCATATAGAGTATGGAACTTGGGTAGTGGCAAGCTTGAGGAGGTTCATGATGTTGAATTTGATGAAACCCAAGGTTCTCAAAATGAAGTTGAAAATCATGATGATGTGAGTGGTTCCAACTTGGAGAATGCAATGAGGACAATGGATATTGGTGATATTCGGCCTAGGCAAGTGAATGATGATGATGACACTCCATTGCCTACTACTTCGGTTGATATTGGTGCAAATGAAGCTAGCACTAGTGGCACTCAAGATGAAGATCAAAATCAACAAGCTAGTCAATTCCTCATCCTAGTCATCAAGTGCAAGTGATGCAACCATCCAACATAGCAAGAGATCATCCAATTGATCAAATTGTCGGTGACATCAATAGTGGAGTGATCACTAGAGGAAGATTAGCATCTTTTTGTGCACATCATGCTTTTGTTGCACAAGAAGAGCCGGAGAACATTGGAGATGCACTCAAGAAGGAAGATTGGATCAATGCCATGCATGAAGAGTTGAACAATTTCAAGAGGAATGATGTATGGGAATTGGTGGAAAGGCCAAAGAACTACAATGTGATAGGAACTAAGTGGGTCTTCAAGAACAAGCAAGATCAAGATGGAATTGTTGTGAGAAACAAGGCAAGGCTAGTAGCTCGAGGGTATTCACAAGTAGAAGGTCTTGACTTTGGAGAGACCTATGCACCGGTTGCTAGACTTGAAGCAATTAGAATCTTGCTTGCCTATGCATGTGCACATGACATCAAGCTCTATCAAATGGATGTGAAAAGTGCATTCTTGAATGGATTCATCAATGAGTTGGTGTATGTGGAGCAACCACCGGGCTTTGAAGATGAGAAGTATCCCAACCATGTTTACAAGTTGAAGAAGGCTTTGTATGGCTTGAAGCAAGCACCTAGAGCATGGTATGAGAGGTTGAGAGATTTTTCTCCTCTCTAAAGGGTTCAAGATGGGCAAGGTGGACACCACACTCTTCATCAAGAAAATTGGCAAGGACTTGTTTGTGTTGCAAATATATGTTGATGATATCATCTTTGGGTCAACCAATCAAGAATATTGTGAAGAGTTTGCTAAGATGATGGCCAATGAGTTTGAAATGTCAATGCTTGGAGAGCTCACATTCTTTCTTGGTCTCCAAATCAAGCAATTGAAGAATGGCACATTCATTAGTCAAGGCAAGTACATCAAGGATATGATCAAGAAGTTTGATCTTCAAGATGCCAAGTCTATGTCAACACCAATGGGCACCAATGGAAGCTTAGACCCCGATCCTAGTGGTGACATGGTTGAGCAAAAGAAGTATAGGTCCATGATTGGAAGCTTGCTCTATGCAACCGCATCAAGACCGGACATTGCTTTTAGTGTAGGCATGTGTGCTAGATATCAATCCGATCCAAGAGAGAGTCACCTCAAGGCAACCAAGAGAATTATTAGATACTTGAAGGGCACTCAAGATGTGGGACTATGGTATCCAAAGGGATCCAAGTTTGATTTGATTGGATATTCGGATTCCGATTATGGAGGATGCAAGATAAATAGAATGAGCACAAGTGGCACATGTCAATTCCTTGGAAGGTCACTAGTATCATGGTCTTCAAAGAAGCAAAATAGTGTTGCTCTCTCTCTACCGCCGGGCCGAATACATTAGTGCGGGAAGTTGTTGCACTCAATTGCTTTGGATGAGGTCAACATTGAAGGATTTTGGATTCAAATTTGACAAAGTTCCATTGTTTTGTGACAATGAAAGTGCTAGAAAGATGACTCAAAATCCGGTTCAACATCCAAGAACAAAGCACATTGATATAAGGCACCACTTCATAAGAGATCATCAACAAAAGGGTGACATTTGTATCATGGGCATTGGCACCGAAGATCAACTAGCCGACATATTCACCAAGCCACTTGATGAGAAGAGGTTTTGCATGCTAAAGGGAGAATTGAACATTATCGACTTCTCCAACTTGAGTTGATGCACCCCACTTATATGACATGCCTCTCCTTCGACAAACATCCAAGGTAAAAGTTGGTTGTCATGGCATTCATACTTGCTAAGGACTTGTTAGTGCATCTAGACATCATGCAATTTAATAGGCTCATTCATGGTAAATCAAATGATTTCAATGTATGTGTGGCACCACTATTGCTTTGAATGTTTTTATGAACTAGTGGTGGCATATGACATGTTTATGTGCTTGCAATCCTAGTGTCAACTCTAGAAAATAAGCTATTGATGTGTATTCTAACATGGTGCAAGATAACCCTTATCTTCATGAGGTGTGAAAAAAAGCTTGTCCTTGGTTCAAACTTGAATACATGGAAAGGCAAGTGATCTAGATGAGACCACATGTGATACTTTGATTGACTTGATTTCTCTCATTTACACCTTTTTGGTGATTGTTGACAAAGGGGGAGAAATAAGTCACAAAGATGTTGAAAAGGATCACACAAATAGGGGAAGCAAGCTCATAGACTATTTGTGCATTTGTATGTGCATGATCATAATGAAATGTGCATTGGCAATCTAAATTCAATATACATGATTGCTTGATGTATGCTAGCTTTTGAAAAATTGATTGGTGTATTGACCAACTAGCATGCATAGGATGTATCTAGACAAAGCTCACATTTTAAGCCTATAATGTTGATCTCATGGGGTATGTTGAGTTTTTGATGAAGTCTAGATACATGATGCTAAGGACTCTGATGGTTTCACGCTTCAAAGGTCCAATTTCTATAACTTTAGCATCTCTTTTGGTATTAGTATCTCTCCCCATGATTTCTATCCAACATATGTGCCAAAATTGAACCAAACACATGGAAGCACATATGTAGGGGGAGCCACTACTACCAAAACCGAACCTTGAAATGATTGTCCATTCCTTGACTTTTGTTCAAAACTCTAATGGGCAAGCAATTCAAGTTAAATTGAATTTCTCTTATCTTTGTGAGTTGGTTGTCATCAATTACCAAAAAGGGGGAGATTGAAATCTCATGTTTGGTTTTGGAAATTGATGACGACACTTGTGGACTAATCCTTTGCTTTAAGTATGTATCTTAAGAAAGGATTAAGTGAATGACAAGGAGCATGATGATCATGAACATGGACAAAGATGGTGGACATGATGGATCGTCAAGCTCGGTGATCGGTTTGAGAGGAACCCGGAGATCAAGGCAAAGGTATACTTGATAGGGTTTTCCTTTTCGGTGATCAAGACACGATAGAGCGTGTGATCACATTATAGGATAGATAGCCGACTATCAAGAAGGGATGCCGCGACAATCCTTTGGTGAAGTGCTTCTAGGTCCAATTGACTTGCATATTGCATTTAGGACAATGAGAGCACTAACTTCGATCTTGCCTAACTTATCGACGAGCTAACATGCATGATAACGTGATCATCTTGGGCGTGTTGGCAACCTACGGCAAGAGGCGAAGCAAATTGGAAGCAAAGAGCAAAGAAAAAAGATGAAGACATCTTTGTTTTTGGGGTGACCGGACGCTTCGGTGTTGGCCGGACGCGACCGGCCGTGGCTTCCGGCCGGTGCGTCTGGCGAGAGCTCTGCGGCGGCGTTTTCACGGACGCCATTGCGGCCGGACCACGGACGGATGCTTCGGTCACGACCGGACCCCTCGGACGCACGAAGAAGGGGTGCCACTGTGGGCCCGAGGCTTGTCGGATGCGGCCGGAAGCTGCGGCGGACTCGTGACGGACCCATTGGTGCGCCGGTCGGCGCGTCCGTCGGTCGCGCAGAGAGCCCAACTTGATGGCAACGGCTCTATTCTTTGGTAGGGGCTATATATACTTGGATGGCGGTTGCTAGCTCTCACTCTTGCACATTTGAACACTCCTACACACTTGTGAGCTTGTGAGACTCCTCTCCACTCATCTCTTCACTCTAACCCGAATCTTGAGTGAGATTGAGAGTGATAGAAGTGCATTGCTTGATTAGTCTTGCATCTAGAGGCACTTCATCCTTGGAGAAGCCGCGGGATTCGTGTTTTCTTGGGAATTTGCTTGGTTCCCTAGCGGCTTGGAGCAAGAGGCGGTGTTGAGCTCGATTGGAGCTTGTTCGAGGCCACACCGGTGGTGATTGTGAGGGGTTGAGCCTTACCCCGCGGGAGGTGCGCGAAGGCATCACTAGTGGATTGCTCGTGGCTTGTTGGACCCTCTCTTGTGTTCGTTGCTGAGCTCCCATAGGGGATTTGGCACCGCCATTAAGCTTAGCAACGTCAAGTGAGTGTGTCGCCACAACGAGGACTAGCGTCTTGCGGCAAGCACGTGAACCTCGGTAAAAATCATCGTGTCAATTGAGTGCTTGCTCGTTGGAGATTTCATATTGATCACGGTGATTGGCTTCCACCTCTACACTCCACCGCTCGGTATATCGATCTCTCTTTTAGCATTACTTTGATATACTTGTGTAGAATTGTTTTAGCTTGTTAGTTGAGTAGCTTGCTTAGCTAGATTAGTCTTGTTAGCTCTTAGTTGATAGTCTAGTTAGACTTGCTTGTTCACCTAGGAGTAAAGGTAGAGACTTAACCTTGTGTGAATTAGAGACAATAGAATTGACTTGTGGCTTGCATAGCTAGTTGAAGCATTGCACATTTGCTACGCCATCTTATTGTCTAACCGGTTGCTTAGTGTTGTTAAAGATTTTTTAATAGGCTATTCACCCCCTCTAGCCATTAGGACCTTTCATCGGGGTACACCGGGGCCGCCACTGCAACACCAATAAGAGCCTAAGCTCAAGGCGAGCAAGTGACGTGTCACGTCGCAGCCACAACGGGAGAAGAGAACTCACCGCGTCGACACCTTCCTCTTCCCCGGCAACGGCCCGGGCACCCCGGACCGGTCGCCCTCGGCGCGGCACCCGCCCTTGCGCCTGGCTCCGGCGCCGGGCGCCACTCGAGGGCGAGGGACCGGCACCCCCTCTGGCGACGGCGCCGTCGGGCGGCGTCGAGCTCGCGGGCCTCGACGGCCCCGACCTCCTCAACCGTGGGCCTCGAGGGCGATGGGGAGGCCTCTCGCTGCTCGGCGCCGGCATCCTCCTCTTCGGCCGGCGCGCCGCCAAGCCGACGAGCCCGTTCCCTCGGGAGCCCGACCGGCGTCGCCGGGCATCGCCCTCTCGGGTAGAGGAGGATGCGCACCGAAAGACTTCACCTCGCCGACCTACGAGGATTTGAGCTCACCCCTTAGAACTCGAGACAACGAATAGACAACACGATAAAGCAGGGGCACGAGCTCTTACCAGCGCTTGCGTCTCTGCATTGGGGAGAACTTGGGGGGCTCCCGGGCTCCTCACCCCCGTCTGCGTCAACTGGCCCATCCACCACTCCACCTGGTCGACGGTTTGCGGGGACGCGTTCGCCGTCCCTGGGAATGGCGCGAGCTCCGCCTTCATCTCCCAGACGCGCAGACGCCGTCGTTGGAGGGGCACCAACGCCTTCGCGGGCCAGGTCTCGATGATGTGGTTCATCGTCAACCCGGCGTCACGGAGCGCCTTCACCTTCAACGCCGCCTCCTCCACCTGCCCCCTGACATGGCCGTGCGGGCCCTCACGCCAGAGATCACTCGCCGCGTCGAATGTTCGCCCGGTGAACCTGGGCAGAGGGTGGTGGGGGTCGTTCTTGAGATAGAACCACTCTTCCCTCCACCCAGGGTTCGCGGTCGGGAAGTCGCCCTTGGGGAAGAGCTCGCGGACCTT
This sequence comes from Hyparrhenia diplandra, assembly GCA_015847255.1. Taxonomy (NCBI): domain Eukaryota; kingdom Viridiplantae; phylum Streptophyta; class Magnoliopsida; order Poales; family Poaceae; genus Hyparrhenia; species Hyparrhenia diplandra. The sequence goes on along the minus strand of JADLZK010011825.1, from coordinate 118,271 downwards.
GCCGCCGCGCAGCGCTGGAGCATGGCGCGAGCAATCGGGCCGGACCTCCATCCCCGCGCTTCAGCCCCTAGATCTTGGCGTAGATGAAGTGCCTGAAGAGCTCCCGTTGGGGGGGAATCCCAACCATCCTTCGCCGCAAAGATCACGAACGCCGAGAACAGCGATGCCGTTCGGCGTCGGATCTTTGGAGCTCGACGCCCCAGTACCCCAGCAGGCTGCGGAAGAAGTCGTCGGCGGGCACGCCGAGCCCGCGCTCGTGGAAGGCCACGAACGACACCACGTACCCCGGTGGCGGATCAGGGATCTCGTGCGATGGCGGTGGAATAATCCACTCCTGGGCCTCCGTCGCCGGGTACGGCAGCCCGCGACGAGGCAAAGACCTCTCCAGCAGGCTGCGGGGTCGCCGTCGATCGCCGCGCACGAACCCCATTCCGCACTCCCGAGGCGGATCATCGGAAGTAGGGGAGGCGGAGGTTTGGATCTAAACGGAGGAGTATACTCTCTCTCTCTCTCTCTCTCTCTCTCTCTCTCTGTGTGTGTGTGCTCTTTGGCTTTCTGCAGAAGCAAAGGAGAGGGAAGGTGGATCCGTCCCCATCCCCGCCTATTTATAAGGCTCAGCGCGACGGAAGCCGGAGGCGAAACCGTGCAGGTGGGCCCGCTCCGCGTCGCATCCGCCTGCAACGGCCGCCGCGACATCAACGCGTGTCTGCCACTGGCGGAAGTTCGACGGCGCGAGTTAATCGCGATAACCCTCCGTCCAACGGTAAAAATCCTAACGGAAATATCCCAACGGCTATTTTACTGCGAGTAAATGCCCGAGCTCGACGCAACGGTTAGATTCTCGAGCTCGACGAATAGAGCTCGACGCACGAGCTCACTGTCCAAGGGTTCGAAGGCGAGGCTCGACACGAAGAGCTCAGGGAGCCGCCAGGACACCCCGGTAAGGGCGCCACGCGGAAGCGGCACCGACGGCCACGCCCCCAGCTCGCGAAGAGACTCGGGGGCTTTCGCTTGCGCGCCTCCGGGTCGCCGAGAGCCACGAACGACTCCAGGCTACTCTCGCCGAACGAGAGATGGTCTCGCCGGCCACGCTCGGGGGCTCGAGGACTGTGGATGTCGGGCTCTCGGAATTTGAGGTCGATCCACCAGCTGATCGAACGAACGAGCTGACGAGCTCGGGCCTCACCGACGGACAATCCGCTATTAGCTCAACGAGCATCCGGCCTCGGCCAACGAGGTAAGGCCGGGTTCGAGCTCACCACCCCTTGCACGCGATCGCAAAGGGCACGGGTCTACGAGCCCACGAAAAATTCCAAAAAGCCTCCGCGAGAACTCTCCGTTCTCACGGAGCCTCGAGAGACTACCCGGCGGTGCGCTCACGCCGCACCCCCGAGCAAAAATCAAAACCCCGCAAGCCATCATCGCGAACAAGCATCCGGGAAGACATCCTCTCCCCAAATGCTCGGGGCTCCGTGGGGGATCGATATTTGGGACACCCTAATCAATCGACCAAAACCCTCTGACACCGTGTCACAGCGGCAGTCGCCGAGAAGCTCCTCCTCCGTCCCGTTCGAGCTCTCCCAAGCCAAGGGGACCCACGGCGAGATGAACTTCACCGATGACCGCTCCCGCCGCGACCAAACTCCCTCGAAAGCGAGCTCTCTCGGAGGGGGAGAGCTCACTCCGTCCCGATCGAGGTCTCTTCTGAAAAACCTCTACAGACCTGCGTGTGTGAGCTCTCTAAGCGGGACCTCTTTCCGCCTCGCTCGAGCTCGAGCTCAACGAGCCGCACGATGGCGCCCGCCAACGAGCTTGTCCGTATGGCGTCACGCGGAAGACTGCGAGTACAAGAGTTGGCCAACCACTCCCTGACAGGCACTGTGGCCGCGCAAGGACACAGTGACGGAAGGACGGCCCGTCAGTCACCCCTCCATACCCCGTCGACTCCAACAGCGCCACCACAGTGCTCTCAGGTACAGACGACGTATGCGCACCTCATCCATGGTATGGCCACGCCCATGACGACAGGACCGATTCCAACTACGATTGGGGACGGCACGGCGCCTGACCACTGCCCAAACCTGGATTCGCGCGTACGGCGACGACTAATTTCAGCATCCAAAGCCGCCAAGAGCTCGGGAAAGACTCCTGACCAACCCACGAGCTCGATCGGAGAGCTCTTTCACCTACCCCCTGCTCTGTAGTTCATTACTCCGTCCACTCTCGCCTCAACTCGAAGAGCTCATATGTCCTGCCCCCCTTGCCACTATAAAAGGAGGGGTAGGGCTCTCGCCTGAGGCGAAGAAGAAAGAAACAGAGGAGAGGAGCAAGAGAAAAGCATTAGCCCTCGCTAGTCCTCGCCACTCACTCACTCATCCACTTGATATTGGCACTTGCCTCAATCTTAGAGACTTGGGAGCCCGATCCCTCTCTCGATTCGCTTGTACGCACCCCGGTATGAGCGTTGAGCTCGGATAGTGATCACACCGGACTAGGGAGCTTGATTTCGCCCCGAACCAAATAAATCTTGTGTCATTGTCTCTAGAACTAGGCCATTCGAAGCACGATTAGCCGGACATACCGCGGCGGTGGTATTAGACCACGACAATTAGTAGTGTAAGATTCAAAGATTTTTCAAATGATATTAATTATTTACCATAAATAAATATTAATATTTATAATCTATATTTAGTCAAAGTTTTTTTTTTTTGAGAGGCAAAAAACGACAAACGATATTTACGGACGGAGGGACGACCAGGGAGTATTCAATAAGACATATCAGAAAACTAATAACATGACGACATAGAAATTATAAGGATCGATGGAGGAGCTAGATGAGCACGGTTACTGATGCATTAGCAGCTGAATGAAACTCCACTGGGATTGTTTTGCTTAATTCACACACACGCTCCGTCTCTTACCATCCTTTTCATAAAAGAAAATCAAAGAACTTTTAAACCCGACATTATACAAACTTTTCAAACTAATATAAAAGAACTTTTGATTCCATTTTTCAAAAAGATATCCAAATGAGCTCGCCACGGCTCATGTTGGTGTTCAACTACCGAACCTAAATCGGGCTTCGTCCTATCCTAACAACGACGAGATTGTCTGCAGCAGCTGTTTCCTAGTCTCCAACAGTGACAGAGATTCTCGTACCTCAGCTATCTTCTTTTTTTTTTTTTTTTTTTTGAGCATCTCGTACCTCAGCTATCTAGCAGAGTGTGGGGGTGCGACTCTGAATGCTCGTGCGAAGTCACATGCAACGTGGAGCTCTCTGGCTGACATCATCGCTGAAAACATTTGGCCCAAGGCCGAGCAAACAACTCCGTTTGGGCCCAACAAAGCACGAAGCAAACATGCCTAAGGTGGAGATCGTGTTGTATGTAGTCCAGGGCCGTGTTTTTCTATCTTTCAGCCCAAAACTGAACTCCCTGTCAAGAAAGCCCACGGAGGAGGTCCGGCTCCGGGGGCCATCGGCGTCTCCATCGGAGAAGCGGATCACCGCGGCTGATAGCGACAACGGCGGCGGGCGGCGGCGAGCCGATGAGGGGTACAAAGACCGAGCGGGGAAGCAAAAGAGGCCGTCACATTGCATCTCCTTGAAGGTTCTGTGCCTCTGTCCACCACGAGCTCCCTCAATTGTGGGCTATCATGGAGAAGCTGCCCGTGGCGCGGGGGGCCGCAAGGTTATTGTGTTTTCGCATTCGCGGTACCCCGACCTCCGTCCGCCTCGTCGTCATCAGCGAGCTCGCCAAGCACGCCGTCCCAAAGGACCAAGGTCGTCACCGAGTTCTCTTAGGTGTGCCTCCTTCTGGCTTCTCTCACCTGTTTTGCCTGTTCAGACCTGTTGATGGTTCGGGCGCCTCATTTTATTTATCTGTAAGCAGCACGCAGCAGCCAACAACAGGATAAGTGAATTGTGAATGAAAGTGGATGCTCGACAAGCAAATCAGCAAAACCAATATGGTGTTTTCTCAATTTCCACATCTTCCACTGCTCTGACCCTGGCTGCCATATAGACAATAGTAAGTTTGAGCTGGCCTGCTTGGTTGAATTTCTGTGAAAAACAAAGTTGTTCTTTTGTTCCAGATGGTTATTTTGAACCAGTTTGAAATGCTATGTCCAATTTTTCAGGTCCCCTGTCATTCATTGTATTTTGATACATGACTGAGATGAGGATGTGGAGTAAATAAACTGAATGAATACTGATATATGACCACTGTTGTGGAGGTCAAACATTTACTAATAATATCTTAAGAAGGTTTATCAGGGACGAGGCCACTGCTGGTGCTCCGCCGGGAACGTGAGGCTGCGGGGAGCTTATGGCAGTGGCTGGGATTTGATTGTCTTTTTATTTCTTTGCTTGGGTCGCAAAATCTGCAACTATGTAGTCAAGTGGGTGTATCCAGTAGTTCATAGGCCCCCCATCGGTAACTACATGGTTACCGTGTTCTGTGTTTCTTAACACTCTCCTTCTTAATGAAATACGCGCAACGGGCGCGGTCTCGAAAAAAAATATCTTATGAAGGTAAATCTCCATGCATTTGTTTTCCCTTTTCATTTGGAAAAAAATAAAAAGATCCAAAAGAGAGAGAAACTTCAATTCTGACAGCATATCTTTCTTCAGCTATTTCAGATGGCAACATTTCCTTCAGTAGTGACCATTGCTGTTGCAAATGTCTGCTGTTGGTGTCTTCTATAGCTAACAGGCCGGGAAACATGAGGTATGAATCTCTGACGTCGTGCATCTCTCACCATCAATTGGTCCTTGATATGTTTTGAGGGACATGGCAATCCTCAAGGCATACATCCTCAAATAAAGAAAAAAAATCCTTGATCCACACTCGTTATAATGACATTTTTTTTTGAATGGTTTTATAATGACATTCTTTCTGTCCACATGTAGCGAGATTGCTTAAATAACAACGTTTCAAGTTCTCAGAGCACTCCCTATACTTGATCTACTCTTCGTAATGTTGAATGTGAACATACCAAGAAATAACATGTCAATGCTATATACCTTATCATTGTATAGATCTCATCTCAGAGCACCCCGATGAAATGTGCAAAGATAACTGATTTTGAGGTAAACTGTACCATCGAACAAACTATAGAAAACAAACAGTTCTCTTATTTGATTTATGTACTGCTCATGGTATTTCACACAACCATTCTGCTTGCATAAATCTGAACTAAAGAAATCCAGATTTTAAAGCACAAAATAATATAGTCAAAGCATCTTACATATCTGCATTTCATAAACAGCTTGGCCATTTTCAGCTCTACTTATTTACTGCTGTTTGCCAATTACTGCAGAATTTTTCTACTTCATGTTCCATCCCAAGAGGTTTCTCAAAGATGAGGTATGAATCTCTGATAGCATGCATCTCAGTGACTGCATCCTGTATTGATGTCCTCTCTCTAGGTTGTTTCCTCGAGCAGGATATCCCTAGAGCAATGACTTGAACCAAACATTTCTCAATTATGTTTCTTATATTGCTGTCAAAGGTTTCTGTGTGCAGCCATATTGTGGTATCGGCTATCTCCTAGATTTTATCTGAAATGCATCCACTGAAAACTTGTGTAGGTCCATTGAGCCTCTAAACATATCGTCTGTTGGGCTCCTTCCTGTAAAAATCTCGAGCAGCAATATGCCGAGGCTATAAACATCACCAAGATTTGTGATGGGAGAACCTTCGCCGTACTCTATGATTTTGCAGGAAAAAAAAAAGAACACAGGTAAGTATTGATCAACATTCCATTTTAACAGAAGGACTAGGAGTAATAAAAAGAAGAGCAAAACACAATAGTTACCGGGAGCGACATAGCCAATGGAGCCTCTTATGCCAACAATGCTATTGGAATTTTGTAGACTTCTATTTTCACTTTCTGACATAATTCTTGATATGCCAAAATCCCCAACTCGAGCACTCATGTCTTCTGCAAGAAGAATGTTGCTTGGTTTGAGATCACAGTGGATGATTGGTGGCTGGCAGTGATTATGAAGATAATCTAGAGCATCCATGATATCAACAGCGATCTCGAGCCGTTGTGCAGCGGGCTGAGAGTATTGTTCAAAGTGGGCATCCCAGATTCTATATGGAGCCAATGGTTTAAGCTACCATTTGGCATGAACTCAAAAACCAATGCCTTGAAATCCTGACCTTGTTCATTGATGCTTGAGCAGCATGTGATGATCTTCATGAGGCAGCGGTGGCGCACCCTTCTCAGTGCCTCACATTCAGCTACAAAACTTCTAGTAGATCCTGATTGTTGAAGGTCAAAAACCTTTACAGCTACAACAGTTCCCTCATCTTGAAAAGCACATTTATAGACTGTCCCATAGCTCCCTTTACCAAGCAAATTAGCATCTGAGAAGCCATTGGTTCCATTTAATAATGCATCATAAGAAACCCTTTTGTACTGTTCCTCAACCATTGGTGGTCTGGATGCGTCCTTTTGCTTTCGTGTTTGCTTCTTGAAGATCAAGTGAACGAGAGCAACAACAATAGCTAATAATAAGAGTGCAAAGGTTGTTGCTAGTGCTATTTTAAGATGCTTCAGCTTCCCTTTTCTCTTCTTTTTCACAGAATCTGTCTTGCATGGAACTAAATGAAGCTGGGGCATTCCTCCACAAAGCTTGTTATTTCCGGTTATTGACAGGTTAGCCAAGTTTCTGAAAACTCCTTCTTTTGGCACTTCCCCTTGCAGATTGTTGAAAGACAAATCCAACTTTGACAATGATGTCAAGTTCTGGAGAACTGCAGGGATAGGTCCTGACAAATTGTTGTGTGCCAGACACAATTGTTGAAGGCCACTGATACTTCCGAAGGCACCAGGAATAGTACCAGACAATTCATTCACTGATAGGTTGAGTGTAGTTAGACCTTTACTTAAATTAATAGGTATGGGTCCGTTAAATAAGTTGTTGTCCAACCTAAGTTCTTGCAGCACTGTGCACTCCCCAATACTTTCAGGTATCTCGCCAGATAATTGGTTTCCTGATATAACCAAGTTGTTAAGGTTGACTAAGCTACCAACTTCAGAGGGGAGAGGTCCTGATAGTGAATTGTATGACAAGTCTAAGTAAGCGAAAGAAGGAAGCGGTTTGAAAATCTCCATAGGAATGGAACCTGTGAGGCGGTTCATTGACAAATCAAGAGAAAATATACTCTTTAGCTTCCCTATGCTCACTGGAATTGGTCCCTCTAGATCGCAAAAATATGCATCAAGGATAAGTAACTTTGAGAAGTTTCCAATAGATGAAGGTATTTGCCCTGATAAGTTAGTATTGAATAAACCAAGCCTAGCCAAGTTTGCTAGTTTGCCAATGCTATTTGGAATTTCTCCAGATACAGTAGTATTAAAAATACCAAGGATTTCAAGACCCACCAGATTGCCGATCGCAGAGGGGATGCTTCCCAAATGCCAGTGTTGCCCAAGAGGAGGATTTGCAGGGTTGTTGAGAGATTCACTAGTGAGCTTGGTAGGTGCCCAGTTAAAGCGGTGTTGTCCATGATTATTAACTGCCGGAGTTGGCTGCAGTTTGACAAAGAAGCGATAAATTCCCACCCCTCCTCATCATTGGCTTCTAGCATGTTGTCGAACAAGATTAGATGTTGCAGAGCTTGTAGCCTCCCTACCCCTCGAGGCACATATCCACTGATCATATTTTGTCCAAGGTCGAGTATTTGGAGTGACGTGAAGTTACAGAGTGAATAAGGGATGAACCCAGTGAACTGGTTTGCTCGAAAGTTAAGGAGGTGTATGTGGGGAAACTTGTTGCCGATAACGGTAGGGATACTACCATCAAGGTTGTTAGCCTGGATCTGCAACATTTCCAAGTAAGACAGGTTGTAAAGGGATATTGGAGGCTTGCCGGAGAGGTTGTTGAATGCGAGATCAAGATTCCGAAGATACTTGAGGGTACCAAGACTAGCTGGGATAATACCATCTAGCTGGTTGAACGCAAGAGCCAGAATCCTCAATGATGACAAGTTGGCCAACCCTGCTGGGATCCCTCCAGTAAGGTTGTTGTTCTGCAAGTCGAGAAACTTGAGACGTGTCAGCCTGTCACTGAGATCTGGGGGGCACGTTCCCATGGAGCATGTTGAAGTCGAGGCGCATGATCACTAGATTGGTGCAAGAGCTCAAGTTGGCAGGAGAAGGCCAGAGAAGGCATTGACACTCAAGTTGAGGGTATGGAGGTTGTGAAGACGACCTAGGCTCTCAGGGATGCTCCCGCTAAACTCATTGGAGTTCAGGTCAAGAGTCCTCAAGGATGATAGGTTTCCAACAGCAGGCGAGAGGACTCCGGTGAGGCCACGGGATGGTAGGCTGAGTGTTACTACTCGCTGGAGCCTACCTGCGCACCTCACCCCCTCCCAGCTGCAGTATCCATACTCACCGGTGATGCTGCGGTTCCACGAAGCAAGTGGGTCATTGTACCCGCCGCTGATCGCAGCGGCCTTGAAGGCTAGCAGCGTGGCCTGCTCATCAGCTTCTGCAACCATCATCAGCGTGGAGGCCAGCATCAACATGGAGGCGGACAGCAGCAGCAAGCACACCGACGACATTGCCGTGCATATTGCTTTGGCACACATTGGGGAATAGACAGATATTGCTGACTAATGAGTAACCGCCTTTGTACGCTTGTGTGTGCAAGCACTTGCAGGCTGGATGCCATATTTATAATTTAGAGCGGCGTCATGGACCATTTGCCGCTCGCCATGACATGTACGGATGTGGTTGGACGAATGGACGCTCATGTCAACACGGTGTGGTTGGACGAATGGACGCTCAAGTCAACACGAGTTGATCAACACCTGCCACATGTCGAGCCATGGCTCTGTGTCCTCCGTGCCGCAAGTGTCAACTTCCAGGACCCAGGTCTGGGAATCTTATTGCTCTGTTTTGTTTCTATTTTTCCTTTTTGCAAATTTATTGTCGTGCTCGATGTCACCTCACGTGGAAATTTCGCCTGATACAGATTGGTGACCATACAACTTTCTTTTATCAATTTATCATACTGATGATGACATCTTTTACTGTATTTACGGATGACGGTCACCTGTTCATGGGCTAAAATCTAGCGTTCCAGCATCAGAACCACCATGTAGACAGCTATTTTTTGTAGAATTATCAGAAAGATAAAAGTAATGCCCCCTCTGTTTTAAACTGACGACCGGCCACTTGCAGTTCGTCAGAGCACAAACAGATGGATCGAGGCTGGAGCAAGAGGCCTGGAGCGCTAGCTGGCTGGGAAGCGGGCTGAACTGGAGGTTTCAGTGCTCGGTTCACTTGTTCAGCCGTTCAGTTTCAAATATGTAGCACAAGTAGTTCCCCGGCAAGGCCGTCCTTCTCTATAATATAAAATTCTCTCCTCTTAACGAAAATGAAACACAATTCTCTTTGCATTTTCGAGAAAAAAATTATAGATTGTTATAATTATATAGATATATAGTTTTATATACATTGGGAAATTATTTTATACTGCTAAGGAGTATAGTTACTCCCATGTGTATATCTCTATAATTAGGGCATATATGACTGGACAAAGTGTATGTATATGAAGTATATGATCGTATTAGACAATCCAAGGTGGTATGTAAGTTAAGTATATATGCATACATACAGTATGTGGTTGTAATTTTTTTTTTTATATACTACTGGTCACATTTTAGTAATATGTTAAAAATATGGGTTTCTTTGAAATGTTTTTGTGTAGTAAGATATGGAGTATCTTAATATGAGTATATAAACATACTCAAACTGATAAACAAGTATAAACATATATAGAATGTGGTTTTTTGAAGATAGAAATAACTGCTCCAGGAGTATAGAAACCTCACCGTACACATTTAGATATATATCTAGATATATAGTAAAAAAAGTAATATATCCAAAATATCTAAACTGATTTAGAACATGATTGTATTTTCTAAGAAAAATAAAAATGGGGTAAAAATAAGAGTGAGATCCAAACACTTGGATTCTCGATCCAACTATCTACCACAAATCTACTATTTGGAGATTTTTTACTACGCAAAGACAATAATCACTCCGAGCATGAGATTCAAACATCAGCCATTTTAAAATTATTTGCACTAGCGACAAGTTAAAAAATCACCAATGTATATATTTGTGTAAGGAAAGGAACACATGGGCCAATTAGTTTGGATTTTGACATTTGACAACATGGACTAACATATTTTACCGGTGTTCTTTTTTGATATAGTTCAAAGGTGCAAAAGTGGATTTAGACATAGGCAATGGTGTGATCTAGAAGCACCAAACTAGACCGACAAGTGCGCAATGTGGAACCAAGCCAAAGGTCAAGATTGCAAAGAAACGAGTTCTTTTAAAAACGAATATGGCAGAAGTGCTGTCAATTATATTAAAAAAGGAAAGCCTAGAATGGGCACAACAGTACAAGTGTACAACAACAACCGGTAAATACAAACTCAACAAAAAATATTGCCGGCTGGATTAAGACATTGTGTATAACAACAACGGTAAATACAAATTCAACAAAAAATATTGCCGGTTGGATTGAGACATCAACCCCTGGTTCCACGAAGCAAAAGCGGGTCATTGTACCCGCCGCTGATCCCCGCGGCCTTGAAGGCCAGCAGTGCGGCCTCCTCATCGGCTTCTGCAGCCACCATCAGCGTCGAGGCCGGCATCAACATGGTGGCGGACAGCAGCAGCAAGCACACCGATGACGACATTGCCGTGCCTATTGCTTTGGCACACATTGGGGAATCGGGGAATAGCCGAATAGATAGATATTGTTGACTAATGTTGTACGCTTGTGTGTGCAAGCACTTGCAGGCTGCTGATGCCATATTTATAATTCACAGCGGCGTCATGGACCATTTGCCGCTCGCCATGACATGTACCTGTGTGGTTGGACGAATGGACGCTCATGGACGCTCATGTCAACACGATGTGGACATTGGTCGATACGTCCGATTGTTACTGAAATACATGATATTATTCAAGCTAAAGGATATAAAGTTCGCAAGATTAATAGCACGCGCCACTAGGACGTGATGTGAATATAGCAATGGGCCAATGACATATGGAAAATAGTGATCTGATATATACGACTTGCACACAAAAATAGTCATAGCTCATGCACTCGCCATCCCGAACTGCACTCGTTGGCTAGCAGAGTAGTTCTTCACTAATCTCTCTACACTCAAAGAGTCAGCTTCTGGAAGACTGGAAATCCTCAAGCAGAAGGAAGTGAACATTGTGGCATTTTCTTCCTTCTAACATATATCTGTTCATACGTACGAGTCAAAAAAAGAAAAAGAAAAAGAATCAGCCTTTCGGACAGCCGAAAGAAAGCTCTGCATCAACGTGGAGAACATTTGGCCCAAGGCTGAGCAACCTAGCGCCTTGTGGGTCGAACATGGGCCCAACAGAGCACAAATCAATAGGGACGAGGTCCAGTTTCAAGTCCAGGACCTGTGAAGAAAACCAACGGAGGAGGCCCGACACGGGGATCCGGCGGAGAAGTGCATCCCCGTTTCCTCAAAAAAAAAAAAAAAAAAAAAAAAAAAGTGTATCCCCGTGGCCGATGGTGACAACGGCGGCGGGCGGCGGTGAGCCGACGAGGGGAGAGAGGGTGAAGAAAGACTGAGCGGGGAAGAAGAAGCTGGCACATTGCATCTCCTCCAAGGCTCTGTCCATTACGAGCTCCCTCAAGGGCTGGCCCATCATGGAGAAGCTGCTGCCCGCGGCGCGGAGGCCGCTAGGCTGTGGTGGTATTTTCGCATTTGCGATGCTCCCGACCTCCGTCCGCCTCGTCGTCCCGACGTCCCCAGCGGGCCCGCCAAGCACGCCATCTCCAAAGGACCAAGATCGTCACCACGTTCACCTCCTCTTAGGTCTGCCTCCTTCTGGCCTCTGCACCTGTGTTGCGTCTGTTCAGTGCTGTTGGTCTGTGGTGCCTCATTCTGTTTATTCGTAAGAAGCACTGAAGCAGCCAACAGCTCGCTAGGTGAAATTTGTGAATGAAAATTGATGCTCGGCAAGCAGATTAGCAAATATCAATTGGATGTTTTCTGAATTTCTACATTTGTACTACTCTGACCCTGATTACCATAAAGACATAGAAAGTTTGAGCTGGCCTGCTTGGTTGAATTTCTGTGAAAAACTTAATTGTACCTTTGTATTCTGAACCAGTTTGAGATGCATGGTCCAGATTTTCTATCCAATCATTTATCGTATTTTCATACATGATTGAAATGAGGATGTGGAGTCAAGTGAATGAATAACGATCTATGCCCACTGTTGTGGAGGTTCAAGCATTTACTAATACCTTAAGGTAAATTTTCATGCATTTGTTTTCCTCTTTTCACTCAAAAAGTACAGATCCAAAAGAGAAGGACAAATCAATTCTAACAGCATATATGTCTTCAGGTATTTCAGGTGGCAAAAATCCTAATCTACCTTCAGTTGTGACCATTGCTCTTGCAAATGTCTGCTGTTGACGTCTTCTATAGCCAACAGGGAAACATGAGGTATGAACCTCCTCTAACCTTGTACATCTCTCACCATTGGTCCTTGGATATGTTTTGAGCAGGGCATAGCAAGCCTGGAGGCATAAATCCCCAAATAAATAAACAAAATCCTTGATCTACTCCTAGTAATGACATTCTTTGACTCCACAAATTTTGCAAGATTGTTTAAATAACAACGTTGAAAGTTCTCATAGCACTCCTATACTTGATCTACTCTTCGTGATGTTGAATGTGAACATACCAGGAAATAACATGTCAATGCTTTATACCTTATCAATGTATAGATCTTAGAGTACCCCTATACCTGATGAAATGTGCAAAGATAACTGATTTTGAGATAAATTGTACAATCAAACAAACTATAGGTAAACAAACATTTCTCTTATTGGATTTATGTACTGTTCCTTGTATTTTACATAACCAACCTACTTGCATAAATCTGAAGTTAACATATCTAGATGTCTAAGGACAGAATAAAAGAGTTGAAGCATCATGCATATCTGCACTTCTTTAATGTAAGTGACCACCTGCAAATATTTTAAGAATGGAATAATAGAGCCAACGTATTATAATTAGCTTGTCCATTTTGAGCTCTATTTATTCATTGTTTGAAATTACTGCAAAATCATTCATTCTCCATCTTCCGCCACAAGATGTCTAGCAAACTTGAGGTATGAATCTCTGATAGCATGCATCTTGTTGACCACATCTTGTATCACCGTCCTCTCTCTAGGTTGTTTTCTTGAGCATGATACCCCAAGAGAAATGACATGAACCAAACATTTCTCAATTATGTTTCTTGTATTATCAAGCCATAGGTGCTAGTGTGCAGCCACATTGTCGTATCTGCTATCTCCCGATATTATCCGAAAGAGCATCCTCTCGAAAACTTATGTAGATCCATTGGACCTCTAAACATATCATCCGTTGGGCTCCTCCCTCGTGAAAATCTCGAAAGCAAAGAATATGCCAAGGCTATAAACATCACCAAAAGTTGTGATGGAAGAACCTTCACCATACTCTGTTATTATACAAAAGAAAAAGAAGTATTGGTTAGCATGCCATATTTACGTATGATTTGGAATAAAGAAAAATTCGAGAACATAGAATTTACCTGAGCAACGTGAGCCAATGGACCCTCTTATGCCAATTGTGCTACTTCGAATTTTGCATAATTATACTTTCATTTTCCGAAATGATTCTAGATATGCCAAAATCTCCAACTCGGGCACTCATGTCTTCTCGCAAGAAGGATGTTGCTTGGTTTGAGATCACAAAGTGGATGATTGGTGGCTGGCGGCAAAGATTGTGAAGATAATCCGTAGCATCCATGATATCAACAGCTATATCTAGCCTTTGTGCAAGGCTGAGAGTATTTTTCAAAGTGGTCATCCCGATTCTATATGGAGCCAATGGTTTAAGCTACCATTTGGCATGAACTCAAAACCAATGCCTTGAAATCCTGACCTTGTTCATTGATGCTTGAGCAAAGATGTGATGATCTTCATTAGGCAGCGGTGGCGCACCCTTCTCAGTGCCTCACATTCAGCTACAAAACTTCTAGTAGAGCCCGATTGTTGAAGGTCAAAAACCTTTACAGCTACAATAGTTCCCTCGGCTTGAAAAGCACATTTGTATACTGTCCCAAAGCTCCCTTTACCAAGCAAATTAGCTTCGAGAATCCATTCGCTCCATTTGATAAGGCATGATAAGAAACCCTTTCATACTGTTCCTCAACCATTGCTGGTCCAAATGCACCCTTTCGTCTTTGTGTTTGCTTCCTGTAGATCAAGTGAACGAGTGCAAAAAAAGTAGCTAATAATAAGATTGCAAAGGTTGTTGCTATTGCTATTTTAACATACTTCAGTTTCCTCTTCTCTTCTTTTGCACATAATCTGTCTTGCATGGAACTAAATGAAGCCGGGGTATTCCTCCACAAAGCTTGTTATTTCCAAAGTGATTGATTGGTTAGTCAAATTTCTGAAAAATCCCTTCTTTTGGCAATTCCCTTGCGATTGTTGAAGGACAAATCCATCTCCCCGCAATGATTTTAAATTCGTAGAACTACAGGGATTGGTCCTGACAAATTGTTGTGTGCCAGATACAGTTCTGCCAAGCCACTGATACTTCCAATTGCATCTGGAATACTACCGGACAACTCATTCACTGGCGATTGAGTGTAACTAGAGCCTTGTTTAGATATTGGGGTATGCTTCCGTTAAATAAGTTACTATCCAACCAAAGATGTTGCAGCACCGTGCACTTGCCAATACTTTCCTCGTATCTCACCGCATAACCGGTTTCCGATAGAAATAGCTGGTTAAGATTCTCAGAAGCTACCGACCTCGGAGGGGAAGAGGTCCCGATAGTGAATTGTATGACAACCGTGAAGACGCTGAAGGGAAGTTCAAAAATCTCTTTGGAATGGAACCGCTCGCACGGTTCATTGAAAAATCAAGGAAAAATATGCTCTTCAACTTCCCTATGCTTGGTGGAATTGGCCCCTCTAGATAGCTACTGAATGCACTAAGGATAGTTAACTTTGAGAGGTTTCCGATAGATGAAGGTATTTGGCCAGACAAGTTACTATTGTACAAATAAATTACAGTCAAGTTTTCTAGCTTGCCGATGCTATCTGGAATTACTCCGGATATGGGGGCATCATTAGCACCAAGGTGTTTAAGGCCTACCAGATTGCTGATGGCCGAGGGGATGCTTCCCCAAATCCCAGTTGTGCTAAAGTCAAGGAATTGCAGGGTTGCTGAGAGATTCACTAGTGAGCTTGGTAGGTGTCCAGTCAAAGCAGTGTTGTGACCGATATATAATGTTGTGAGCTGGCTACAGTTTGACAAGGAAGTGATAAATTCCCACCCCTCCCCATCGTTAGCTTCTAGCATATTGTTGTACAAGGATAGCGTTTGCAGAGCTCGTATTCTCCCAATCGTGTGAGGCACATATCCTCTAAGCATGTTATCCCCAAGGTTGAGTTGTCGGAGCGACGTGAGGTTGGGGAGTGAAGCAGGGATGGTCCCGGTGAACTGGTTTGTATAAAGTAAGAGGATTCGCATGTTGGGGAACCTGCTACCAATATCGGAAGGAATGCTACCACTAAGCATGTTCCCTTGAATCTGCAACTTCTCCAAGGAAGACAAATTGTAAAGGGATATCGGGGGCACACCAGAGAGGTTGTTGAAGCCGAGACTAAGATACCCGAGGTCCTTGAGGACGCCAAGGCTAGTAGGAATAGTACCCTCGAGGTGGTTGAATGTGAGAGCCGAATACTCAATGATGACAAGTTAGCCAACGACGCTGGGATCCGTCCCAGTGAAGTTGTTGTTCCACGTGCCAAGATGCTGAAGGTGCTTCAGGTTGTCACCGAGCTCAGGGGCACGTTCCTCGCCGAGATTGTTGAAGCTGATGGCCATGATCGTTAGGCTGGTGCAAGAGCTCAAGTTGGCGGGAGTGGGCCAGAGAAGCCATTGTGAGTTAAGTTGAGCGTATGGAGACGGTGCAGACGGCGAGAGGCTCGCGGGGATATTCCCGCTGAAACCATTGGAACTCAGATCAAGAGTCCTCAAGGACGATAGGTTTCCAATGGCAGGCGAGAGGACCCCGTGAGCCCATGAGACGATAGGCTTAACGCCACCACTCGGGCGTTGGTGGCGTGTGCCCCGACACCTGACCCCTCCCAGCTGCAGTACCCACCGGTGGTACTGCGGTTCCACGGCAAGCGGGTTGTTGTACCCGCGGCTGATCGCAGCGCCTTGAAGGCCAGCAGCGCAGCTTCCTCGTCGCCTTCTGCAGTCACTAGTGTTGAGACCAACATGGAGGCGGAGAGGAGCAGCAAGCACACCGAGGGCATTGCCTTTGCCGTGCATATTTCTTTGGTACACATTGGGAGATAGATACTGATGGGTGGCCGCCTTTAGTGTATATAAGGGGTGTGCAAGCACATGCAGCCTGCTGATGCCACAATTTGTGCTGTGTGCCCGGTGTATATAGTCAAAATACTAACAGCGAAGTCATAATTGCCGCGCGTCATGAATATCTGTGGTTGTGCTGTGTGCCGGGCGCCGTGCCATAACCGTCAAAACCTGTGTGATTTTTATATATAGCACTCTGTTTTATTCCTTTTTTCTTTTTTGAGAAATTGTCGATTTCTATTCCATCCGGTCGCAGTCGCAGCGCCGGCAGCCGTCCTCGACGGCACTTTCACTAGTACCGAAATCTTTTTTGGTGACGGGCGATACAGTTTTCCGTGGCGGGCATATGCGCCCGCCACCAAATGAAGGTCACGGTAAATCGAAGGTTTATCCGTGGCGGGCCACTTGACCGTCACGTTTAATAGATGAACCCGTGGCGGGCGATTAGGATGCCCGCCACGGTAAAGATTTCAAAAAATAAAAAAAATGCAAAACCCCTGGACAGGCCCGCGAAGCCCATCCATGGGCCCGCCGAGCCCATCTAGGGTTAGGGGATCCGCCAGCAGCCGCCGCCTCCGCCGCATGGATCCGCCCGCGCCGCCCGGCCAATCCGTGGAGGAGGCCGCCGCCGCCGCCGCCCGGGTGGGGGAGGAGGTCGTGGGCCGGCGAATCCGTGGAGGAGGAGGTCGGGGTCGCCGGATCCGTGGAGGAGGAGGCCGCCGCCGCCGGATCCACGGGGAGGAGGTCGTGGCCGGCGAATCCGTGGAGGAGGAGGTCGGGGTCGCCGGATCCGTGGAGGAGGAGGCCGCCGCCGCGGATCCGTGGAGGAGGAGGCCGCCGCCGCCGGATCCACGGGGAAGAGGTCGGGTCGCCGGATCCGTGGAGGAGGAGGCCGCCGCCGCCGGATCCACGGGGAGGAGGTCGTGGGCCGGCGAATCCATGGAGGAGAAGGTCGGGGTCGCCGGGACTGCTCGCCGCCACCGGATCCCCGCCGAGGGAGCCTTGCCCGGCCTCGCGCCGCCGCCGCGGCCCTCGCCATGGAGCCTTGCCCGGCCTCGCGCCGCCGTCCCGTCGGGGAGCCGCCGGCATGGCGGGAAAGAGGAGAGGAGGGGGGGGGGCGACGGGATGGGGGCGGGTTCGACGGGAATGAGGGGAGAGCTCGACCGGCTTGGAGAGAGGGGAGTGAGTGAGGGTGGGAATGGTTTCGAAAGTGCCAAACCCTAACTCTAAGTATTTATATGCCGACGAAAAATCGGGCCACGTTTTTTGGGCTGTTGGGCCTCTCCATCTCGTGGCGGGCCTTTTAAGATGCCCGCCACGGGAAAGATTTTATGCGTGGCGGGCACCTTAACTCGCCCGCCACGCAAAAAGATTTTATTTTTGGCGTGGCGTGCATGTTAAGGTGCCCGCCACGTAAAAAAATCTTTTCCGTGACGGGCAAAAACGCCCGCCACGTAAAAAAGCTGGACGTGGCGGGATCTTTTCCGTGACGGGCAAAAAAAAAGTGCTCGCCACGGAAAAAGATTTTGCAAGTGCTCGCAAAAATCATTTCGTTACTAGTGTTTGTGTGGAAAATTCTTAGCCTGATAATGTCCTACAACTTTCTTTTTATCAATTTGCTGTATTATATACCGACTGATGATGGCATCTTTTACCGTGTTTACTTTTTTTTAGCAAACTCGACGCTAAGCTGATAGATGGCATTGCACACAACCTGAACGGGGAGATCTTAAGAGATTTCGTCGTGTTGTGGCAACTCATCCACACCTTACACCTGGATTTTACAAACGAGCAGGAGGATGTGATCGTTTGGATTCTCGAAAGCTCAGGAGAGTATACTGAAAAGTCAGCTTATGGAGTTCAGTTCAGTGGTCAGGTGATTTCCAATTTCCCAAAACTCATTTGGAAGTCCTGGGCAACACCATGTTGCAAATTCTTCATATATGGCTACTCCTACAAGACCGGGTTTGGACAGCAACCAAGCTCCAGCTAAGGGAATGGGAAAACAACTACTTTTGTGCGCTATGTGAGAGGAATTAGGAAACTGCTGTCCACCTCTTCATAGAATGCCCCTACGCGAGAACGGTTTGGACTTCGGTGGCAAATTGCCAAATTGGAGCAACTGTACAAATCTTCACCCTGCTAGTTGGACTGACCACTTCGACATATGGATCGAAGAGTGGTTTATGGCAATTACTAGCGGTGGAACGAAGGCGGCACACTCTCTGGGAATTCTGTCTGCTTGGCATATTTGAAAAGAGAGGAACGCTAGAGTTTTCAACAGAAATAGGAGGGCACGTTTACAAGGATCAGGGATGAGTGCACGGACTGGGCGTCGGCGGGGGTAGGGTACTAAACTACCTCCTCCGGATTCCGTGAGCAATTAGCTAGTGTAAGCTCCTAAAATCCCATGGGGCGGTCTGCCACATGGGATGACGCCTCTCACGCATGTATGTTGAAACTTGAAACTCTATTACTTTTAACGGATTTTACTGATGATGGTCACGTGTTCATGGCTCATGGGGCTAAAATCTAGTGCTCGACAATCAGAACCACCATGCAGACAAGAGCTACTTTTGTAGAAGTGTTAGAAAGATATAAACCTCCGTTTCAAATTGTAGAGCTACAATTTGGAGATTTTTTACTATGCAAAGACTAATCACTTTGAGCATGAGTACATGCGTTAGGACGCTGACGTGAATACAGCAATGGGCCATCAATGATTTGATATCGACCTGCACAGAAAAATAGATTGCTTAGTCCCTGATCTCGCCATCCAGAACTGCGGTCATTGGCTACCAGTTCAATCTTTCTACGGTCAAAGAATCAGCCTGTGGAAATCCTCAAGCAAAAGGAAGTCAAAAGTGTGACATCTTCTTCCTTCTTCTAATAATAGCATAGATAATACGAGCAAAGAATCAGCCGTCTTCCAAGGAAGTCCATCACACCTCTGACCTGATAGGAAAAAGTCTAATTTTCCTCCCTCAATTATCGTCAAAGTTTGAGATTCCTCCTCCAACCACAAAACCAGATAAAATCACCCCTTGAACTATCAATACCGTGCACTTTACCTCCCTGCACACATTTGAAGCTGGATTTCACTGACATGGTGCAGATGTGGCGGTGGTTTTGATGTATCAGCGACTGATGTGGCTGCCACATCATCCCGAGCAACGTCACCTCTCCAGAAAGCGGGCCCCTGCAGGAGGCCCGAGAACGCCAAGACACCAGAGGCCATCGCGGTGTCTGTGCAAGTGCGTGACTCCGAGGCGCATGCGCAGCTCGCCGAGCTCTCGTCAGCTGAGGAGACGCCCGCCTACTGGAGCTCTTGTGGCAGTTGGAGACGGCGGCCATGCAGGCAGCACACCGCGGACGCGAGCATCGACGAACTCGGGCTCAAGCTTAAGGTGACGGGTCCAGGTCCTGAGTAAGACGGCGTCGAGCAGGACGCCGGCGGTCATGTCTTCGTAGCCGCAATATCTGTAGAGGAGCTTGTAGAGGCGTGGGAGGAGGCCCAGGAGGTCAGCGACGGTGAGCTCCGAGGCCTCGACGGCGACCACGAACATCGGCACCTCGTCGTAATCCAACTCGTGCGCTATGTCCTCAGAATCTCAGGTGTATTTGATGAGGAGAGGTGCCTGAAGGCTTCGACATACGTGAGTCTGTGACCACGACGCGAGCCCGTGCTCCCGAACTCATGCATGCCCACGATGTACACTAGCATAGGCTACGGTTGCTAAGCAACCCGAATTGTAACACTATTTATTATAACTCAAATGGAAAACTGTTGGCTCTCATTTTCATTCTTCTACAGGATTCGCCACTCTGCTGCTGAGTGCTGACACAAGCTGCAAATTAGAATGCCAATGCTGAATTGACGCGGCGCTGCTACGGCGGTGCGGCAAGCACGGGATGGGCCGCATCTGGGCATGGCTTCTGTGTGGGAGCGCGGATGGCGTGGAGCATGAGCTTGACGATTCGTACTCGGTCAGCAGCTGCACGCCGCCGCGTCGATAGAAGAACTGACAAGCTCGACGCGTGCGGCGAGCTCTTGTGGCGCTGATACATCAAAGCGGCGAGCTCTTGTGGCGCTGATACATCAAAACCACTGCCACGTCTGCGCCATGTCAGCGAAAACCAGCTTCAAATATGTGCAGGGAGGTAATGTGTACGGTATTGATAGTTCAAGGAGTGATTTTATCCTGGGTTTTGCGGTTGGAGGAGGAATCTCAAACTTTGACGATAGTTTTTTTTTTTTTTTTTGAGAATGACACAAGATAACGCAAACGCCACAACACGCACGCACACTCACCCCTATGAACACACGCGACGCAAACCCTACCCCTATGAGCACCTCCGAGAAGAACCGGAAGACCCTACAGATCCGAGATTCTCGGTCACCATTGGGCGCCTCGTCGTCGACGGAACGCCGCTACCACTTAATGCATAACGCCGAAAATCCTAGGAAAAATCCCAGGAAAGGTGCGAGCACCAGGATTTGAACCCCTATGGGTAGCGTCCCCACCTGGACCGCCCTACCATCGGACTACAAAGCCAATCGCAACTTTGACGATAGTGAGGGAGGATAATTAGACTTCTTCCCACCTGATATCATCGCTGAAAACATTTGGCCCAAGGCCGAACAACCTAGCGCCTTGTGGGTTGGGCTTGGGCCTAACAAATTACAAAAGAAAGGAATCCAGTCCAGTCGGGGGTCGTGTTTTTCTGCTTTCAGGCCAACACTGAAGTACCTGACAAGAAAGCCCACGGAGGACGCTCGACTTGGGGAGCCGCCGAGCCGGTGGAGAATTGTATTCCCATGGCCGATGGAGACAACGGCGGCGGGCGGCGCTGAGCCGGCGAGGGGGTGAAGAAAGAAAGACCGAGCGGAGATGAAGAAGTTCACACATCGCATCTGCTCCAAGGCTCTGTACATCACGAGCTCCCTCAATTGCAGTAGCAGGTCCGTCATGGAGAAGCTGCAGCCCGCGGCGGGGAGGCCATGGTGTTGCATTCGCGGCGCCCTGACCTCCGTCCGCCTCGTCGTCCCCAGCGGGCTCGCAGAGCACGCCGCCTCCGAAGTACCAAGGTTGCACCAAAGTTCACCTCCTCTTAGGTCTGCCTCCTTCTGGCCTCTCGTACATGCTGTTGCTGTTGGTAGTTGTGGTGCCTCATTTTATTTATCCGTAAGGGTAAGAAGCAGCCAACAGCAGGATGAAAAGTGAAATTGTGAAGGAAAATGGATGCTCCGCAAGCAAACCAGCAAAACCATTCGGATCTTATGCTCTGACCCTGAATGCCATGTAGACATACTAGTAAGTTTGAGCTGGCTTGCCTGGTTGAATTTCTATGAAAACTTATTGTTCCTTTGTCCCAGATAGTTATTGTGAACCAGTTGTCTTGTGAATTGCATATGTCCAAATTTTCAAGCTCGTCATTTATCATATTTTGGTACATGATCGAAATGAGGATGCGGAGAAAAGTGAATGAATTGCCCACTATTGTGGAGGTTCAAACATTTATTTATTAATATTAGTAATATCTTATTAAGAAGGTAAATCCCCCTGCATTTGTTTTCCCTTTTTACTCGCCAAATACAGATCCAAAGAGAAACTTCTGACAGGATATATGTCTTCAGTTATTTCAGGTGGCAGCATTTCCTAATCTACCTTCAGCTGTGATCATTGCTCTTCAAACGTCTTCTGCTGGGGTCTTCCATAGCTAACAGGGAAACACGAGGTATGAACCTCTGATGTCCTATATCTCTCACCATCATTCAATCCTTGGATATGCTTTCAGCAGAACATGGCTAGCCTGAAGGCATAAATCCTCAAATAAAGAAACAAACATGTAGTGAGATTATTTAAATACTAATGTTGAATGTTCTCAGAGCACTCCCTATACTTGATCTACTCTTTGTAATGTTGATTATGAACATACCAAGCAATAAATGCCAAAGCTATATACCTTCTCAATTGTCTATATCTCAGAACGCGACTATACCCGATGAGATGTGCAAAATAACTGATTTTGTGTTAAACTGTACCATTGAACAAACTACTGGGAAAGGGAAACATACAGTTCTCTTATTTGATTTATGTACTGTTCCTTGTATTTCAAATAACCAATCTACTTGCATAAATATGAACATGAAATCCAGATGTCGAAGGACAGAATAATACAGTCAAAGCATCATACATATCTTCATTTATTTAATAGAGTCAAAGTATCATAGACAGCCTGTCCATTTTCAGCTCTACTTATTCACTGTTGTTTGAAAATTACTGCAAAATTATTCCTGCTCCATCCTCTACCGCAAGAGATCTGGCAAACTTGAGGTAGGAATCTCTGATAGCATGCATCTCATTGACCGCATCTTGTCTCAGTGTCCTCTCTCTAGGTTGTTTTCTCGAGCAGGATACCCCAAGTGCAATGGCATGAACCAAACATTTCTCAATTACGTTTCTTGTATTACTGTCATAGGTGCCAGTGTGCAGCCAAATTGTTGTATCGGCTATCTCCCAGATTTTATCCGAAGAGCATCCTCTGAGAAATTATGTAGATCCAGTGAACCTCTAAACATATCATCTGTTGGGCTCCTCCCTGTAAAATCTCGAGCAGCAATATGCCAAGGCTATAAACATCACCGAAAGTTGTGATCGAAGAACCTTCACCATATTCTGATATTATGCAAAAGAAAAAAAGAAATATTACTTAGCATGCCATATTTATAGAAGGATTAGGTATAAAGAAAAAAAAAACTTAGAATTTACCAGGAGCAACGTAGCCAATGGACCCTCTTATGCCAATTGGGGTACTGGAATTTTGCAGAATTATACTTTCACTTTCTGAAATGATTCTGGATATGCCAAAATCTCCAATTCTGGCGCTCATGTCTTCCTAATGCAACACGGGATTTGTTACATTGTTCAGTCTTCCTAATGCAACATGTTTTGTTTCCAGGAGTCACCAAAGCCTATACTTATAATATTTGCAAAACTGAATCCGAGTATAAGATATGTACAAGGAATGAATGAGGTTTTGGCACCTCTCTATTATGTTTTTTTTTGGAATGACCCTGACCAAAGTCATGGTGTAAGTCCACTTATTCTGATTATTCTAAGAATATAAACATTATGACATTAAATTTCTGTGAATGTAGCATGTATGGGTAAATAATGATTAATGATATGCCTGTTGGAGTGAATTTAATCCTGGTGCTGCACTGCCTGCAGAAGTTTATTTATTTTTCTGAAATAATTCAGTTCATGTGACAGAACAACTCTCGTATAGCATTGATCCTTGTGCCTTATATACATTTTGCTTTAGTAAAACACGTAGATGTTCATAATTGTCTTATGTTTTAACTGTGAACAGGCTTTAGCAAAGCCAGATGCCCTTTTCTGTTTTGTCGAGCTGCTTAGTGGGTTCCGAGATAACTTTTGCATGCAACTTGACAATATACGCTCCACAATTACTAGACTATCACAGCTTCTGAGAAGATATGATGAGGAACTATGGCGGCATTTAGAAGTTGTAACCAAGGTATTTATACAAGTAGCTATTTCGTTTAGTTGATGATATCAGTATGTGGTTACAGGTACCTGTGCTTCCAGTGTCTCTGTCAGGAACCTGACTGTCGAGCCGGTGATGGAGAGTGGCTGATGACTGAATGTTTTACGACAACAGGCTCGGTCGCGTGCTTTGGCAACAGAGTGGAGTTTGGGCTCGGTTGATTATCCTCCTGTTTTCAGTTTCTATCCAGAACATTTGGATCAGCTATGCATACCATGTTATAACGAGAATATATATGGGATCGTGCACTTGGATTTCTATTTTATTGTCTACCGTATTGGTCTATCCAGAGCTCTGTTTTATTGGAGATCGGCAGCCAAAGCTAGCAGCTGCACACTTGTAGTCACTCACTGTTCCTTTCAGTCCTCAACTTTTGCTATTGCACTATCCTGACCCGATTGAATACCTGCTGAATAGCATCACCATCTTCCCTGTTCAGACTGGGCTGATAAGGAATGCATTCCTGATCCTGAGGACAAGAAGCCAGAGGTATATATTTATTTTTTCCCTTCTACAACTTTATATGATTTATATCAGTATATTGTGGTTTTAATTTTGGGCCAATTTCACTTTATTGAGCTTGGCACAGTAGTTCGGTTCATATTCTCTCCACTGTGTTCTGTAACTCATAAATCTTTAAGTAGAAGTATCATTTACTTGTATGACAATTTGAGCCTAAACAACCTTTTACAGATGATCTTTATCACTGTTGGTATATGACTTTGATTGTTCTTTGCAGGGTTATGATGATGTTCCCAACGAAATTCCTGACCCCGATGCAAAGAAGGTGCATATTTTTATTTTTTATTCCATAGTATTTTTTGGCAGTTATTCCATAGTATGCACATCTCCTATGATCAGGTCTTCAGCATATCCTTGATTTCACATTGTTCAATACCTGTTTCAGCCACAGAATTGGGATGATGAGGAAGATGGTGAATGGACAGCCCCAAACATTCCTAACCCATAGTACAAAGGGCCATGAAAGCAAAAGGTACGAACTTAACTAAGTGGCTTAATTATGCAAGATAAGCTGTAGTGTGTCATACAACATCTGCTAACATGAGTTGATCTTTGTGCTGTCCAAAACATAAAAAATCCAGAATACAAGGGCAAAACAGGCATGCAAAATGACAAAATTCAAGCATCCATAATTTATCTCTTTGACTTTGAGTATGGGTTTTATTTTAGTTAACATGTTGCCCTTTTGTTTTTACTGTACACGGGATTTTCTTGGCAGCAATAGTGAGAAATCAGGAACAGCTAAGGTGTCAGTTCTTGCAGAGATGAAAACCAAATATAAGTTATGGTCCTTCATTAACTGAAACACTTATAACTGAAAACCAAATGTTCAGATGTCCAACGCATCTTTTTGTAACTGAAACACTAACCTTAAGGTCCTTCATTAACGATACTTCTTCAAATTGTGCAATTTCATATTATATCTTGCATTTGGTACATGCTCCAGTATTTTTTTCTTACTACTTTCTCTTCATTTCTTATCATTCCTTGTTTGTTTCTATTTCAGCGGAAACTTATGGTGGAGATAGTCTTCTAGCTTTGTGTTGGATGGAAGTCAGCAGATAGGAGATCCATGTTTGGTCAGGAGCTGGGTGCTAGAAGGGAATTGGAGAATGTAGTTGCAGAGTTTTTTATTGTTGGGCCGCCAGTGAAAGACTAATCACTTATATATGAGTTGGGGGAGTTGGGTGAATCTTCTTTGAATCCACAGTCAGCACTTACAGGGTTTTGATTTGAAAAAAAATACAAGTTACTGTATTTGGTGTCTGATAAGAATGTTCAAGAAATAAGATCAGGTAATTTGATGTTTCCTTCTTCCTGTGCCCTTTTACCTGTGTGTCACCATATCAGACACTCTTGATGCTTCTTTCCACTTTGATGTGCGGTAAGTTGATTAGCCATCATAAATTGATTTCTTAGTCAGAACTTTTTTCTATTACAGATGGACACAATTTTTTTGTCTTTTTCAGTAATGGTGTGTGGTCCATCATTTGCTATTTGCCTCAGAAAGAGAACATCTGGCTAATCCACTAAGCCATGCTAGCTTTTGCTCCTTGTGACAGCGCCAATTGTATTTTAGGAGTTGCATCTGAACTTTCATATTTTTACAGTAATATGCTAGATACAGCGTAGAGAATTGGAGAAGTCGATTTGTAGGAATTGGCTATTGTTGGTCGGCCTGAGCCGTTACAAATTGTAAATTGTAATTAATGACCTCTGAATCATGACTTGATAAGGTGGATCCATATGAATAGATTCCTCGTAGAAATAGTCATCTACTTGTACTGTTGTTCCTGTGTTTCTTGGTGTTAAATAATTGCAGAAGAAAACATATATAGATGGTGATACGATTCATGTGATTGTTGCAGAATCACTTTTGCTGAGTGATATATGTATTACCTTCATAACATATGCACTTCTTTGGAAATGGAATAATTCATTAAGTTGATGAGGGCCGACAAGCTGGATGAAGAGGACGGCTTGTCAACATTTTGAAACCTAACTGCGACTATATCCACTTATTTAGTACTAATGTAGTATATTACTTTAATAGTAACACCAAAGGCACCAAGCTTTTCAAATCATGCATGCATTAGTAATGAAATATTTTTCCTTTTTATTCATTCATTATTATTTTACTAGGATACTCACGGTATTGTTTGATAGTAAAATCACGCTCTCGTATTGGGATTCATATAAAGCTAATTTCGTTTTGTGGCGGAACTTGCTAATATGGTTATCCAATGTTCCTGAACCAGCTTTGAATTGTTCTTTGCAGATATATATTCGTAGCTTTTAAGCTGCTTGGCTTAAGCACTCATGTGCCATTTGCAGATCTATGATAGCTTCCAGCTTCTTCCATCGAAGATTCGGGTCGACGTCTTCTCAGCTACCATGCCTCCTGAAGCCCCCGAGATCACCCACAGGTTCATGAGGCTGATAGGATTCTGGTCAACAGAGGTGAGCTAACCCTTGAGGGTATCGAGCCGCTCTTTGTCAAACAGGAGAAGGAAGATTGGAAGCTTGGCACTCTGTGACCTGTATGAGTCTGGCAATTGTTGATAGTTGAGGCAATAGGAGGCTTGATGATATTGTCAAAAACAGGAGGCTTGATGATGATAGTTCAGACATTTGGAGGCTTCATGTTTACCGTACTAAACTCCACAATCTCTAGAAAGACTGTAATCTATAAAATTGTGGTGACAGCATCCCACGGTCATGATGCCGTGCTCTTCGTAACTTTGTTAATTTCATGAATTTTGTTTTTTAATTAAATGACACTTTAATGTTGTTATTTAATTTCAAAGTATTATCTTATTATGTGATTGTTGTTTAGTACAAAAGTTTTAGTTGTCCCAGAACAACGCTCGGGTAAGAACCTATCATTGTTTAATTTTATAGAATTGTTATCTTATCATGCGATCTATGTGTTTTTATATAAAATTTAGTTATCCCGTAGCAGCGCGACGGGCGCTTAACTATATTAATTAATGAAGGAAGGCGATTAGGTGGAGGCGAACGAACTGTCAAGGATGCAGCGATGTGACTGAGAATGATAATTAATGTCAAGACTGAAGACCAGCGGCCGAAAGAGTTGACGCCGCGACCTTTGACAGTGCTCCCACAGAAACATGTTTCCGGGATCAGTGGGCAGGGGTCATGAGAGCAAGCGGATAGAAACGAACCATGTTGCTATATCTAAAGCCGGTGTGGATAGTTTCTTCAGCTTCCTTGCGGTCTCTATTTCTTAACTTAACGTAGAAAGATTTTTTTTTCTCATCTCTCTCTTTAATAAATCTATTATCACATCAGCAAAGTAGTTGTCTGAAAGTATAATCAATACCTACTACCTGCGTAGATTATCATGCTCACTTCTTAGAAAGTCAAGCATTCTTAACTTCAACCAAATTTATACAAAAAATTATCAATATTCTGTTGAGAAGGCTTTCATACACAGCTCGGTTGTAGCTACTGTCCGTGTGGTGATCAGAGAACACACAGGCCAACCCAAAGTTGGTGTCATGGCGTTTACTCTTGCATTGCAGAGATGCCGAGGAGGCGGAAGCTCTTGCTTATCGTGAAGAAATTGTTTTAGCAGCGCTGTGGTGCCCGCCAAGCTAAAGTGTGATGGTCCTTGTTTGTGAAGTGCACGTGGATAGATATGGAGGAGCTGTGTAGCTTAAAGATTGCTAAAATTAGTATGAATCAGAACAATGTAGCTCATAAACTTGTTCATTTTGCTATTAGGTCGGGTCTTAGCCAGATCTGTTTTGCTTCTTTTCTGGATTTGTTTGGTCTTAGTAATGATACTGCTTGATCCTTAATAAAGTTTTCGTTTCACAAAAAAAAAAAAAAATCATTAGATTAATCGTATATATTCTTACAATATTTTTTTAGAGATATAATATTGTTAGTATTTTTTATTAATTTAATAAGCTTAAAAAAGGTTAGACATACACTTAATCCTAATCGACACTCTTTTTTTTTGAGACGATGGAGTACAGAAACCAGAGTATTATTTATGTGGGAGTGCTCTTATTAGGCTATTACTCCCTTTGTACTAAAATATATGTCATTCACTACTATAGAATTTATTTTGCGTGATAGTGGTCAAACTTAACCGTGGCGGGCACTCGGCTTTGCCCGCCACGGTTATTGGCTCCAACCGGTCACCCTTGAAATCCGCCCGCGGTTAATAGATTAATCGTGGCGGGCGCCTTTTACAATGCCCGGCACACTAAACATTTATTAACCGTGGTGGGCAAAATCATTTTTCCGTGGTGGGCACCTTTAAAAGCCCGCCACGGAAAATACAGACGCCCAACAGGCCCACAACGAGGCTGGATAAGCGTATGCAATATAAATAGAGGAACTTAGGGTTTCAACTTTCACTCTCTATTCTCTCCCACTCTCTCCTCTCTATTCGCAGCGCCGCTCCTCCCTCCCTCCTTCCCTCCCTCTGGCGCATCTCCTCCACGCTCCCACCCAAGCTCGCCGCTCTCCCTCCTTCCCTAATATGTCTCCTCTGGGGGAGGTGGCGGCTACAACGGGCGGGGAGCCCGCCGGCGGATCCTCCCTACGCCGGTGGGCGCAAAGGAGGCTCTAACCCCCTCGCGGCATGGACAACGCAGTCGCCCTAGTCGTCATCATGGGCGGTGCGATGGCCCTAGCCGGGCGGCCACCCTCCTCCACTTCTACGTGCGGCGGCCGATCCAAGGCGGCCGACGGCCGAATCCGGCCCCGACGGCGGATCCCGATGGGGTAGGCCCCCGGCGGCGGATCCGGGCGGGCGGGGCCGGCCGACGACGGCGGATCCCGGCGCCACTAGGCGGCCCGGTGGTGCATCCAAAGGCGCACAATGGTGGATCTAGATCTAGGGTTTGGAGTGGGCTCGCCCGGCGGGCTCGGACATGGGCGTGCTAGTGGGCTCATGTGTTTTTAATGATTAACCGTGGTGGGCACCGGAGACCGCCACGGTTAATCCCGAGTTAATCATGACCTTGCTTCCGCGACGGGCTCTAATGCCCGCCTCGGAAAAAAAAAAAATGCCCACCACGAAAAAGAAATTTGTAGTAATGATTCTCATACAAGTCATTTTCTAAAACTTTGACCAATTATATATTAAAGAATATTAATATTTATAATACATAATTAGTATCATTAGAGATAGATCATTGAATAGGGAACATATCCCTGTCGCAACCAAGCTTCGTGTCTGGCCTATGCAACCACCAATTAAGGCCACAGGATCTGGATCCAACGTCCGGAGGTTTTTACTTAAACCCTCCCACCCTGATACACACAAAGTTAGATTTAAAACCCCATTGAATATACTTAAAACTTATTTGGAGATATAAATATTGCACGTGTTTTCTACGAGTCTAATTAAAAATGGGACTGTCTATTTATCTGTTGACAGATTTTGTAACATACAAATCTGTCAACAGATTTGTTGCCACACAAATCTGTCAACAGATTTTCAAACATACAAATCTGTCAATTTTTTCAAAAAAGACAACTACTTGCAAATATACCCGTTAGCACACAGATTCAATACCCCATTTGCAAAATATAACCGTTAACAAATCTGTCAAGCATCCCAAGTGCTGCCAAAGATCTTGCCGGATGATGGACAGAAGCTTCTGTACAGAGAACTCTCGTGTGAAGAGCTTATCCTTGGGCACGTTTAGGTCACTGTCCACGATTCTAGGATGTAGTAGGATGCAGGCAGTGTTGTCCTTCCTCCCAAACTCCACTGACACTGTCTTGTCACTGCATGATAGGAGCATTGAGCAAAAACCTTGAGTAAGCAAATGGTGTCAGACAAATGTTTAATAGCACACAAGCAGCAGGCTGTTCATTACAGAACAATGTGCAGCACATCGGATGAGCAAAGATTACGACGTGTAGCAGGATTGTTATAAACTGAGAACAAGAGACAATGGAACATCTCGGTGTCCACTTACATTGATTCAGCACTGTTTTAGAAGCTCTGTATGCATGCCAGCCTCCCAGGGCATTGTCTCCTATCGAACTGACTCTGGCGCTCATATTTGCAACGGGTGTGAATCCTCTCCCAGTCACGGAGCGGCCTCCAACCTTCAGTAATGGCCACATATGCTGACCAAAAAGAGGATCAATTGAGACTCTAGTTAGTATCAGTGAAGTCGCAATGACCGACCCGAAGCAGAGTGGAGTGTTGATAAAACTAGAACAAGAAACAGAAAATCGGAACAGCCTAGTGAGTTTCACATTGATCACTAAGATTGGGCCAACTGCATTCACCTCATATAAGTTTCTAGGGAACTGAAGCTTTGCATAACTTCTTTTGAATGAGTGCATCCCTGATAACAAAGATCTTGAGGCCAGCCTGTATAGTTAATGTTGATTGATAGAAAATCCATTGGCCACTGTTAGAAGCAAAATCAAATAATAAGTTGACAATGTTGAAAATCTAGTTTCATTGGGCAGCAGTGCAGCTGCAGCCTATGATATAGTATTGTAACAGAGATTCTAACTAAATCAGAGAAAGGCCTAGCAAAAGATAATCTGACATATGGAATGTCACTTACATGCTGTCATTATCCGAAAACAAAAACTGCCAACGATTGCCGCTGCCAACGATTCATGTCGATCTCATCATTAAAATTCTGGAAAACAGAAATAAATGCAAATGAGAGAGATACTCCTACATTAGTCTGACACCTACATTACCCTAAAAACACACTGATAGAGAGAAAAAAAGAGAGAGGTATCAGTAGCAGCAGGCATCAGCAAAAACCAGATAATGTTAGGGATCAGCAAAATACCTTCATGACAAAGGAGTTGTCCCATGCATCCCCCTGCTGGCCTGCTCTACACACCACTAGAGAAACAAAATTATGTCAACAGCCGCAGATAATGCTAGGCATGCAAACAGAGAGATAAACAAAGAGAGAGACACTCACATACTCAAAAGGCAAATAAAAGTCAACTAAATAGACACATAGAGAGATTACACAGCTCTAAAAAAATTAAGACCAATGTGGACACATATAGAGAAAGAAAAAGGGACAACAGATAAAGACTCCCTACGACATCAAAATAATAATCAAATACCTATAGAGAGACAACACAAACAGAGATAGAGAAATATATAGAGATACAGACATACAGAGAGAAATACAGAGAGAGGGAGGAAGACAGAGAGAAACAAAACACTGACTCACAGAGACATACTAAACTTGCATTCACATACAAATGCAAAGGACACACACACCAAAAATGACAGACATACACAATCACACCAAAGTTACATAGAAAGCTACCTATAGACAGAGATAGAGAGAGACAAATACTTTATACTGCTAGGAGAGAGAGTCAAACATTCACACAAATATAGATTAACAAGACATATATAAATACTCACACCAAATGTAGGGAAAAAATACAAAACATACAACTTAATTCGCCTACAAAACAGAGAGAGGGGGAGACAAAGACAAACACAACATTACCTGTCAAAGACACTGCAAAATAGAACCTATCAACATTAAAATGACATATGCTAGAGAAAGATACACAAAATAGTACCTGTCAACATTAAAATGACAAATCAGGGAAAAATACAACCGAAAGAGACAGACAGAGAGAGGGGGACAAATCAAAACACATACATAGACACTCTAGAAATTGCACAACTAAAAATTAGTCTAATAAAAGATAAAAATACAGAGATAGATAAAAAAGATTCACAACTCTAAAAATAATAGAGGGGCAGAGATTAACAACACATACATAAAAAAAGAGTCTATCAGTCTTGTATAAACATACATAGAGAGAGAGAGAGAAATAGACAGAGAGAAAGAGACAACAAATCATCAAGACTATCATGTTGGAGACTCGTCATTGCCAATGCACCTGTCCAGGGGCACGTGGCTAACCAAGTTTAGAAAAAAAAAGGTCAGAAAAATAGATTCATAAAAAGAATAGTAGTAGCAGGAAGTACCAGATAGGGGGTAGCACTGGGCAGTTTCAAGTCCAACAGATCTGAGATCTAAAACAACCATCTACAAACTAAGCCATTAGTTACTACAATTTGAAAACATAAGGCATGGAAAAAAATTAAATCACCAAACAAAACAGAGCTAATTCGAGAAAAAGCATACTCAAGTTCTTCCACGTAAGAAATCAAACCAAACACAAAAAATGAAGAAGCTACACTCCCCTTAGCGTTGAAAAGAACCCAACTCATACTCAAACAAATATAATACTACAGCTGAATCCTTGCAGCATGCTTTTCTGTTGCGCTAGGCTTTCATTTCTTACATGATTCAGCTCAACACTAATGGACCAAGAAAATATATTTTTCTACTAATCTGTAATAGTGGCAACATGCCAAATACATCACAAAAATATTCTATTAAACCTGTCTCAGATAGTCTTGCTAACAAGTAAATGCAATATCCAATAAAAGAATTCCACTGTGATTCAGACAACAAAAATTCAAAAGGAGGAAATAGGTTAATTAAGACACCAAATCTTCACCATAAACACAAAAAAGGAAAAATTCAAGCTATCAAAGCTATGGTCCTTGTAGCAGAAACCAACAAATAATAAGAGCAGTAGACTACACGAAAGCTAAGCCTATGCATCTACATCTCAATGTCTGTCATTGCAGCATCAGACCACAAACGGTATAAAATATGTACAACAAAAGTTGTGCCTAACACACCCTAGATATTGACAACAAGGATGAATCGATTGATTTACTCAAGCCTAATAAGAGATCATTGCATGCCTATTCTGCTCTGCTCTTCACCCTGCAGTTTCAATTAGAAAAAATGTGATGGCACAAAAACACACTATTTACACTAACATTGCGGGTGTGCTCCTACAAATTCACAAATTCACAGGCACACCCAAACAAACACACCAAGAGAGGGAGAGCCACTACTGGGAGTACAGTACCTGTACCTACATGCATACACATATTCCTTCTAGAGCAGACAGACAGGACTGGGAAACCTACTAGAGCATATTGGAGAAATTGAGTGAGATTGAAACATCCAAATCCACATGGCACCAGACTCAGTACTCACGCGCCGGACACGAACAATTGAGACGCACAGGTCAGGCAGCTGGCCGGCGAAGCCATGGGGCCTAGGGACTGTGAGGACGCTAGTCCAGGCGCACGGCCATGGAGGCAGGCTGGGAACACTGCTGGGCGTGGAGACGCGCAAGTCTTGCGCGGGGGCTCGGCGGCGAGGGGCGGAGCAATCCCTCGGCGGGAGGGGCGGTACTGGCCTCGGCGGGAGAGCCGGCGAGGGCGGCGCAGGCCTCAGCGGGGAGGCCGGCGAGGGCGGCGCAGGCCTCGGCGGGAAGGCCGGTGAGGGGGCGGCGCAGGCCTCGCCTGGGCAGCGACCTCCCGCGCGGACCGGGCGCGTGCAGCGGTGCGGGAGCTGAGAGGATTTGGGAAAAATACGGTGGGAGCGGGAGATGCGTTAGCACACAGAAGATGTCACGCCCTTGTCACGCCCTTGCGGTTGGGAACCTGAGAAAAAAAACAAATAGCACGCATCTTGAACCAAAATCAACGCCCCAGAATTTGACAGATACAAGTCAACAAAAATCTGTTGACAGATAAATAGCAAATGTCTTAAAAATCTCTACTATAACGCCCCCCTCGGCGGCTCACGAAAATCAACCGCACACAAAATAACGTCGAAACGATTCGGCGCCGGGATTCAATGTTTGATGCATGGTCTGACATCTCATCCCGCGCGGCAACGCACGTCTGCAGCCAGGATCGAATCCCTGCCCCCACTGCTCCGTGCCTCTTTCATTTTGTTTCCCGGCGTGGCAGTCCAGGCTCCTCTCCCTCCCGTCCCACACCTCCCCACGCTCGAAACCCTAGGTCCAGTCCATGGCGGCGATGGCTGCTGCTGCGGCGCACTGGAGGATGCGGCGGCAAGCCATGCCAGCGGTTGCGGACGGGGACGGACATGCCCGCGCGCTGCTCCCTCTCCTCCCCCGACGCCTCCTCTCCCCTCACACGGATGGCCAGGCCGCCGGCGAGCCGGTGAAGAGGTTGGGGAGGCCTGAACCTACGCGCCCTCCCCCCTCCCCTTCCCATGGTAAGGCGCTGGCGGAGGGGCCAGCCGTGACGGCGGCCGGCCAACGAAGCCAGCCTGCTACGGCCTGGACGATGGACGGCGCCTACTTCGTCGGGCGCAACGAGATCCTCGCGTCGAGAAACTCCACGCTGCAGCTCGGCCTCTCAAGGTGGAGAAGGTAAGCAACATCTGCCTGAGTCCCTCTTCCCGATATGTGCTGTTCGCGTTAGTGGCGTAGCCTAGGTTTCGCGAATTTGTGGGAGGATGCGGGCTAAGCGGTTGAGTTCTGTTCGAGTTTTGACTTTTGAGTCCCTGAAACCATTCGTGGATTTCATGGTCTGATGTTCAGTGCTGATTAGAATTGATTCCAGTTGTGTGATGTGACCTGTCATTTTATATATGCAGTAGCGTTATTTTTTTTGGGCAAGAATTCGTTATGCAAGTGGTGTTAAGGCCTTGTACGATCCTATTTTCTCTTATTCCTTTGCTGATTCGAAGCAATTTAATGATGGAAGGTACTGAAGCAGGTGAAGGTACTGAAGCAGGTGAAGGCACTGAAAGCCAACGATGATCTGTTTTTGCTGCAACTACTTGGCGAGAGTGGTGCATGATGAAACTGATCTATGTCTCGGTGTCTTATATCAGTCTATGACGAGCTCAAATAATTTAGTTTAATTAATTAATTATTTCTTTCAGGGCACTGGCTTCTTTACTGTGCTTTATTGGATCTTCTTTTGCCTTTCTACAGGATGCAAGGAAAAGATGTTTCCGGCGACAATCCTTGTTCAATTTGGTCTTGTTATTGGTTCAGATAGGATATTTGTTATATGTTGCGAAGCTCAAGGAGAAGATCGAGTAGATGTTTAAAGGTCAAAAGGTATATGCCATGAGCTGAAACTGCTATTCAATTGTTCCATCACAACTTTCATTCAGTATACATTTCTATGTAAAGTGTGCCAGCCATGGAACATTAGGTACTTTTTATTTCCTTATCTTTTATTTGTTAGTGAGCTGCAGGAAGCGAAATGCCGCTGCAGCATGAACGCCGGAGCTGTGGCCAAGTATGGTAAGCAACATTCTACCTGCTATGTGTTTGTTAAAATGACTTTCCATAACTAGATGCAAAAATCAGCCCTCTTGATTGAGAATACATGTCTGTGCCAGTTCATCCCTTCCAGCTCCCATTAACTATTATCTCCACCACATGCGAAGGTGGCCTTTGTGAGGAGGCTGACGCAGTATGAACCAGGAAAAAGGTCAACCCTGCGAGTAATGCTGCTCACATCTTCAATCCTGTCGTTTCAATCCTAATTTAGCTGTTTGCTAATACTGATTTTTTATCCCTATATTTTGTTCCACTTAGCAATTGTTGGTGAGTCATCATCGTCGTCATCTTTCTTTCAAGAAATGGCTTAACATGTTATTCCCATCTAACATTTGATGGAATTTGGTTTGGTGGTAAGAAATTCAGAAAATTAAAATATCAGGTACTTCGATTTCTGTTGTGTTTCTTTGGGTTCTTCACTTTTCTATTTGAATAATTCACTAACATAGTTTTCTATTTGCAGTTGCTGCACCCTTATAAAATCAGGGAGACCGATAGCTGGTAGGAGAGATTTAGCTGGAAGGAATCATGACCTCTTTTGTCCAGAGCATTTCAGGTATGCTTGATTCATCCAAACCTGTGTCATATTATTTCATCCTAATTTAGCTGGAAGCAATCAGTTGCATCTTGTGCCACCAGTTAATCGTTTAGCCTCTGATGAAGGCCAACTGAATATTGTGTCATCCAGCAATGGCAATTCAATTATGCACCAAGTTGATGTCACTATATTTTGAAGGTTAGTTTATGCAATGATTTTGAGCCCTGAATATTGTGGTGGCATCCTTCTTTTTGACCTCACGCATTTAGTCCCACTACCATAATCCAGCTTCTAGAAGGATGTGTGTTCTTATAGATTTGTCAGCTGCTAGAAATTCGAAGCTAATAGCTCAATCCGAAATGGTATGCTTGCATGTCTTCTATCAAAACACCAGTTTTTGTTTCAAGAAACTACATATCAATTTAGTCGATAAATTTAGCAAACTGTGAGTTAAGTGAGTTTTGTTTGGAATGTACAGGGTAGCATTCTCCAAATGACAGAACAACAAAAGGAATCTCTGCAACTACCCTTCTTCATGGAAGTTTTCATGAATGTTGTGTGGTGCATTTGGAATGATTTCTTGGATTTTCAATGACACACTCCCATTGTGGGCTTCTTGGAAGGCTTCCTTCTCCACTGAAGTTAAACTTCATTTGCATGGAAAATCATGTACTCCATTTTTTTAGTTTTGTACCCCTCCTTGTCACTATGCTCATGTTTAGTGGCTCTTGGCTAACTCGCTTTGTAAGTGTCACACTGTACTTCCCTGTTTTGTTTTAATAATATTTGGTGTTGTGCTATGACATTTTGCTCCACATTTTCCTGCAAAGAAAAAGTTTCATCTATTAAATTGACAATTTGTTGTTGCATGCACATTCTTGAAATGTCGCCGTAGCGTTAGCACGGGCACTATACTAGTTATGAAAGTTTGACTTACACGCATTCTATAACGGCTTGTATTTTAGGAGGGAGGGATTCGGTGGACCAAAGGTCAAAGCACGCGTCGCTACGATGATGTGAATACAGCAATGGGCCCATGACATACGGCAATCAGTGATCTGATATGATGCCATGCACACAAAAAAAATTCATTGCTTGCCCATGCTCTCGCCACCCAGAATTGCAGAATCAGCTTGTGGAAATCCTCAACGAAAAGGAAGTCAACAGTGTGACATTTTCTTCCTTCTCATATCTGATCATAGATACGAGTCAAAGAATCCGTTTGGACAGCCGTCTTCCAAATGCACCTGATATCATCGCTGAAAAACATTTGGCCCAAGGCCGAGCTACCTAGCGCCTTGTGGATTGGGCTTGGGCCCAACAAAGCACAAAAGATACATGCCATTGAATAGGAAAAAGTCTACATTTCCTCCCCCAACTCTCACGAAAGT
Organism: Hyparrhenia diplandra; assembly: GCA_015847255.1. Taxonomy (NCBI): domain Eukaryota; kingdom Viridiplantae; phylum Streptophyta; class Magnoliopsida; order Poales; family Poaceae; genus Hyparrhenia; species Hyparrhenia diplandra. Next base: position 80,587 of record JADLZK010011825.1, on the reverse strand, counting down.
TCACTTTTCCTCCCTCAATTCCAAAACCGGACAAATCACCTCCCTCAACTTTTCAAACAATGTAAATTACCTCCCACGGCGGTTTTGAAGGCGGATTTGCTACAGTAACCGCAGTTTGCTACAGTGGTAGCGTGTAGGGTCGAGATGGGGACTAGAGGGGGGTGAATAGTCCTTTCTAAAACTAATTTCGATGGCTAACCGAATACAAATGCGGAATTAAACTTATCGGTCTAGCCAAGACTTCACCCCTCTAGCTATGACTCTAAATCACCTCACAAAAAGATCCTACACAAAGCAAATGAGGTGATAAGCCTAGCTTGAGCTCCTAACCGATTCTATTGCAAGGTCACACAAACCTATGCACTAGTACTTCAAACAAGGGTGAGCTCCTACACAACTCTAATGAGCAAAAGCACAAAGCCAACCTAAGCTCACTAGATGCACTAAGGACAAGGCGACACACGCCTAACCCAAAGGCTCAAATTACTTAGCTACACAAACTAAGCAAAGCAACTAACAAGCTACACAAGCTAGCAATTGCAAGAGTTACTCCACAAGCACAAGCACAAGGTATATATAAATGTAAATACAAAGCTTGTGATTTGGAGAATGCAAACCACCGAGAAAGAGTAGACAAGTTGACACCGGTGATTTTTTACCGAGGTATCGGGAAGCTTGCCAACTTCCCCCTACTCCTCGTTGTGTCGACCAACACCTTGGGTGGTTCCTTTGGTGTTTCACCTAGATGGTTCTTTGGTGTGATACTCCGATCACTTGCCCCTCAAGGCACGCCCCGCAAGGCACCGTAAGACACCACTCTCAAGTGAGCCTATCACAAGGCACCGCAAGACACCACACACGCAAGGGAGGTACTCACAGGCACGCTCTAGTAGTGATGCTCTTCACGATCCCCGCGAGGTGAGCTCGAACCTCTCACAAATCCTCCTTCGAGCACCGCACAATCTCCGTTGCGTGCTTCACGAAGTCTCTTGCCACCAAGCCGTCTAGGAGGTGGCAACCTCCAAGACAACAAGCACACCGGCTTGCAACACGATCACCTAGTGCCACAAATGCGATCTCTCAACGCGAATGCACTAGAATCACTCCTCACTTTGATTTGGATGAGCTCTATCAATCACAAGTGAGTGGGAGGGCTCTCAAGCACCACAACACAAGCCACCAAGGCCCAAGTGTGCTCGGCACCAAACAAGTCGGGTATGTGGTGTATAAATAGCCCCCAAGTCAAATAGAGCCGTTGGGAGGAAAACACAAATTCTTTGGCATACGATCGGCCGGGGCCTTGCACCGACCGGACTCACCCGGCGAAGTCGGTCGTGAGTCCGGTCCAAGCGTCGGTCTGGCCGACAAGGTTCTGGCCCACGACCAGCGGCTAGTTCGGCGTCCCGGTCACCGGTTCGGTCAAGCAGGACGCGATCCGATCACGGCGTCCGGTCAAAGCGGCGCTGCGAGCTCTACGCGAGACGCGACGGACGGACGCCCGCCATCTTGTCCGGTCAAGGATCGGCTCGTTTGTTTCTGCGAAAATTTCATCGTTTCTCCGTCGCCTTTGCTTCGACATGCTATCCAACAAGTATACCAACTTGAGCACGAGGAATAGCATGTTTTCACCACCCACGATGCATCCGGCGCAATAGAAAATATGCAACTCATTTTCTCAAAGCGCCGAATCCGCCTCGCAAGCTCGGCGGGAGGATGAGTGGTTCCCAAACCCAACTCAACCACGCAATCACCGCCGCCTTTGCAAATGTGCCAACACCACCAAGTGTACATCACCATGTGCATGTGTGTTAGCTTTTTCACAATCATTTCAAAGGCCCTTCTAGCTCTTACCACGCCACTTTCGATCCTAACACATCGTAAAGTTAGATCGCTCAAGTGGCACTAGATGACCGATATGCAAACAAGTTTGCCCCTCTTGATAGTACGGCCATCTATCCTAAACCCGGTCATAAACTTCTCTAAGCTCCTTATGACCGGCGAAATGAAATGCCCTATAGGTTATACCTTTGCCTTGCGCATTTCCATTCCGCTCCATCTCCAAGTGCCGATGCAACACATGCACCAACACGATCACCAAATGATATGATCCACTTCATATCATCACGTGACACTATTGGTCCATCGATCTTGACCTCACTTGCTCTTCACCGTTGCGTCGGGTCCGTCGGGCGCCAAGTCTTGCCTAAGCTTCACCGCCTCGCGGTCCATCGCTTCACCGCCTCGACTTGCCCTTCACACTTTGCAACCGGTCCATCAAGCCAAGTCTTGTCTTGATCTTCACCACCTTGGTCACATGACTCCATGTCATGTTTCATATGCAATAAAGCTCCTTCATTGCGTCATCATGAGTGAACTAATCTCACGTGTATTATCTCAATCACACATATTAGTTCACCTAATGTTGACACTCAATTACCAAAAACCACAAGGGACCTTTCAATCTCCCCCTTTTTGGTAATTGATGGCAACACCACAAAGATATGGAATTTAAGATTAGATTCCAAGCTAGCACTTTATACAAGTATAAATTGCTAACTTGGTTTGGATTTTATGTCACTTATCCAACATTTAAGCACAATGTCAAGATTTGGATAAGCATCATAAAATCCGACTTGGTAGTGGTAACTCCCCTATATGTGTGCCCAATTGATTTGAATTCAAGGTTTGCACACATACAAAGATATGAAAAACTTTTGGGAGGGTTAACACTACAACCTATGCATGCTAGTTATCATATCATCAAGCAAGTTCTATAACTAGCATACACCACACAAGCATTGCATATAAAATTTTAAAACTTATGCAAATGCAAGCAAGCACATGAATATGCACATATCAAATGCAATCAAACAAGTTCATGAGCTTGCTCCCCCCCAACTTGTGTGCTTCTCTTTTTGTCGAAGAATTTTGATCCTCCTCTAATCTTCAATCTTGCTCCCTCATGGTCCATGTCCATGTTCCATTCTCTCCCATATTCATATCTTTGTCCAATCTCTCCCCCTTTGTCATCAATTTCCATAAAGGGTATGCCTCTTTTGATACAAAGGGTATGACTAGGGATAGATGGTTGAGTCTTGATTCTTCATTTTTGATGGACACTACCATGTGTTGGAATGACACCACTTGTAACCAAACATGTGGAAGCATGAGAACCACCTAGAAATGCCACATGTAGGTCACTTGTAGAATCTTTGACCTTGATCTTGAGGTGGGGCACCTCCCCCTATGTCAAAGCATATGTCAATCCACTTCAACTCTTGTTGGTGAGAGTAGCTTTCTTGATTTGAATTGATCACTTAAAGTTGAGGATCTCTTGTGGAACCACCATTGATACGCTAAGTACCATTTGAGTGTGAGCAAGAATACCACTTGTGTAGGAATATGATATATCTTGCTATGTGGTAACCACTTCTTGAACTAGATTGTTTCCATGAGCTTCTTTCTTGTTGACTTGAACTAAATGATTTGTCATAGCTTCCAAGTCCGATTTGATTCAATGACAAGCTTCTTCACACCTCATAAAGTATAAGGGTTATCTTGCCAATGTTGTACTTGTCACTTGTGAGCAATCCAAAATAGATCAAGTACTTGGGATCACTAGCTCATGAACAAATTCATATACCAACCACTAGATCATATAATCATCCAAACAATAGTGGTAGCAATGAATTTAAAACTTTCATTTGTCATGCATGACCCTATTAAGCATGTACTATATGCACTAACCGCATACTAGTAAGGAATGAAATGATCATGCACATTACAATGATACCTTTGCTATCTTGGAGTAGAGGATAGTCAATATGATTCCAATATCACTCCATAATAGCAATGTGAAGTCCAATTAGATAGCTTGGTGAAGACCAAATATACCAATATGAATACCATGCTTCACCCATATGAATTGAGAACCACTAAAGATCAAGTGCACTTCTTGTTGTGGTTGGCTTGCTTTCTTTGGATCTTTGCTTGCATGAGAGAATATCATTTGAATTTGCATGAATGTCTCTCTTTTGGGTGTTGCTTGCTCTCTTTTGATCAATCCTTTTGATTTCTTCAACTAAGCATCTTGAATATTCCTAGATCATCACTTCCATATTGGCCCTTCCAAGCATCCCAACTTGTCAATCCCACTCATGGGCGGCACACCCCTCTCTAGGGAGAAGTGATCTCACCAAGAACTATCCTTGACACTCACTTGAATAGAGTTTGATTGATTGATCCAAGTGATGGACTTGATATGATGAGTAAACTTGAGATCTTCTTTAAGTCCTTTTCTTTCTTCTTGAAGAGACATGATGATCATTTGAATTCAAACTTGTCTCTCCATCTTGAGCTTGGTCTTGATCTCCAACTTGAGTACTAGATGTATACAAAGTACACTCCCCCCAAATCAATGGCTTTTGTACTCATTGCTTGTCATGCTTCTAACTCAATTCAAAACCAAACATAGGTGCCTCAAATACTTATAAATATGAATCCAACTTGAGCACCTTTCAATCAAAGTGACTCTTGATCAATCCAATGTTTGTCACTTTTCTGGCAGATTTTGTACATCTTAAAGAATAAACCATAACTCTCAATGTACATGTTGAAATGCCATGAAATTTGGTGGAGATGCGCAACACTAAGTCATCTAGCAGCCATAAAAATTTGAGCTTCATACTCCTTCTAGATTGCTACCAGATTTCACATCTTCCCTCACTGCCACATGCTGAAAACTGCTGCAACATAGTTGACAAGCTCTACTCCAAAACCGAAGTATCCCTTGTTCAATCATCATGAAATTTTTACAGCCTCTTGTACCATAAGTATAGAGCATGCATACCAAATTTCAAGCCATTTCAATAAGATTTGATCATCCAAACATGGCTAAGATCACAGCTCACTCAGATTTTGCAAAAGTGGACAGATTTGAGCAATTTAGCTATGCTTCACCAATTTGAATCAAACTTGAAGCTAACTTGTTTGAATACTTTCACAAGACATGTATAAATTGAAATCTCATACTAAATGTCATCTCATGATTATATCCATTCAAACCAACTCAAATCTCATATTTGTAGCAACCGCTATCACTCAGTAGCAAACCACGGTTCTTGTAGCAAATCCGCCTTCAAAACCGCTGGAGGGAGGTAGTTTGCATGGTTTGAAAAGTTGAGGGAGACGATTTGTCGGTTTTGGAGTTGAGAGGAGGAAAAGTAAACTTTCGTGATAGTTGGGGGAGGGAATGTGGACTTTTTCCCATTGAATATCCAAGCCGTGTTTGTGTCTTTCAGTCCAACACTGAACTCTCCGTCAAGAAAGCCCACGGAGTAGGCCCGACTTGGGGCGCCGGCGGAGAAGATGGCGATGGCGACAACGGTGGCGGGCGGTGGTCAGCTGGCGAGGGGGGTGAAGAGAGACCGAAGTGGGAAGAAGAAAAATGTTGCCCGCTGCGGGGAGGCCGCAAGGCTGTGGTGTTGCATTCGCGGCGCCCGACCTCCGTCCGACTCGTGGGCCCCCAGCGGACTCGCCAAACACGCTGTCTCCGAAGCACCAAGATCGTCACCAAGTTCACCTCCTCTTAGGTCTGCCTCCTTCTGGCCGATCATACCTGTAGTGGCTATTCAGTGCTGTTGATTGTTGTGGTGCCTCATTTTATTTACCGTAAGATGCAGGCAACAGCACGACGAAAAGTGAAATTGTGAATGAAAATGGATGCTCCGCAAGCAAACTAGCAAGCAGAAAAACCAATCGGCTCTTTTCTTAATTTCTATATCTTGTACTGCTCTGACCCTGATTACCATATAGACATACTGTAACTTTGAGCTGGCCTGCTTGATTGAATTTCTGTAATAACTTATTTGTTCTTTTGTTCCAGATGGTTACTCTGAACCAGTTGTCTTGTGTGCATATTATGTCCAAAATTTTCAATCCAGTCATGTATTTTATTTTGATATATGATTGGAATGGGGATATTGAGTAAAGTGAATGAATAATGATGTATGCCCACTGCTGTGGAGGAGCAAACATATACTAATATCGTAAGAAGGTAAATCTCCATGCATCTATTTTCCCTTTTCCACTCGAAAAAAAATACGGATCCAAAACAAAGAGAAACTCCAATCCTGACTGCACATATGTCTTCAGTTATTTCAGGTGACAACATTTCCTAATCTACCTTCAGTTGTGATCATTATTGCTCTTCAACTGTCTTTGGCTGTCGTCTTCTGGAGCTAACTGGGAAACACGAGGTATGAACCTCTGATGTCGTGCATCTCTCACCATAATTCAGTCCTTGATATGTTTTGAGCAGAACATGGCAAGCCTGAAGGCATAATTCCTCATATAAAGGCCTTGTTTAGTTATACTTAGAAAGTCAGAAAGTTAGAATTTAAACTCCTGTAGCACTTTCGTTTGTTTATGGTAGATATTATCCTATCATGTTGTAACTAGGCTCAAAAGATTCGTCCCGTAATCTACATCTAAACTGTGTAATTAGTTATTTTATTTACCTACATTTTATACTTTCGAACATATGTTTTTTTTGATGTATTTAATATGATGTGATGGAGAGAGAGTGTAAAAACTTGGAAGTTGGAGGGCTAACTAAACAAGGCCAAAGAAACAGAATCCTTGGTCTGGCGGATCCAGTTGATCCAGTGTGCAGCGTGGAGTGATCCATCGGATCCATCGGTCCAGCAGCTGGCGGCGCGAGGTGTGGCAGGCAGGCAGGTGCTTCTAGTATCTGCGTGCACTGGAGCGGAGGGTACGGCCAGCGGGGGCGCTGCATCCCATCCTTTTGGTTGGACGATGCTTCCTTGCTCCGCTCCCTGCCTCGTTCGGTGATACAAGAGCTGAAAGCGCTAGTCTGGTGGTCACCAAATCAAATGCGACCATGCATACCATCATGCATGTAAAGATTAGGGTAACGTGATGCCCGTTCCGGCTCACGGCTCCGTGTTTATATATAATGGGAAACACCCTCATCGTGGTATTATATCTTGGGTTAAGGCAACTTGAGTTGCAAGGAAACAGAGATTACAAGAGATACAATATGATCTACTTCCTAGACAAGTAACTTAATAATCAAGTAAACATACAAACAAGGTAAACACGGAGCCTGGCTGATGCGCATCGTTTAACAATTCATACCATCATTTTGCACAGACAGGTGTAAAACATTAGTACACATTAGCTAGGATATAGGTATACTAGCCACGACTCCATGAGCTTGCTTTTTGACACATATAATCCAAATTCACAAGTCAACGAGCAATGCAGATTCATTATTCATCTGAAAATGGCACCATCTTTTTTTTAAGTCAGCTAGAAATTGGACGTGACACGTCACCTAGCCAACAACTCTCTGGCGCCAGACCAACCGTTCAAATTTGGACGTACTTCGACACAAAACAAGGCCAATTTTCATTTCTATGCGCGTGGACAGTACTTCTGGAGGTGCCACGAACCTGCAGGGTTTCTTCGCGCGAGGTTCAATTCGGCGCTCACCGTTCGAATTTGAATTTAAAAGGGATTAATCAATAAGACAATATAATACGCAACCGTCCGAGTTGCAAAACAATAAAGTTTGTAGGTAGGATTATAATTAAGCTGCGGTAAGGTGGTAGGCGTAATGCCGACGCTTACAACAGTACAACACAGAGGCACAAAGTTCAGGCTTGACGAGACACGATCACGATCGTTACAAGATTTCTGAGGAGCAAAAAAAAAAAAAAAAAAAAAAAAAAAAGGTTTGGCGAAATAGGAGATGTAAAAAAACACAGTTGTGAATGACAAATGGGCCGGACTTTCCTAATGAACCTGGGCCTTTCATCCATGAGGCCCACAGCCATCATCCGGCGTCTTCTTCCTAACGGCAGGCGCCCTCAGATCCGTGCCAGCCACCCCCTACGTACTGCCACCGACCCCCGCCACCGCCTCGCCTGGTGCCTGCCGCCTGCCGCCTGCCGCCGCCTCTCGAGCTCCACAAGACCTCCACCTAGATGATTGCGCAGGATGCCTCCCGCGGTCCCGCCTCGCCTCCATCACCTCCCGAGAGTGCTACTGTGCGAGATCCAGACCGGCCTCCGCTCGTCTCGACCTAATCATGGAAGCTCATCGCCCTCCGATGGGCGAGGGCACCAGGGCTGCCGACTAATTCACCTCCCCTTGGGTTCGTACTAGCACAGATTGCTAGGGTCGGTATTTGTGACTCGGTAGAGGTAGTAAGACTAGTAACAATGGAAACCAGAGAGGGATGGGAGGGAGGTGCACGCTGATGGTTGGTTTGTGTGCTGTTTTGGTTGCGACAGGGATCGTCAGTGCCGCTTCTGGTTCTGGAGCAATGTCTCTTCGTCGATATTGGATACTAGTGGTTTCTGTTGACATGACTGTATGATTGGATTAGGCTTAATTTGTTGTCAATTGATTATTACTATACCATGATACACATGGTCAATTGATTGGGCTTGGTTGGAACTCTGAATTTTCTTGCAGTTACACACTACTTTGGTCTTTGGGAATGCGAAGCTCGTCCATGTCTCTTTGCATCTGTTGATTCTGCGCTATTTATAGCTACCCTGCCAACCTGGTCCAGTGGTCCATGTCTCTTTGCATTTGTTGATTCTGCAAATTGCAATGTGGGTTCTTTATTTTTCTGTTGATTCTCGTGCTGATCTTCCTGGAGAGGGCAATTACTTATTTGCTGCAGTTGCACTGCTTTGGAAATGCGAGAAGGAAGCACCATTGAGTATTTTACAGTACCACAAATTTTGATATCTGTGATATAGCTTGCTTGGATTTTATAATTTCTGACATTGTCCTACTGCCATGTTTTTGTTGGTTGCTGATCTGAACGTCTGCTGCATGGAGGTTTCCCTGACAATGTGCATGGGGTGCCACTAGAGCATGGCTACCAATAATGAAGGCAATATGATTTTTTTTTTTTTTTTTTTTTTTTTTTTTTTGGCTAAGGGGGAGTTTCCCTGATACTCTTAAGAAAGGAGGTGGGCGCCGGGTTCGAGCCCGGGTGGCGACGGTCTCACCTGGAGCGCTCGACCAAACGAGCTAGTGCTCGTTCCCATGAAGGCAATATGATGTTTTCTGAATTTCTAGATTTTGCGATGCTCTCATCGTTTGAAATGCATATCTATTTTTTCAAGACAAGCATTTCTCATATTTTGATCGATGATTGATACGAGGATGTGCTTTAATTAACAGGCAGAGCACTAGCCATTTTCCTCAAAATAATGTGAGCATCTGGAGTTAGCATATATGGATGATATGCCCCCTTCTGTAGAAGTTCAAGCATTTCATATCTTAAGAGGTAAATTTTCATGGCATTTTACCTTTTACACTGTTATGATAAACCTTCAATCCTGACTGCATATACGGCTTTAGTTGTTTTAGTTGATAACATCTCCTAAATTCTAATCTACCTTCAGCTGTGATCATTGCTCTAGCAAATGTGTGAAATTGGTGTTTTGAATTATAATTTGGGATGGAGGGAGTATTATTATATTACTAAAAATTTTCCCTACAGATAGTTTATTACAAAGCATGGGGCATGCATATTGGCCAGTATTTCAACACTGAATATGAATTATCATTGCTGTAAATCTCTGAGTAGAGTTGTCTTCTTTTCTTTTGATCCTCTCCTGGGTCCTGTCAACTAACTGATAATTTAGTTGCATCCTTCTCCGTGCATGCCTAGATTTCGTGGGTCACATACTCACCTACAGCACGCTTAGCAAGCATTATGATAATGAACATCTGTCTGTCTTGTACTGCTAACAGCCATGCCTAGATTTTGTGTGTACCCAGATTTTCAGAATGTAAGTTTGGGCCTGCACGTTGCTTGCTTGGTTATTCAGTCAATTTATTGTGACTTCAATTCTGACTGCACATACGGCTTTAGTAGTTTTAGTTGACAACATATCCTCAATTCCTAATCTACCTTCAGTTGTGAATTGTGATCATTGCTCTAGTAAATGTCTGCAATTGGTGCTTTCTCAAGCCAACAGGAATCATGGGGTATGATAGTGTGTATCTCTACTAGCTATTGCTACATCTATCATCATCACGTTTTCCTTGTAGATGCTTAGAGCAGGATATGGCAATCCTGCTCAACAGAAATTCAGAGAAAGGAATAAAATACTTGGTTGTTTACTATTCATATCGATATTCTTGACTCCACAAAGTATTGTTGACAAAGCAACGTTGAAGGTTCTTTCACTAAGTGGATCCACTGGGCTTCATGTAAACATGCCAATCTATAGCACCCTGATCTATTTGTTCCGATCTCAGAGCAACCCCCCATACTGTATAACATATCCAAATACAACTAACTTAGAGTTAAGCTATACCTTTGAGAAAACTAAAAGTGAAAAATTTTATATTATTTGATCTATGTACTGTTTGTTATATTGCACATAACATTCCATTTACATAAAATCCACGTTTTCCTAAGCGGTAAACGCTACACGGGCGGTGACCCTTCGTTTAGCGTTTAGGCTTTTTAGACGCCGTGTAGACGGCGTCTAAACGGATTAAACGGTTTTTACTGTAGCAAGGTTTCGGCCCCAACTTTCTCAATGCATGACTTCACAAACTCAAAAATGAGTTCTCCAGTGTGGGACTCAGATGAAACTTCTTTTGACTCAAGAAAGGTAGTACCAATGCTGCAATTGACACACATATTCATAATGCTTCTTCTTTTTTTGATCAGTCCAGGCATCAGTCATAATGGAGCAGCCATTCTTGTACCATTCTTTCTCTTGTACCTTCAACATTTCCTTTGTATCTTGAACTTCCTCTAGCAGCAGCTTGCCTCTCAACTCATGCTGATAAGGCTTTTTTACACCCGGCCCAAAGCGACCAGCTGCTTCAATCATTTGATCAAACTCTACATTATTGATTTGATTGAAAGATACTCCTAAAAATTCATGCAATTCATGATTATAAACTTGGAAGTTAGGCAAAAATAAAATAAAATACTTGCTGCAATATCTAAAACAAACTTACCACGAACGTACAACCATTTCCCCACATATCTCTTGAACTTATGAAGTCTTTCTTTCATGATATGCATGCTGATTTTTTGCTGCTGCAGCTTCTTCCCATTGGCCATGGAATTAGAGTCCATAGGCTTTGTGAACTTGTCAATAGGACCAGCCACACATGGGCTTGAGCCTCCAATCTCATCAAGCCCTGTATTTTCTTATTCTTTTTCTTCTTCTTCCCCATCTGAAGGAACATCAATCGTGACAGCATCTCTAACTTCTTTGGCTTTCTCTGTTCTAGCCTTTTTCACTCTCGTAGACTCTTCAATAGCTGCCCTACACTTTGCTTTGTCCTCTTCAGTGGCATTGGGGCATGCTTTAACTTCACCTTTCTTGCCGGCAATATGTATTTTGAGCCTATAGATGCCTGCCCTCACAATCATTGGACACAACTTGCACTTGATTACATTCAGATCTTTTGGATCAACCAAAACTCCATACTCCCACCCCACATCACCAGAATTTCTCTTAAGGGCAGGGGCACTACTAGCTCCAGTAGATGACATCCTACAAATGGCATGCCATGGACCTTTAAATCAAAGCATAACAGAGCAACTGAAGGAGCATAACCGAGCTAATACAGACTACAGAGCAAGCAAAAGGTGCAGTCGTACAACACAACAGAGCTAAACATTGCATGGGACAGACTACAGAGCAAAATCGATTGCATGAATGAGGATATAAGGAAAAGTGAGGGAACAGAGCATCACCTGGGAGGTCGTCCGGTCGATCCGCTGCTGCTCGGAGGCGGGGGACGTCCGGAGCAGGGACGCAGGAGCAGGGGACGGAGGCGAGGCGGAGGCGTCGGCACCACTTCACCAGCGCTTGAGGCGTAGATGTCCGCGAGAAGAGGGCTGGCGGCGAGCGGGGGACGGAGGCGGGCGGCGCGATCCGTCGCGGGACCGGCGGCGGCGGCCGGGTGCGGCCGTCTTGGCGCTTGGCGAGCGGCGGCACGGCTTCCGCGAGAAGAAGGCGGGCGCGGAGTCGTCCGCGCGAACGAAGCGTCTTGGCGTGAGACCGGCGGCGCGTCGGCGCGGTAATTCTTCCCCCAATTACTAAACCCTAGCCGCCGGTACTTGGATTGCCCGTGAAATCGCCAGCGAAATCCCTTCCCTTCCCGCCGCTTTTCCCGCTGAGGAGCCATCGCAGAACGCGACGTAAAACGTCCGTTCAGGGGCGCCCAGTTCTGTTTCCCCACCGTCCCGTGTCGACCGTTTTCAACGTTTAACTCCGTTTTTGACCGTTTAAACGGAAACCCGTTTAACTGTCCGATCGGGGCCTAAACTTCACGGGTAGGGTGTCGCCTACCGTTTAGACGCCGTTTAGGCGGCCGTTTAAAACCGTTTAGGATAACGTGGCATAAAATATGATATAAACTATAAAGAGATGCATAGAATTGAAGCATCATAGACACCTTCAATTATTTTATTTTGATTATCACCTGCAAACATCTTGCCCATTTTCAACTCTACTTATTCATTGTTGTTTGCAAATTATTACTGCAAAATTGTTCTTGCTCCATGTTCCACCACCACCACAAGAGATCCGTGTACTGTCTGTTGTACATTTCACATAACATTCCATTTACATAAATTATGATATAAAAAGATGTATAGAATTGAAGCATCATAGACACCTTCAATTATTTTATTTAGATTATCACCTGTGCAAACATCTTGCCCATTTCAGCTCTACTTATTCACTGTTGTTGGAAAATTATTGCAGAATTGTTCTTGCTTCATGCTCCGCCGCCTCCACAAGAGATCTGGCGAACTTGAGGTATGAATCTCTGATAGCATGCATCTCATTGACGGCATCTTGTATCAGTGTCCTCTCTCTTGGTTGTTTTCTTGAGCAGGATACCCCAAGAGAAATGACATGAACCAAACATTTCTCAGTTATGTTTCTTGTATTGCTGTCATAGGTGCTAGTGTGCAGCCACATTGTCGTATCGGCTATCTCCAAGATTTTATCCGGAAGAGCATTCTCTGAAAACTTATGTAGATCCATTGAACCTCTAAACATATCATCCGTCGGGCTCCTCCCCTCGTAAAAATCTCGAGCAGCAATATGCCAAGGCTATAAACATCACCAAAAGTTGTGGTGGAAGAACCTTCACCATATTCTGTTATTATGCAGAAGAAAAAAAGGAAGTATTACTTAGGATGCCATATTTATAGAAGGATTAGGTATAAAGAAAAAAACTCAGAATTTACCAGGAGCAACATAGCCAATGGTGCCTCTGATGCCAATTGTGCTATTGGAATTTTGTAGAATTATACTTTCACTTTACGAAATGATTACGGATATGCCAAAATCTCCAACTCGGGCGCTCATGTCTTCTCGCAAGAAGGATGTTGCTTGGTTTGAGATCACGCGAGTGGATGATGGGTGGTCGGGCGGTGATTATGAAGATAGTCCAATGCATCCATGATATCAACAGCGATATCTAGCCTTTGTGCGAGGCCGAGTATTGTTCAATGTGGGCATGCCGATTCTATATGGAGCCAACGATTCAAGCTACCATTTGGCATGTACTCAAAACCAATGCCTTGAAATCCCGACCTTGGTCATTGATGCTTGAGCAGCATGTGATGATCTTCATGAGGCAGCGGTGGCGCACCCTTCTCGTGCCTCACATTCAGCTACAAAACTTCTAGTAGAGCCTGATTGTTGAAGGTCAAAAACCTTTACAGCTACAACAGTTCCCTCAGCTTGAAAATCACATTTGTAGACTGTCCCGAAGCTCCCTTTACCTAGCAAATTAGCTTCTGAAAATCCATTGGTTCCATTTGATAAGGCATGATAAGAAACCCTTTCATAATGTTCCTCAACCATTGGTGGTCCCAATGTGCTCTTCTGGCTTCGTGTTTGCTTCCTGTAGATCAAGTGAAGGAGGGCAACAACAATAGCTAATAATAAGAGTGCAAAGGTTGTTGGTAGGGCTATTTTAAGATACTTCAGTTTCCCTGAATCTTTCTTGCATTGAACTAAATGAAGCTGGGGTATTCCTCCACGAGCTTGTTATTTCCAAAGGATTGTTATGTTAGCCGAATTTCTGAAAATCCCACCATTTGGCACTTCCCCTTGCAGGTCCTTGAAGGACAAATCCAACTTCCACAATGATGTCAAATTTTGCAGAATTGCAGGTATTGGTCTTGACAAATTGTTGTGTGCTAGGCTCAATTGTTCAAGACCAAGAATACTTCCAATGGCATCAGGAATAGAACCAGATAATTCATTCATTGACAGGTTGAGTGTAGTTAGAGCCTTGTTTAGATGTTGTGGTATGCTTCCGTTAAATAAGTTATTGTCCAACCAAAGTTCTTGTAGCACTGTGCACTTGCCAATACTTTCAGGTATGTCACCAGACAGCTGGTTTCTAGATAGAATTAGTTTGTTGAGATTCTGTAAGGCACCAACCTGGGAGGGAAGTGGTCCTGATATTGAATTGTATGACAAGTTTAAGTAATTGAAAGGAAGTTCAAAAATCTCTCTTGGAATCGAACCGTTCACGTGGTTCATTGCCAAATCAAGGACCTGTAAATTCTTCAACTTCCCCATGCTTGGTGGAATTGGTCCCTCTAGGTTGCTACTATATGCACTAAGGATAGCTAACTTTGAGAGATTTCCGATACATGAAGGTATTTGGCCAGACAAGTTAGTATTGTACAGATAAATATCAGTCAAGTTTCCTAGCTTGCAGATGCTTTCTGGAATTACTTCGGATATGGAAGCATCATTAGCACCAAGGAATTCAAGGCCCACCAGATTGCCGATGGACGAGGGGATGCTTCCCCGGATCCCAGTAAGGCTAAAGTCGAGGACTCGCAGGGTAGTAGAGAGATTCACTAGCGAGCTTGGTAGGTGCCCATTGAAAGCGGGGTTCTCGTGGATTAATAATTGCTGGAGCTGGCTGCAGTTTGACAAAGAAGCAATAAATTCCCACCCCTCCCCGTTGTTAGCTTCTAACTTGTTGTCGAACAATTTTAGATCTTGCAGAGCTTGTAGTTTCCCCATGGTACGAGGCACATATCCAGTAAGCATATTTTGTCCTAGGCGGAGATCCTGGAGCAGTGTGAGGTTGGAGAGTGAAGCAGGGATGGGTCCAGTGAACTGGTTTCCTTGAAAGTCAAGGATTTGCATGCTGGGGAACCGGTAGCCGAAATCAGTAGGAATGCTACCACTAAGCATGTTCCCCTGGATCTGCAACAGTTTCAAGGAAGACAAATTGTAAAGAGATATGGGGGCTCGCTGGAGAGGAGATTGAAGTAGAGACCAAGATACCAGAGGTTCTTGAGGACGCCAAGGCTAGTCGGGATAGTACCCTCGAGGTGGTTGCACCCGAGATTAAGATAACTCAATGATGTCAAGTTGGCCAGCGATGCCGGAATCCTTCCAGTGAAGCTATTGTTGTCCAGGTTGAGCTTCTGGAGCTGCTTCAGCTTGTCACCGAGCTCAGAGGGTATGTTCCCGCTGAGCTTGTTAAAATCAAGGACCATCTCTGTTAGACTGGTGCAAGAGCTCAAGTTGGTGGGGACTGTGCCAGAGAAGGCATTGCATCTTAAGTCGAGGGTACGTAGATGGTGCAGACGACCAAGGCTCGTGGGGATGTTCCCACTGAACCCATTCGAGCTCAGGTTCAGAATCCTCAAGGATGAGAGGTTTCCAATGGCAGGTGACAAGACGCCGGTGAGCCCATGAGACGGTAGGCTCAACGCCACCACTTGACGGCGTGCGCCTCGGCACCTCACGCCCTCCCCAGCTGCAGTACCCACCAGAGGTACTGTGGTTCCACGAAGCAAGCGGGTCGCCGTATCCGCCGCTGATCGCCCAGCGGCCTTGAAGGCCAGCAGCGAGGCCTCCTGGTCGCCTTCTTCAGCGGCGGCGGCGATTGCCGAGATGGTGACAGGTGAGGACAGCAGCAGGAGCAGTAGCAAGCTCAGCGAGCGCAGTGACACCATGTTGGCTGCTCTAGTGTGTGGTGACTGGTGAGTGTAAACAACTACTCCGTGTTTGATAAGTAGAATGGTCGTTGGATTTATACTGCAAATCTCGGCTGTAATTTAGGACTAGGACGCGTCACTATCAAAGTTTTTCTTACATGCAGGAGGCGAACGAATGGTCAACAATGCTGGCTGGTGCACAGCTGCTCTCACTATAGTATCAGTACAATTATAGCCATGACTGATTGTACAGTAAGTACTGTTGAAGATTGAAGACCAGGGCTCAGAGACGACCGGGAAGACTTGACTCGGCGACCTTTTTTTTTTTTTTTGAGTGCGCGACCAAAAGAAACAGCGGTGCTCTTTCTTTCTTTCTTTACCCTCCTCAAAACTCCCTTTTTAATGAGTCCACAGCTGCTGACGCTATATTACTATTTTTAAAAATATTAATGTTTCTCTCTAACAACAAAATAGTATTTTATCGTACTAAATTATAAGTCATTTGATTTTTTTACCTCAAATTTGACCACTCATTTTATTAAAATAATTTGTATAAATATAATTAATTTAAATTATTATTGAAGAACTGTTATTAATAAAGCAGACCACTGCAAAAGTAATGATCTTTTACATAATTTTTAAATAAAATGAGTGGTTAAACTTGTGTAAAAAAATTCAAACATCTTCGAAATATCAGCCTACCTTGAGTCATCGTTGCCGTGCATGTGTCGTTGCGCGCTACGTCATCGTTCGTCGTTGACTCCAAGTCAATACCGAGTCGGTCAACACCTGCCAAAGGCGGAGCCAGCCATGGCTCTGTATCCTCCGTGCCATAAAGTGTCAAAACTTCGAGGTCTAAAGTGCCATGGCTCTGTATCCTCTGTTTTCTTTCTTTCCCTGCTAAAAACTCAGAACGTGCCCTCTGCGCCTTTCGCGTGTTGGATTAAACGGGTCAGACCCATGAATAGTCCTAATTAATCTATAGAACTTCAAAGGCCCACAATTAATTGGTAAGTAGAAAAGGATTAGTACCACATGGTTAATCCATTAATGAGGCAATCAACTTAAATAGTGAGTTGTGAGATGCTCACTAAAACGAGTTGAGAGGGAGACAACACGCGCGCGCCGCCGCTGTCGAGCCATGCCGCCCCCGCGCACGTCGTGATGATCTGGGGCGTGGCTGGCGTGAGTTAAGTTTTGTCGGTCAGCCCATTGGGCCCAACGGCTCTAACCCAAGCCGCCACCGCCACCGGGGTGATGCAAACCCTAGCCGCCACCAACGTCCAACAGCCAACGCTCAACCCCAACTGTCCCAACAGGTGGACATCCGCAGTATAAATAGGAGGACCCCTGTCCGGCTGAAGACTACCATCCGCGCACGGGGGTCTCCGGCGAGCAGGCATCCGAAACCGTCCGTCAAGCGTACCTGCACGGTAGGCGGGCGTCCGTCAAGTGTACCGCACGGGTAGGCGGGCGATACAGTTTTTGGGGAGCACTCTCGGGTGCGACTGCTCCTTCCCCGAACATGCTGCAGTTCTCCGTCCAACTACAATGGCGCCGCCGAAGAAGGGAGCTGCCACCGCTGGCGCGACCAACGGGGCTGACGGTTCTGGTGATGGCTCTGCCGCGGGTACCGGTTTATCTGTTACTTGTTGCGGTAGCAAGTTCGAAATTGATACTATTACTTTGGCTATGTCAGTATGCTTATTATCGTTTTATGGCCGGTTAATGCATCTCGTAATATGACTAAATATTCAACAATCCAAAAACTGTATAGGTCATTTATTACGAATGCGAGCTTTGCTGCGACACTTACGCCACTACCTTTGAATGATGATGGTTCGACCTATAAACTGTGGCGTGTCCGATCCAAGTTGTGGTTTTCCGCAATGAAATGTGAGCATGCGATCTGGGGAAAGTGCACTGATCCTCCTCTTTCTGGTGAAGAAGAAAGGAGTTTGAGTGAGGCAGATAACCTGCTCCGTGGTGCTCTCATTAGCATTTTACCTGAGAGTATGATGCTAGTGTACATGGATCTGCCTACTGGCAAGGACATGCGGGATACACTTGAGGCCAAGTTCGGGGTTACCGATGTCGGCAAGGAGCTGTACGTCATGGAGCAGTTCTATGACAACAAGATGGTCAATAACCGATCTGTGGTAGAACAAGCCCAAGAAATACGCGCCGGCAAAGGAACTTAAGAACTTTGAAGTGTGAGTTGCCCGACAAGTTTGTGGCGAGACGGCATGATTGCCAAACTGCCATCCAATTGGTCGGCTTTTGCCACTTCTCTGAAACACAAGAGGCAGGTGTTCACTCCGAACGACCTCATTACCTCTCTCACTGTAGAAGAGAATGCTAGGGCAAAAGACAGTCATGGCAAAAGGTGTATGAGGAGGGAGGTTCTAGCGCCAACATGGTGCGTAAGAAGAACCCTCGAAATTCGAGAAGAAACATAAGAACAAGAATGCCATGAAGCCTAAGGCTGCAAACTTCAAGAAGAAGAACAATGAGGAAAAGAAAAAGGGTCTTTGCTATTGTTGCGGTTCTGATTCTCACTGGGCAAAAGAGTGCCCTGACCGCAAGGATAAGCTAAAGAAGTCTGCTAACATGGTGATTAGCGAGACTGCAGGATCTGGGTACGGTAAATACTTACCTAGAGTTCTTTTAGTCTGTCTCTCGGCCAGAGTGGTGGGTTGACACAGGTGCTACTATACATGTATGTGCTGACACCTCTTTGTTTTCTAATTATCGGGAGTGTCGAGGTTCCTCCCTGCTGATGGGAAATGGGACGGTTGCCTCTGTACGTGGTGTTGGTACGGTCAATCTGAAGTTCACTTCGGGAAAGACCGTGCAGCTGAAGAATGTGTAGCATGTCCCCGCCATCAAGAAGAATCTCGTCGGTGGCTCTCTCTGTGTAGAGAAGGCTTTAAACTTGTCTTTGAGTCCAATAAATATGTTGTTTCCAAGACCGGAACTTTTGTTGGAAAAGACTATGAAAGCGGAGGCTTGTTCCGCTTGTCTTTGATGGATTCGAGTTCTAATGTTGTAAACCATGTGAGACATGATGATGAACCTAATGTTTGGCATTCGCAGTTATGTCACATTAATTTTGGCTGTATGACGTGCTTAGCTAATTTGAGATTAATCCCTAAATTCGATTTGAAAAATGGTTCTAAGTGCCATGCTTGTGTGCAAGCAAAACAACCTCGCAAGCCTCACAAGGCAGTGAAAGAGGCGAGAAACTTGGCACCTCTAGACCTCATTCACTCTGATCTGTGTGAGATGAATGGAGTGCCGACAAAAGGAGGAAAGAAATATTTCATGACATTTATAGATGACTGCACTAGATTTTGCTATGTGTATCTACTAAAAACTAAGGATGAAGCTTTGCACTATTTTAAAATCTATAAAGCTGAAGTTGAGAACCAACTTGAATGGAAAATCAAACGGTTGCGGTCCGATCGTGGAGGAGAGTATTTCTCCAATGAGTTTGACTCATTTTGTGAGGAACATGGAATTATTTATGAAAGGACACCGCCATATTCTCCCCAATCCGATGGGATTGCCAAAAGAAAGAACCGCACGTTGTGCGACTTGGTACATGCCATGTTTGACACTGCGGGACTTTCTAAGGAATGGTGGGGTGAGGCTAAAGATGAAAACGGACGGGATGAATCCCGTTCCGTCCGCAACCGTATACCGCGTTTTTCCCGTCCGTTTTCGTATTTTCTAGGATAAATGGAAACGGGACCGAAAACAGGACGGAGTGAACCGGGAGCGGGACCGAAAACGGTTGGGCATTTTTCCGTCCGTATTTGCGGTATCCCGTTTTTGACCGGGATATTCCGTTTTTCATCCCGTTTTTCTTGAATCCGGGATAAGCCCAGCTACACACTAGGCCTTCGTGATGGCAACCCAATTTGATCAGCTGGGGTTCGGTGGCTGACCGTACGTTGGACGTGCAGGGCCCAGTACGTTATGGTTGCTACTTGCTGCTTGCCTGCTTGGCACATGCTGTTTTTTTTTTTTTTTTTTTGAGAGCAATGCTTGGCGTGGCGCATGCTTCTGTGTGTTCATGGGAATCATGGCCGAAGTCAGGTCAGTACCCATCTTGTTGTATTCAGGGGTGTACTAATATTTATTTGTGGTTAGTGAATATTTGGTATTGGTATTGCACTTTGGTCTATCTATTTGACCTATCATATGTGGCATACATGTACCGGCTTAAGTTCCCGCTAACCGTCCGTTTCCATCTATTTTCCGATCGTATTTACTCGTTTTTAGTATTACCGTTTATCCCGCTACCGTTTTTCGCTCCTGGTTGTCCGGCTCCTACTCCCGTTTCCGTCTAAAAATATGAAAATGAAAACGATAGAGCAATTTTCCGTCCGTTTCCCTCCGTTTTCAACTTTAGGTGAGGCTATATTGATCTGCGAGTCATGTCGTGAATCAAGTTCCCACAAACAATAAAGATGTGACACCATTCGAGAAATGGGAAAAAGAGGAAATTAAACATTTCCCACTTGCGCGCTGTTGACGGTAGTTAATGTCAATTTTTACCATCAACTTTCACATGAAATGATACAAAAGGAACCACAAACACTAGATGTAGGATTTGATTCTAACAAGTTCCACGAGTTTGGTGTTCTCATTTGTCTTGCAGGTATTTCATAGGTTTTCACTGAATACAAGTATCTCAAATGATGGATTAGAGTGCACCATTGTGAAGAGCTCGGAGACAATCGAAACGGACATATTACTTGCCATATTTGGAGTCCAGAATCAAAAGTTATGAACCACGACCATTAGTATGAATTTCAAGGATCTAGAAGACACCAGAGAACTCCACGCCAAAGCCTGGGCCCACCTGCCACAGGGTGGGGCCGCCTGGCCCCATGTATGGTGTCGCCTGGCACCCAAGTTGGGCCAAATGGGCCCAGCTTACGGAAGCTTCTTCCACCGACTTTATGGGAACCCTAGAATCTATACTAACCGCTTGATTTAAGTCGGTTTTAGGTCGGTTTGATCCAACGGCTTAGATTCATCCCTCAGGACTATAAATACAGGGGTAGACCTGACCCCCTGAAACCCTAATTCATAATTCTAGAAGTCATTATCCATCTCTTCAATGTAGATCTAGGATTAGACTCTTCAATGTAATAGATTAGATCTAGTTGAGAGCTAGGGAGAGCGAAGTCTGCGCTCCTGCTTACGGAGGAGTCTTTAGAGTTATGGTATGTCTTTGTATCTTTACTCTACAAGACTTATGCTTTAATATGTTTATCTTCTCTATTTACTTTTATGCCTTTCATTTATATATGGTTAGTATAGTTGTTATGCTTTAGCATAGGATCTTCGCTCGCATCGAGTGCTCTAGTTATAGACATAATTAGAGTAGTAATTAATAGTGCGACATGGTGTCTAGATTAGAGGTTACCCGAGATTGCACCCAATCTCATGGATAGTTTGTGGTAGCCCTGGTGGTGACAGCCCCGACGGCCGACGTATTACACCATGTTCGGGTTGGTGTTTGTAGGACTTTGTTAGAGCTTCCTAGCCCCCTTCTCATCCCTTTCTGTGGCTAGTGTTCTGATGTCCTGAAGTGTTATTGTGTGATTGCTATATTTATCCATTCTTTAGTTGCCTTAGAACCAAAGTAGTAGAGAAGTAGTTAGGAACTTTTGTCTCTCCCGTTGTCCTCTTGATTAGATAAGCTATTCATTTATCATAGTATACTTTTAGTCATTAGTAGTAGATTACTTTTATGCTTTAGTATTCTTAGCATTATTTATATTTATCATTTATCACTTTCCCCTCTTTAGTCTAGTTGGTTTGCTAAGTTAGTAGATAGATGATTGTGAGTTATTAGAATCTTTAGCCAAAGCTTCCCTGTGGATACGATACCCCTAGAATACTCTCCTAGGAAAAAGCTACAATGATGTTACGTGTGCTTGCGAGAATCTTTTATTCTTATAGCCCTTAACAAACATCAACACGTGCTTGGGGTTTCTTGGCTAAAGTAAATGTGCCAATCAATAAGAAGTGCAAGCTTGGACCAAAGACTATAGATTGCGTGTTCATTAGCTATGCCATTCACAAATAAGGGTTATATGTTTTTAATTATACAATCTGAGTACGTGACATGCATGTCGGTACAATTTATGAGTCCAGAGATTCTACATTCTTTGAGAATGAATTTCCGATGAAGGAAAATGCACCTAGCACGTCCCGGTGTTGAACCATATATTTCCCCTGACATCTCTGTGCCAACTGAACATGTTGAGGAAACAACTGTGGAAAGTCCTGAGGAGGATAATATTGAGGTCACTCGAAAGAGTAAGAGACCAAGGGTTGCAAAATCCTTCGGCGATGACTTCACTATATACCTCGTGGATGACACTCCCACAACTATTGCTGAGGCATACTCCACTCCCGACGCCGAGGATTGGAAGGAAGCGGTTCGGTACGAGATGGATTCTATTATGTCTAATGGAACCTGGGAAGTTGTCGATCGTCCCTATGGATGCAAACTTGTGGGATGTAAATGGGTGTTTAAAAAGAAACTAAGACCTGATGGTACTATTGAAAAGTACAAGGCTAGGCTTGTGGCCAAGAGTTATACCCGAAAGAAGGAGAGGACTTCTTTGATACTTACTCACCAAAGGCTCAATTGACTACCATCCGAGTACTACTTGCACCGGGCCGCCTCGCATAATCTTCTTATTCATCAAATGGATGTTAAGACTGCATTTCTAAATGGAGATTTATAAGAGGAAATTTACATGGAACAAAGATGAGGGTTTTGCGCAAAGAGTCAAGAAGGACAGTGTGCAAATTATTAAAGTCCTTGTATGGCCTAAAGCAAGCACCCAAACAAAGGCATGAGAAATTTGAGAGAACCGTGACATCTGGGCCGGCTTTGTTGCGAACGAAGCCGACAAATGTGTGTACTACCGCCATGGTGGGGAGAGACAATAATTATGTGTCTGTATGTGGACGACATACTAATCTTTTGGGACAAACCTCAAAGTGATTGAGGAAGTCAAGGCTTTCCCCGTCACGTAACTTTGACATGAAGGACCTAAGGGTAGCTAATGTGATATTAAACATAAAGCTACTGAGGGAAGAAAATGGTGGGGTGACTTTGGTCCAATCCCATTATGTGGAGAAGGTTCTAAGCCGCTTTGGCTATGATGATTACATACCTATTTCCACTCCCTATGATCGCAAAGATAATCCAAAAAAGAACCGAAGGATAATGAGAGATCGATGAGATACTCCCAAATAATTGGCTCGCTAATGTATCCGGCTTGTGCTACTAGACCGACATCTCTCGCCGTGAGCAAACTAAGCCATTTTGTTTCAAATCTGGGAGATGATCACTGGTGTGCTCTTGAGAGAGTGATGCACTACCTGAAAGGCACGACAAGCTATGACATTCACTATACTGGATACCCAAAGGTTCTGGAAGGGTATAGCGATGCAAACTGGATATCTGATGCTGATGGTTTGAAAGCCACAAGTGGATATACTTTCACACTTGGAGGTGGCGCTGTTTCCTGGAAGTCTTGCAAGCAAACTATCACAACGAAGTCTACGATTGAAGCAGAACTAGCAGCACTAGACACCGCCACTGTTGAGGCAGATTGGCTTTGTGAACTCTTTATGGATTTGCCGGTGGTTGAGAAACCTATACCTGCAATTTCTATGAACTGTGATAACCAAACGGTGATAACTAAAGTTCATAGTTCCAAGGATAACATGAAGACCACCAGGCATGTAAGACGACGGTTGAAGTCTGTCAGAAAATTGAGAAACTCCAGAGTAATTGCTTTGGACTATATTCATACGTCCAAGAATCTGGCAGATCAATTCACTAAGGGACTGTCACGTAATGTGATAGATAGTGCATCGAGTGAGATGGAACTGAGACCCACCTAAGGTCTACCACAGTGGTAACCTATCCTATGTGATCGGGGATCCCGTGAAGTAAGGTGGCGAAACAAGTTGGTGGCAGATCGAGAGAAGAGACCCTTTCAACGGTCCACGTCTCTAGCAATGCACTTCTCTTCTAAACTGTATGACAGGATGGTGTATACCTTAATATGTTCCGAGTGGCTTACACAAAGCAGAGATGTTATCCTATAGGACATCTTAAAAGGAACATACCTATGTGAGTTCGACTGCTAGTCACAGTCTATGAGATTTAGGTGATCTCTAGATACTCATGAAAAAGCCTGGAGATTGACTTATATGCTCCAACCAAAGAGGATACTCTATACAGCCCAATATCAGCCTCCAATAGCCAACGTCCAACAGCCAACGCTCAACCTCCAACCCCCAACTGTCCCAACGGGTGGACATCCGCGGGTATAAATAGGAGGACCCCTGTCCGGCTGAAGACTACCATCCAAACTCCCAACCCTAGCTGCTATTCCACTGTTCTTGAGTTTGAGCTGAGTCTCTGCATCTCCGGCCTGATCTCCCTACGCGCACAGGGGTCTCCGGCGATTAGGCCTCCAGAACTTCGTCCGTCAAGCGTACCTGCACGGGTAGGTGGGCGATACAGTTTTTGGGGAGCACTCTCGGTGCGACTGCTCCTTCCCGAACACGCTGCTGTTCTCCGTCTGACTACAATGGCGCCACCGAAGAAGGGAGCTGCCACCGCTGGCGCGACCGGCGGGGCTGACGGTTCTGGTGATGGCTCTGCCGCTGGTACCGCAACCTCACCCAAGGGTATAAGACTAATCCCGCTGTGCATGCCACTATTGCTTCCCTGTTATATGCAATTTTAGTATGGTTAATATCTGTTACTTGTTGCGGTAGCAAGTTCGAAATTGATACTATTACTTTGGCTATGTCAATATGCTTATTATCGTTTTTATGGGCTAATGCATCTCGTAATATGACTAAATATTCAACATCGCGCGCCTTTCTAATGTTGAGACGGCCCACACGGTATAGTTCTGGAGGACACTGCTTGTCGGGTGTATGATTGAAGCTTTCTAATGTTGAGACGGCCCACACGGTATACCTTCACGCAACTTCCTTTTCCCCTTGTCAGCATAATTCCGATAAATATCCTGTTCTGGTATATGCCCTATCAACGTAAACACATATATGCTTTATTCTTGGCAAAGAGTAATGATATCTATTATTAGTGTTATTGGTATACAAACTTTTTTTTTTTTTTGCAAACTATACAAACTTTCTTAATTATAAATGGTGTGTATGGTTTCCTTCTTATTTTCTTTGTTGCCCTCTGTTTTATTATTTGAATGTTCCCTTTCGATGATTGTCGCGGGTAGAACGAGCGTGGTACATGAATTTTGAATAGTCAAGCAGTCTACACAAGTCAAAGTATTAAGTATACGCTAGCAAACGGGCCGTGCGTTGCAACGGAACCTAATATGTATATGAATAGCTTTGTATTATTGCTATACATGAGTTGCTCTAGCTCGTGTATAAACGTAGGTCATGAGTTCAGTTCATAACTTCATATATATGTAGGGCGCAACCAATATATTAGAATCAAACTATGTGGACATGTGGACTATAAGATTACAATTTAGCTTATTCAGAATGAGAGGAATCTATTGGATTAGAATTTCCTATCTATTTAGATTACTTCAACGAAGCTAGCCTGCAATGAAGCCAGCTCAACTGCCAGGATTCAGCCTAGGTCCAAAAAAAAAAGAGGCACCCACTCAGATCTAGATATTTTGCATCAGAAACCCCGATCAATTTCTAAAATAAATTATTAAGATCCTCACATTTTTTTCCTCTCTGGCATCTTTAGATCTGAAACCTCGTTTCATTTTATTATCTTTTGACTCCTAATCTTAAATCAACACTGCAATAGAAAACGACACGAAGGGGAGACTAGGAGGCTGATCCGGTGATGGACAAGGTTATATATTAGTAAGAATGAAAACGGCCGAACTCGGTCGAAAAACTCCTCAACTGTTTTCAAATTCTACATTTGAATACAAAAGCAAAGTGGCCAAACTCGGTCAAATGTATAAAACGGTGCGGTTCGGTTCAAGATACTCCCTACGTATCATTATTAAAGGACGTTTTGGAAAAGGTTTAGGCAAACAGTGGGAACATAAATCATGATTAACTTTTAAGTCGTTAGTTTGGAAATGTGAAAATCATATCAATAGATTTGTCTTGAAATTACTTTCATAAAAATATACATATATAACTTTCCAATCAATTTTTTATAGAAAAAAGAAGTCGCTATCTTAAACGTCTTTTAATAGTGTACGAAGGGAGTATTGTTCCGCTTTCAATCTTATATATTAGACATGCAAATATATTCTGCATACAACTAACACAATACAACCTTATATATAAAATTACTACAAAACATATTTTAATACAAAACCTTATTATTAGTACTTAGCAATAGCAGCTTGCTAGAGCTTTGCATAAAGCAGCCGCCCTAGCTCCTTTATATTTACAGCCTCCATGCACACGAGCACGCGGACATCGCCACTGCCACCACCGTCCGTCCGTTGTCCCCTCATCGCTCATCAAGTACACATAGCCGCCGCGGACGGACTCCGCCCGCGACATGAACTGTGGCTTTCCCCACCCAAAATCTGCATCGCATCTGTGGCCTGCCGAACCAGCTGGTAATATGCAGGTCTGCGTCGTAAGCAGGTGCCTCTCAAAGCCGGCCTCTTGTCCTTCTCGCCATCTCGGTAGTCAATCGCGGACCGCACCAGCTCGTCATCCATCCGCCGACGGTGCCCTTGATGCGGTTAGCGATGGATCCCAACGCCACCGTGCAAATTTCCCCCGCCGTGCCGGTGACGCATAGCCTGAACACCGCGTTGCGTAGTGGCTCGGGAGGGGCGGCCTCATCCGCGTCGGAGGTCGGCCGGGAACACTATGCGCACTTCAGAATCTGGTGGAAGCCGGCGCACAATGCACGTGCACCGCCAGATGAGAGCGCTCAGGGCACAAAAGGTGCTTGTCGTGCCACCGCAGAGGTGCTTCAAAGAGGCGACCTGATCCCTGAAATGGTGAAGACTTCAAAGGCAAGAGGTCCCTCAGGGTCAGTGAAGATGAGCTTAGGGTGAAGACTGTGGGCGGGGACCGTGCCCAGAGTAGGGTGCGATCATGGCACGGAAGCTCCACGGCAGCACGGTCACCATGCTTGGAGAAGGCCGACCATGTTTGAAAAAAAAGTGGAACGCACTCGAAGCATCTATGGCAACATGGTGGAGAGCTGTTCCTAACGCCACCCCTCCACACTTCAAGAAAGTCACCTGCCATATCATAAACACGCCAATTCATATTCATATAGAAGTAATATATACATATGGTTTTCTATCTTCCAAAATTGGAAATACGATTTGATCTCTAAAAGTTTATAATTAATTTATTTAAAATAGGAGAAATTAAAAACTAGTAGCAGTTACCTCTCTTTCCCTCTTAAATGAAAGGCAGAGTTCCTACCATTGCATTAAAAAAAACTAGTAGCAGTTTTCTTTTATAAAATTGTCAGCGCTTTATTTAGAGTTGTTTGGCTCTTATTTTGTTTTAAATAAACAATAAACATGACTACAGTAAATAAAACAATATGACCATAAATAAATCAATTCTCAATAATTATATATCTAATAAATAGTTCCTAACATTTTAAAAAAATAAGTTTCATATTGTTCTGATTTAAAATCATTTGTTTTTGAATTTGAGATAGCAAACCAACTAATTAATAACTATTTGTATAAAATCGAAAACCATCTTTGAAAATCAACGAGAGGACCCAATTTATTACTCCACTTTAAACAGACTACCGTAGGTGTAAAGTCGAAAGTTGAAAAATTACTAAAAAGCATGGATGAGGAAGTAGTGGACCTGTATCGCCATCATGATGGACGATGGCTCAATACGTGGAACAAACAGCCTCCTCAGCTCTGGCGACGGCTTGAATTCCTTGACGTCGTCGACAGTCGACACTGAGATCATCAGCGCGAGCGACAACAAATAGTGCACCTTCGCCGTTACAGCTGATCTCCATCCTACCGTCGTCGTCGTTGACGCCGAGGCGGCCGGCGAGGGGATAGAAGGCCACCAAGGCCTTGGCCATAGCCTCCTTGAGCCTGGGCACGTTGAAGAAATCAGCAGCAGCAACATCGTTGGCGGAGCTGTACAGGTAGATGGTTGGGGTGTGGCCTTTGTTGGCCTGCACGAGGTCTAAAGAAGAGAGCCAAAGCCCCTTTCTCGGTGCCGGCTTGGTCGGCGTTACAAAAGACGACTCTATCACCTGGACCTCGAAATCCATGGATTTCATTTTGTTTCTTCTCTCGACTTAGGGCGCCTTCAACGGTGGCGTGGAATAGATATAGCTGAGGAGGGCAACAAGTGAAATAAACAAACATCTAGATGCACTGTCGTAGGTGGGGAACAGGACGACAGGGACAGCAGGGGGAGATGTGCGAGCTCACCTGGCTAGCGCTGTGCCTTCTTAATTACCTATCGATTGGTTGAGCAACATCAATGATAGAGCTTAAGTATTTGGCTATAAGGCCAGTCTTAGCAGATAGTTTTATGATATTTTTCAAGAATGTAATGTTGGATGAAACACACTCTCTTAATAGAAAGTTTCATTTTTTATAGTTTCATAAGTATTCAATCTCATGTCTCACGGAGAGTTGGTAATCGTACCTAAGAGAGTTTTATCTAGGTAAAATAGATAAAGTTCCTTTTTCTCATTTTCCACGTGAGAGAGATTGTAGATATTATTTATTTGAATGTGAGTGTGATTGCTGATAATGGAACCCGCACTGCACCCCCGATCAGAGAACATTAGTGCCGTACCTGAGAGTGGAAACCCGCACCGACACCCTGGACAGTTTGAGAATTTCAAATTTCAAAATTTAGACATTTTTTTTGACTGAACCGGTCGGGGAGTCTCCAACCTCTTTTTTTATAATTATTTAATTAAAATACATTATCATGTCATAAAAATATATTTTAGACAAATCTTATTTTCTCTCTTTTCTTAAATACATTATCATGTCATAAAAAATATATATGTGATAACCTACTTAATAATACAAATAAAACTCACATAAAACTTCCATTAAGAGTGGCCTAAGTAAAGCCATAAGAGCCAAATTATAGAAGAATTATCTTCTATGTGTCTATAGAATATTATGTGGTACGTGTTTTACTTTCTTTTTTGTTTCTTCTCTCACACACACACTTTTATTTGGACTTACGTACGCTTCCGTGTACAGCTGGTTGATTGCACAAGAGTTAAACTCTTGTCTCTCTTCTCTCCTCTATATTAGAAAAATGTTGACTAGCTTAGGTTATAAGTATATTATTATTGTTGCTCTTAGTTGTACCAGCAGGGGATTAAAAAATGAAATAGTGAATGTTCGAGATCATGAACACCGACACTGTTATTTTCTGAAAATAGTGTGGCTCACGTGAGAGAGATTGCAGACATTATTTATTAGGAGTCGCGATCAAGTCCCAATCAGAGAACGTGAGTGCGCTGAGAATGGAACCCACATGCACCCCGATCAGAGAACATGAGAGAACGCATCGACTGTGTCATGACCCGCCGCCGCACTAGGCCCAAGGCCCGTGCGCGCACGAGGCTCAGGGCCGGCCGCCGCCGTCATCCGCCATGAACGCGCCACGTCAGCTGCTTCGCTATTAAGTAAGGAATATTTATAGAATAAAGATAGGAATAAATAGTTGCTTCGCTTATTAGGTAAGGAATATTTAAGGAATAAAATAGGGAATAAATAGGTTGCTTTGTCGAGAGGGTATTCCAATCTATAAAGAAACCTCGTAGAGTTTGCTTAGCATACAAGTCCCTCGGACTATAAATACAAGGGGTATGTAGCCAGTTGGATCTTAAGAAAGAAATAAATTAAAGGGATAACTCCCAACAGCTCTAGGCTCTCGGGCTCTCTCTCTCTCTCTCCTTCCCCCGGCGCGCCATCACCCGCCGCCGCCGCCGCCGCCACGCACGCGCTCACGCCGGCCGCCCCGCGTCCCGCCCCGCCGCCGCCCACCTGGCGCAGCCCACGCCGCCCCGCCCACCACCTCCACCCGGCACCGCCTTCCTCTTCTTCCTCCTCCTCTTCTTCCTCTCTACTATCTTGCGATCGTCATCAATCTACGTCACCACCGCCGCCAATCCACGTCATCACCATCCCCTACGCCACCGTCATCGCCGTCAAGATCGCCGACGTTCAGCAATCGGATGTCGATTCGGCCCAATCTAGCTGGAATCGGCGGTACGGGTATCCGAGACCAGGGCGATTCCCACCACCGACGGCTTCCGACCACCACCAACGCCAAGATCCGATGGACAGCCATAACATCGCCAAGCTCCGGATGGAGATTTGGGACTTTCATGATCACATCGGAGGAAAGTCGAGGCCATGTTCACCGCCCTCTTCGAGAAGTTGGATGAACAACCGCCCGACGACGCATACAACGGCGACACGACCACGCCGGAGGATGGCCCAACGGCCGCCGCCGCCGCACAGGCCGGCCTTGGCCCGCCGCCCTCCCCGCCGGACTTCGGCGTCGGCTCGACCTCGCTATCCCCGGCCTTGAGGAGGCGATGACGCCCCATCGACATCCACGACGATCCGGTGGCCACGACAAAGAAAGAACACCACAAAGACGCGGCCTTGCTGTCCGACATACGCGCGACGACGCCACCTCAACCACCACCGACGACGTCCCGGCCATGGCGCCGCTAACGGTGACGCCCGCCTACGCCACCCCCTCCAAGATGATCGACGCCGCAAGCAACGAGCACGCCTACCCCGTGAGTACCCCCCGCTGTTGCTCTCCGCATCAGATCTCGAACAGAGGCTACCACCGACGCCCACCCCACCGCTCGACGAAAAGCCTACCCACTTAGGCCAACGCCTCACGGCTATCGCAAATGGCAATGTATAAGTTCCCGGTCACTAACAACATCATCCTTGACATTGGGAACATCCGAGTGCCAACAAGGACGACTCAACGACGTCGCCGACGCCGGGCCGACATCGCCAATCTCAATCCTGCCGCCCACGCCATCCTGGACAACAACAAATGACATGAGTAACAACGCCAACAACTTCGCTGCCCAGACATCACAAGCTCCACAAATACCGTGCAAGTCAATCTCATTCAACAAGGAGCTTCTACCTCACACCTGTGCTCCAACGATGTCGCCGACGTCAAGCCAACCAAGACGTCCTTCGACCCCGGCATCATCTATGAGAACAACGACACCCTTCAGGCGTCAACAACCCCGACATCGCCTCTAACGCCGCTAGCCACATTGCTTTGGCGGCATCGACGACGTCAACAACGACAAGGACGCGCTACAATGGGCGCCATGAACGGCAACGACGCCCTCAAGGATGCCAACGCCAATGATGTTCCCCGATGTCGACTACGCCTTCACCATGCCTACCATCGACAACGACTACAAGGGCATCAATCACGACGACATCCTCGCTTCCAACCTCGACATTGGCAACCACGACGTTCCACACATGGGCGCCACGGCCGATGAGAACACCGACGCTCCCCAGTGCACCACCAAGGAGACGGGGTGATTCACTTGCAGCGCACCTCTCGCCGATGATCTACTACACTGCTGGACCGGTCGGCGACATCGACAATGGCGTAGAACTCCATCTCTCAAGCCGCAGCTAAAGCAAAGGCGACATCATCGCCCACGCAAGCGCGTAACACCAAACAATACCGCCAAACCGGCAACAACAACACTCCTCTTTCTTTGGTCGCTCGCATCACCAAGGCACCACGAGAGAACGGAGACAACATACCATGGTGCCCCACTCTCGGTTTTGGAACATCCTTCAATGGCGACACCATCAACCATCGCGACATCGACTACGCGACTGCAGCCGCAGATGACTCCAGAGCCGTATCGCTTGGCTCCCATGTTCCTCAACGACATCTATGCCCAATGCGACTACGCCACCATACCATGGGCTGCACCGCACCAGAGGCACCCTACATAGGGAGCACTACGAACCAACTCGTCAAGAAGTTCGACGCTTCCATCTTCGGCAAGCCTCGACTTGTGAGCTTCAAATGACGATGACATGAGGTACATATCACCGACAACAACCTCCTACCTCGTCAACCTCGTCAACATCTCGAGGCTCTCGCTCCACCTCAACTTGCTACATCAACGGATCCCGAGCTACACAACATAGCCGGAACCACCAAGCTTCGGTGGGAGCACCAGGTTTGGGCAACACTGGAGTGATTGACGTCCACCTTCCGACGACCTTGCCATTCGTGCTAGACTTCCCGACCAACAACCGGCTACTTAAGGAGCCACTGCCTTCCTCGACAACCACCACTACTACGCCTCGAATTGCCCAAGGTACTATGGGATGCCCTCGAACCAGGTGGGATAATTTTGCGCACACTTGAGGTTGGCTCTCACCCCTCGACGTGATTTTCGGCACCGATGCAACCACCTCCGTAGAGCAATGGAATTCCATCCATTGATCCAAAGATCAACAAAGGTCGGCGTCTCCATCCTCGCCCCGGCACATCAACAACGACAACAAGTGCAAAAGGACAAATAAGGAGGACGCTTGCTGTCGAAAGGGGGGAGAAATGTCATGACCCGCCGCCGCACTAGGCCCAAGGCCCGTCTTGCGCTGAGGCTCGTGGCCGCCCGCCGCCGTCATCCGCCATGAACGCGCCACGTCACCGCCGCTATTAAGTAAGGAATATTTATAGAATAAAGATAGGAATAAATAGTTGCTTCGCTATTAGATAAGGAATATTTAAGGAATAAAATAGGGAATAAATAGGTTGCTTGTCGTCGAGAGGTATTCCAATCTATAAGGAAACCTCGTAGAGTTTGCTTAGCATACAAGTCCCCCTCGGACTATAAATACAAGGGGTATGTAGCCGCTTGGATCTTAAGAAAGAAATAAATTAAAGGGGTAACTCCCAACAGCTCTAGGCTCTCGGGCTCTCTCTCTCTTCCTTGTCTTGCTATTGCCATCACCGCCACCGCGACGCCGGGCACGCGCCACGCCGCCGCCTCACACGCACACACGCCAGCGCCGCCGCCCACGGCGCGGCCACGCCGCCCACGCCGCCACCTCCACCAGCAGCGCCGCCTTCCTCTTCTTCCTCCTCTTCTTCTTTCCTCTCTACTATCTTGCGATCGTCATCAATCTACGCCACCCGCGCCAATCTACGCCATCACCATCCCCTACGCCACCGTCATCGCCGTCAAGATCGCCGACGTTCAAAGAATCGATGTCGATTCCGCCCAATCTAGGTGGAATCGACAACTCGCGTGAACACTATTCGATCTAGAGCACTAGTTCAAAGACATGAGTATCATTGCCTTTCTTCTAGAGCAGGTGGCACATGATAGCTGATAATTAGCATCGTCGCCTTTATTCTAGAGTATATATAAAATGTACTTATTGTAGATAAAAAGTATTTCCGTCTTTTAGAAGTCAATTAATCACATGTTCAACTAAATGTAATAAAGGTACTGCTACCTCCATTCCAAATTATAAGACTTTTCTAACTTTTCTAGATACATTTTCTTTTACTTTGTATCTAGACATATTGTATAACTAGTTGCCTAGTAAAGAAAATACATCTAGAAAAGCCATAAAAAGTTATAATTTGAATAGAGGGAATAATATTTATGAAGTGTAATAAATATTATAGATGAGTTCTAAATACATTTTTTTATAACAAAGTAAACTTATTTATATATATAAAACCAAGTTAAAGCAAAGATTATAAGCAAATAACCATATGTTAAGATGTCCTTGCAGGAACATACATAGCATTCGGGATTGAGAAGTGGAGGCAACATCTCCCCCCCAAACCTCCACCTATACTTCCTACCAAGAACTTGTGAAGGTCTCGGCGAAGTACAAGACTTGGCAGAGGTCTCGCCACGCCCGAGGTCACCTCCGAGGAAGTGGATCCGGGAACAGGAGCTGAAATGACGCCCTAAAGAGAGAAGATGTGGTACGGCTCTCCTTTGGCGGATCGTGCCCTAAATGAGCCGGATGGTAGGCCCGTAAGCTAAGGCGGTAACAAAGATAAGAAAACCATTCTGCCCGACAAGGCCTTAAAAGGGAGGAGGAATATTCTAGGGTCTTAATTGTAATTGAGTTGTGGGTATCGTTGATGACTATAAATAAGGCGCATTGACTCCTATGCAATAGTGGGACATTAGTGAAGCATTGTGGTGGTGATTTCACACTCCCTCTTACGTAGTCATTTTTGCTATCCTTCTCTCGAGCACTGTCCAAGCGGAGGTTTCAACAATAAATACTGATATTCTCGTTCTCCTTTCTATAAAACAAATTAAATTAGAAATAAGTTGACTAAGGCGAGATTTAGAGTCAGTTTGGTAGGGTTCTAGGTTGCATTGCTTTGATCTTTTTAATATAGAAGCCTTTAAATCAAGTGAATATAAGACATTTTGTAAAAAATCAACAAAATAACTAGAGAAAGTATTTATTTTAAGAGGAGCTAGCCAAAACTAGAAAATTTAGCTTTAGTTTTTAAGTATAGTTTAGAAAAGGTTCTGACTCTCGATAGCTTTTAGGGCATGTACAACTCATAGACAATAGACTATCTATAAACATCTTGAATCTATATACAACCCATAGCCTATCTTGGCTACTTATATTTGCACCTCCAATAAACCACATTGCATATGGATATTTTTTATCAGTTTGAGTAATGTTTATACTCATCTTAAGATATACCCGGATACATGATTTTTTTTAAAAGCTCATATATTGTAATATATTTATTATATTATCATTATAATGATATATAAAATCCAAAAACAATATATACTTATAATATGATATAATATACATATGCAACCAAACTAGTAGGCCGGACAGGTCGTCCTCTTCGGCCTTTCATTATATCATACAAAAATTCACAAAAGTGAGGATGTACCGTACCTAGACGGGTAGGCCAGTAATCATCATATGAATGCCTAGCAGCCTCCTGCTAGAGATTTGCAGAAAGAAGGCGTTCTATCTCCTTTATATTTACAGCCTCCATGCACATGAGCAAACGGACGTCGCCGCTAACACCATCGTCATCATTCATGAAGAACACAAACCCCCACGGTTGTTCTCCGCTAGCGACATCAACTCTGGCTTCCCCCACCCAAAATCTACATCATACTGTGGGCTGCCTAACCAGCTCGAAATAAGCAGGTCTGTCAGTGGCAAGGTGCCCTTCGGAGGCTTGTTGTTGTCCATTTCGGCCATCTCAAAGTAGTCGATCGCGGAGCGCACCAGCTCGTCGTCCATCCGATCGATGGCGCCTCTAATACGGTCGGCAATGGATCCCAACCCCTCCGTAGCAATATCCTTCGCCGCACCAGTGACACATAGCCTGAGGATCGCGTTTCCAAAGTAGCGGCTCGGGAGGGGCGGCCTCATTCTACGCCTGAGGTCAGCCGGGAACGAGAGGCGCGCTTTAGAATCAGGTGGGAGCCGGCGTGCAACGCACGTGCACTGCCACACGAGAGCGCTCACGGCACAGAAGGTGCTCGTCGTGCCACCACCGCAGCGGTGCTTCAAGGAGGTAATCCGGTCCCTGGAAATGGTGAAGACTTGAATGGCAAGAGGTCCTAATGACAATGGTTCATTGAAGGTGTGGTTAGGGTAGAACGTCAAGAGTGCGTCGGGGTGGACCGTGGGCGGGGACCGTGCGCGGAGTAGAGTACGGTCATGGCATGGGAGCTCCACGGTAGCATGATCGCCATGTTTGGAGAAGGCCGACCATGTCTGGAAGAAGTGGAACGCGCTTAAGGCATCAACAGCTACGTGGTGGAGAGCTGTCCCTAACACCGCCCCTCCACACTTCAAGAAAGTTACCTGAAGCACGACAATTGATATATAATATATTAGATGGGTTTACTATTTTCTAAGGATATATAATAATAAAAATACAGTTTGATTGATCTCTAAAATTTCATAATTAATCTATTTTAAATTGGAGAAATCAGGAACTAGTACTTTTTTTCTTTATGTATCTGATAGTGATTTATTTAGAGTCATTTGGCTCTTATGTAATTTAAATAGAAAATAATTAAACATGGCCGCAAGCGATAAAACAATAGGAACATGAATAAATTATTAGTTCAAAATAATTATATATAGATCATAAACAAGTATATGATACCTTTAGAAAGATAGAGACATACTAGTATCATATTAATTTTTGATTTAAAATAATTTACTTATTATGAATTTTAAATAGCAAACCATCTACTTATTACAAGTTTTAAATCGAAATCAGAAAGCATGTCAAGTTTAGCCAATTTATATAATAAAACAATTCTGATACCAAATAAGTATCATTAAATTCTTCATCAATTATATTTTCATAGTTTACTTATTTGATGTCATAATTTTTTATAGTTTTATTTATAACTTTGCCTAAACTTGAGATATTTTTGACTCTCAAAAAAAGTAATAATGACTTATAACTTAGAACGGAGAGAGTATAAAATAGGCATCATCGTTGAAACTAGCTAGACCCAATTTATCTAGGCAACATAATATATCCTATCCATTTCGTTGTTAAATGTTTTTATTATCAAATTTCGTTGTTAAATGTTGAAAGAAGACTTAATATTCAACAGCTACCATATGGGAACAGAGAATATAAATAGTGGACCTGTACGGCCAACATGATGCACGATGGCTCAATGAGTGGAATAAACAGCCTCCCTCAGCTCTCAGGACGGCTTGAATTTCTTGACATCATCGGCAGTGAGATCATCAGCCTGAGCAACAACAAAGAGTGCACCTTCGCCGTTACATCTGATCTCCTTCCTGCCGTCGTTGTCATTGACGCCGAGGCGGCCGGCCAGAGGGTAGAAGGCCACCAAGGCTCTGGCCAAAGCCTCCTTGAGCCTGGCCACGTCGAAGAATCAGCCGCAGCAACATCCTTGGAGCTGCTGTAAAGGTAGATGGTTGAGTGTGGCCTTGGTTGGCCTGCCAGAGGTCCACGGAAGAGAGCCAGAGCCCTTTCCTCGGTGCCGGCTTGCTGGGTCTTACAAACGAGGACTCTACCACCTGCACCTCGAAATCCATGGATGATTTCATTTCTAATTTCTTCTTGTCAAACCTATACTCACCGATTAAATAGGCAGCAACACAATGCAACCAGCGGATGTGAAGTTGGATATCGGAGTCGCGAATAGTTAGGCCCTGTTTGGTTCCTACAGGGACTAGGGACTAATTTTTAGTCTCAATTATTCCCTAATTTATCGAACAACAAGACTAATGGACTAATTTTTAGTCCCAACTAGTCCCTAGTCCATTAGCCCCTCTTGAGAGTCTAATTTGGACTAGTGTGTGCTTCTTGTCAGTCGTCAACTCATTTGTGCACTTGTGCATGCACTAGTCAGGTTGTCTAGTCCTTCATTAGTTCTTTTGAACTAACATCTTTTAAATTAGACTAAAAAATTAGTCCCTAGTCCCCATGATTACTAAACAGGCCCTCCTTAGTCGTGCCAACGCAACGACAACGGCTCTGGTAGGTGGCTTGTCCTAATAATAGACTAAAAAAGGTGGCATGTCCTAATAGACTCATACTATATGTACTATCCGCTGCAGATCTGTCGAGATCTGTCATCGGAGGATATGGATAGATGTCTGATCAGACATGAATACATGATTAGTGCTCTCAATGAAAGAGGAGAGAGCGCTCGAGTGTTTCTGTCATGCATAATACCATATGTCTTTTCTGTGCTGACCAAGAAACAGTCCAACATGTGATTTTTGACTGTGTGGTTGCTCCGTTGCTAAACGGATGTGGTTTTGTATTTCGGAGGCTTGTGGTATAGAAATGTTGGTAGTGACGTCGTGTCCATTGGACAGATGTGGTTAAGGGATAGGAAGTTTTTAGTGGAAAATTGTCTGTGTGCTGCTTCCCTGTGTGGGCTATGGAAATTAAGAATCCTTATTCCTTATGTTTTCAGGGTATTCCTTGGATGGATGTGAGATCTCTAGTCTTAGGGATTGTTGTTATGCTCTAGTCTTGGGCAATTCTATGCCCCACCAGTCAGGAAGCAAGAATTCTCCTTGAAGGTGAATATGTTGAAAGCAATTGCCACAAGGCGGGTTCAGATTACTGGATGAAGCAAGTCAAAGACAAATCGGACTACAAGTTTCAGCATGCTTATGACTGGGAATCTGATGTCTTTCCTGATGAAGTGTAGGCGAAGCTCACAGATGCTGACAGATGTACGTGGCTCGGGGGGAGATGGAAAAAAGTGGATCAACCTCACTGCGCTCTGAAAGGTGCCATAGTTCCAAACGTATCAAAGGAGTTGTCTATGATCAAACCCAGAAAGAACAGTCCAACAGGAGGTGAAAAACAAGGGATTCTTGAGCTTGAGTTCTGTTCTTGTTTCTCCCTCATAAATGGCCAGCATGTCCTTTAGTTAGTCACTCACAAATCAGGCATTCAGAGTTTCAGGAGTCAACACCATTGTGAAAGAAATACAGTGAGATACCCAGTTTAGTCACAATTCACATGCCTGGTGCAATGATTTTCGGAGGTATATATCTCCCAAAAGATACAGCCAAAGCATCCAAAGTATTCCCGCTAGTCATGTAATTTAGCTATGATACATTCTTACAAGTTCACACATAACATAAGAACAGGCCTACACGGTCAATTCGGATCTTGAGATAAGAATGCCATCAGAATCGGCATAGAGCCATTCTCCATCGCAAATTCTAGTCCCTGAAAAGGTCACAGGAGCATGCTTCTCGCCGATGCCCTTCTTGTTTGACTTGATAGGGTGCGAGTTCAGAGCCCGGATGCCAACGTCGCAAATCCATTTATTTCATCGACGTCCCCGATGCAGCCATTGAGCACGACCCCAGCCCACCCGTAAGGTCACATGAGCATGCTTCTCGACGATGCCCTTCTTGTTTGACTTGATAGGGTGCGAGTTCAGAGCCCGGATGCCAACGTCGCAACCATTTATTTCATCGACGTCCCCGATGCAGCCATTGAGCACGACACCAGCCCACCCGTAAGGTCACAGGAGCATGCTTCTCGCCGATGCCCTTCTTGTTTGACTTGATATGGTGCGAGTTCAGAGCCAGGATGCCAACGTCGCAACCATTTATTTCATCGACGTCCCCGATGCAGCCATTGAGCACGACACCAGCTCACCCGTAAGGTCACATGAGCATGCTTCTCGACGATGCCCTTCTTGTTTGACTTGATAGGGTGCGAGTTCAGAGCCCGGATGCCAATGTCGCAACCATTTATTTCATCGACGTCCCCGATGCAGCCATTGAGCACGACACCAGCCCACCCGTAAGGTCACAGGAGCATGCTTCTCGCCGATGCCCTTCTTGTTTGACTTGATAGGGTGCGAGTTCAGAGCCCGGATGCCAACGTCGCAACCATTTATTTCATCGACGTCCCCGATGCAGCCATTGAGCACGACACCAGCCCACCCGTTATTCTCCGCCAGCTGGGCAAGGTTACCACCCAAAACTGCACAGCGCATGCTCCCACCGGCGTCAACCACCAGGACCCTACCGTGACCTTTCTCCTCAAGGAACTCGCGGAGCAGCACGTTATCCTCAAAGATCTTCAGTGTCACAATAGGGCCAGCAAAAATCTGCCGCCTTCCATATATTTGGAAGACAGGTTAGAGAGCACGAAGGTCACCGTTCATAATTAAAGCAGCATTAGCATCACATGCTTCAGCAGTGGCCAATGGCAAGGCAGCCATCTTATCTTCAGTCCTGCTTGACATCAAAAGAAGAAAAGTGCGAACACATGGTTGATTTAGGTCACATGTGTTTAGTTCTGTGATGAAGTGATTGTAAACAGTCAACATTCTCCTTCTATTTTCATTTTATCTTTTATGCTTCGGCTATATTCACCGGCACA
The DNA here is from genome assembly GCA_015847255.1 of Hyparrhenia diplandra. NCBI lineage: Eukaryota > Viridiplantae > Streptophyta > Magnoliopsida > Poales > Poaceae > Hyparrhenia > Hyparrhenia diplandra. Next base: position 40,605 of record JADLZK010011825.1, on the reverse strand, counting down.
CGTGGAGTGTGTCAAAGACGTATCTCTTGGTTCGTGGTTGTGCAGGTGTGGAGCTCGGAGATGGTAGCTGACGGCGAGGTGAAGGGGTCAAGGAGGATGTGCTTTGGGCCGATGGACCGCGGAGGTGAAGGATGACGTGAGGCTTGGACCGAGGGACCGGATCGCCGGGTGGCTAGCCATGGTGGCTGACATCCGGGACATCGACGGATGCAAGAGGACGGGCAGGACCGCGTCGATCGGGTCAAGACGGGCGAAGCGTGCAGCGCAGCGCGGGGAGCTCGATGACTTGGCGACTGGGCGTCAAGACGGGCGATGACACGTGTCGAGGAGGTTTGGTGGTTTGCCCTCAAAACCATCGGTCTGCGGTTTTCGCGGTTTGGGCCTCAAAACCACGGGCGCTGGTTTCGTGGTTTGGGCCTCAAAACCACGGGCGCGGGTTTTCGCGGGGTTTGGGCCTCAAAACCCGAGGCGCCCGGTGGACGGAAGGACGACGACGCGGGCGGCATCGGGAGGTTGCGTGGATGCAAGGCTACCGATGAGGAGGCACGGTGGCCGCCGAATCAAATTATCCCGAGTCGGACTAAATTAGCCTTAGGGTTACTTGTTCGCTCATATGTATCTAGGGTAGTTTGGGAAAGAGGATTTCAGACTATATAGCGAGGGGTATCCCTCCCATCCTCTTTGCCTCTCATTTTCGCATTTCTTAGCTAGGGTTTCAAACTCCGTGTGAGAGGTCCACCGATCTTGTATCGAATTTGGTTGGGCAAGGGCTAGCCCTAAGTAGCCCGTCACATGGTGGCGTTTGGGATGTTTGATTGGTGTTCTTGTTTGATTTTGTGCTGTGATTTTTCGACCATCACTTGTTCATCCCGAGTTCCCTCTCCCCCCTCTCTTCCCTTCGTCATTTCTTCGATTTGGCATCGTTTGATCTCGTTTTTTCTTGCCTTGATTCGTGCTAGGACATGAGAGGATCATTTCCACCAAAGGATTTCCACCAATTCCTCACGAAGCACGTAGATCGGGCGAGTTTTTAGATCGAAGGTGACTTTTAGTGTGTTCTTCGTGAGATCCGCGATTTCTCTTGATTCACTCCGTCAAACTTGAAATTTCTTGGGGGAATCTTGTCACCTACATGCCGTGATTCTATGGCTTAAAAATCGTGACCAAAGATGAAGCGTAGAGGAAGTTCGAACGGATTTCGTTTTGAGGCGTTTTGGGTTCGAAAGGTTTCTTGACCCGACAATACCGAACATGTCCGGGTTGTCGGGGACCTAAATATTGGGCCTCGAGACATTCTCAAACTACGAGAATTTGTCGGCTGCCAAGGCCCAAAAAACCTGGCCTGCTATCATCCCGCGACGAGAGGACGGCCCGACGAACGATGGACCAGGCCATTGAGCCACGACGTTTACATGATGACGAGGCAGTTTACCTAACGCCCACGAGCCGCCCCGGATGGAGTCACCACGGGCGTCGAGCTTATTACGCCACGAAGGACAAGGTCAAGGACCTCTACCGAACAGCGAACCACGACGTTCCATGTCGACCGCGCAATCGAACCATGGCTCGGGCTCGACCACACGCCTCCGATTCGCCCGAGGCCGGCCTAGCTCACCAGCCCCGGGAAATCTCCGATTCGTCCGAGGGTGGCCTAGCTCACCACCCTCGGGCGCGCCCGCCCCCCGCGAGGGAGACCAGCTCTCCATCCCCGGGTGAGGCAACTAACTAGCCGTCTAGGGCCGCCCACCGGGCGTGGGAGGGTCCGTCGGAGGAAGGGAAACCGCCGCATTCAATCGGTGCGCCGGCAGGCGAGGCACAAGTGCCATCGATTATTTCGATCAAATCGACTGCCGAATCGCCTCCCAATCCGACCGATGGGACACAATCTTCTGAACCAAAGGCGTGTTACGCCACCCGCACGCGGAAACCAAGACGACCTTGTTCACTTCCCGAACCGCGTCAAAACGCCCGCGTAGGGCCAGACCCTCGGGCACCCGACACGCATGGCAGCAACCATCGGACCGCCCTCGCCATGCAGATCGTGAGGGACGCCTCACGGGACCCTCGAGGCGCGCCCGGAGCGGCACGCCCGCCATCGGATCCGGGCCGTGTCTTCGCCGCAGCGATTTCAAACCGGCCGCGCCCCCGGCAACGCACACATGCAACCGCGGCCTCGGGAATTAGCCACCTAGGCAACCACCAATGTAAACATTATCTCTCTCCTTCTCCTATAAAAAGGGGAGTAATGTCTCATTAGAAAAGGTTCGGTCGGTTGGACCCCATTTCAACTCCGGTTCACACGGAAATCTGCTCACCACTACCACCGTAACCACGATCGTGGGGCTTGAGACCGCTTCTCTCCCACACGACCGCCAGAATCCCCTACCGCAGGCCCACCTTTGAGCGCCGAAGTTAACACGAGCGTGACGCACTTCGCTGGGCGTAGGGCCCCGCTGGCTGAACCAGATAAACCGCCCGGCCCCGTGTCCATCTTGCGCCACGCCATCGAGGGAGGAGGCACGCAGCCTACAAATTTTTATTGCCGCACCGAGGCACTCGCCGTTCCTCAAACGCCGGCCGGTTGCGCGCCAGGTAGGGCACGCGGCGTGTGCAATCCACATCTCCACCAACCCTCATGGCGGCTCGCCTTCGCTTCCACCTCGCCGCCGGAGCACGGGGGCTCCCACGCTGAACTCCACCGTTTTTCGAACGCTGGCATTCGTGGACGCCGCCACGACTACGAGATGGTCCTTCTACCGGATCTATCGGGCTGGAGGGAGAGCAGCATCGCCACCACGGCGTGCCCACCATCACGGTCGTCGCCTTGGCGGCAAGGCGAAACCACTCAGCGCCGCAGAAGGCGCTTTCCAGCAACGGATTCGAATCCGCCGACATTTCCCCGCCCGACTGCGCAGAAGGGCTCCCAGTACCTAGGCCTCGAAGAAGATCCGCACGGCGTCCACTGCGTGGAAGGATGCCCCAAACCCTAATCATCGGGAAAACGCCACCGCCCAAATCATCGTCGAGGGTGTCCCCGTGAATCCACGCCAGCGCCAAAACCTCACCGGCCGCCAGAGAGCACGAGCCAGGCCTCCCGCTGCTCCACCGAACGCTACCCCATGGATATGCACTCCGAGGAGCGCATCCTTCGGAGGATCGCGAGACGACCGGCCATGCCTCCTCCGGGATTCGATTGGGGCTCGACCCGGGAGCTGAGGACTCGCTCTACCACCCAGAGAACAGGAACTTCATCCAAGCATTCGCGCTCCTTGCACCTGGCGATGAAGACGAAATACTATGACCCCACGAGGGAATGCTTCAACATCGAGGTCCCGCCGCAAGATGGCGATTCACCGGACGTGGTCCAGCCCGGACGACGCGGGCGTGCGCCATGGCGAACCCCCGATACCAGCCGCTTCCGCCCAGCCGGTAGCAGCGCCACAGCCCGCGGCCCGAAACGCGACAACTACAAGACTTGCGTAACGGGATTCGGCGGAATCCGCTGCTTCGGCGATCGAGCGGAACATTCAACGGGAACGAGGCCTAGCGTGGGCCGCCCCCGAGCACCTCGTGGCCCCCGAGGCGGCGATCGCCGCGCCAATGGGCGCCACACCTTCCCCGACATAGCAGCCCCATTCAACCGAGCAAGCTCAACGAGCGGCAGCAGCCATGTTGGTACGCCGAGATGCCCGAGCCCCCACCGCGAGGAAGACGATTCGGGAAGGCCCGTGGCATTCCTTTGATAGGGCAGCCGCACAAATAAGCATGAGAGCTCCGCCCTAGAGATCGGCCGTCAGACATCGCGACGAGAGAGTCCCACAAAGCCGGCTAAGGCCCGCCCCGTACCAGCAAAGTTTCGGCCCTCGGCAAGGCCAGTCCGGGAGCGCCGAACGACAACCGCAGCAACCGGCCCCGCTCCTGGGATCGTATGGAAGACCCCCGCCAAGACTGTCACCGAGGTGCACCACCGGACGACGCAGATCGAGCGACAAACGAAAGCACGCCGGGCGAGGTAAAATTTACCCTCGTGGGCGCATCGGCTGACGAGACGCCCATGCACGCTGGAAGACCAAGGGTACTCCCCGGTAACCTCCCGTGCCACAGCCTTCAAAGGGACATCAGAGAGCACCACTCCCGCGTTTGTGCCACCCAGCCACCTCGAGAATATACGGGAGAAACTCGTCCCGAGGTGTGGCTGGACGACATCGGCTGGCCCGCCAGCTTGCGGGGGCACATGATGACAAGGTGATAATCAGAATCGCCCTATCTCCGAAGTCCGCTGTGAGCTTGGTCGAACACCTTCCGCCCAACCTGATATCCAACTCACGGATTTGGTAAGGACCTTCAAAAGGCAACTTCCAAGGCACGTGATGCCGCGCCCGTGAAATTCCCGGACCTTCGAACCGCCGAAAGTCCGGGACGAATCCTCGCGCTGACTACATCCGGCCGGGCGCTTCCAAGCAGCGGACCGAGCTCCCCAATGTGACGGATCGACGCCATAGGGCTCTTCTTGGCCGCACCTCGTGCCGAGACCCGTGAAGAAGCTAGGGCGCCGACTCCAACCGAGGCAACGAAACCCGATGGACATCGCCACCAAGTTCGCCAGCGTGAGGAGGCTGTCGGGCTCGGTTTCAATGTGGCTCGCAAGCAAGGAAGCGCAAAGGAGAGAGGAGCCCGAGGGATCTCAACCTGAGAACAGAAGAAGAAGAAAAGGATAAGAGCCGCGAAGGGCAAGGGCCATACGTTTAATTTACGATGAAGACATGGTGGCTGCGGTCGACCGAAAGGGCCCCGCCCCCGCCGCAAGAAACCATCGACGACATGCTCAAGAAGCCATGCCAACCATAGCTACCGGTCAAGCATACCCACCGGGAGTGCAAGAAGGTACGCCAACATTTCACCAAGCTCAAAGCCATCCCCGAGGGTGATGAGGAAAGAGGCTCCCCGAGGTGGCGCCAAGGGCAACGAGGAGTTCCCAAGGTGAACAATCGCTTCATGATCTTCGGCGGCAAAGACCAAAGAATATGTCCGCGGCGGCAACGCAAGAAGGAGCGTGCCGGGAGGTCTACGCCACGGAGCCGGCAACCCTGAAGCTGCGCAAGTGGTCGGACCAGCCATCACCTTTCGACCAAATGGATCACCCCCAAAGACATCCCGAACCCGGGCTTATCCACTGGTGGTGGATCCCATCATCGCCAACACTGCGCTCACCAAGGTCCTTATAGACGGAGGGAGCAGCCTCAACCTCATCTACGAAGAAACCCTCGACCTCCCCGGGGTAGACAAGTCCAAGATCCGCTCGAGGGCCGCTCAATGAGGCCGCCCCCGCAAGCAACTTAAGCCCCTCGGCAGATTGACTTGCCCGGTATGCTTTGGAGACCCCTCAAACTTCGGCAAAGGTGAGACTCACATTTGAGATTCTTGGGGTCCGCGGTACTTACCACGCACTCCTCGGACGGCCTTGTTACGCCAAGTTCACGGCTATCCCGAACTACACGCATTCTCAAGCTCAAGATGCCGGGCCAAAGGGTGTCATCACCATCGCCCTTCACACCATCACGCATATGAGTGCGACGCGGAGAGCGTGGAGTACGCCGAGGCACTCGCCATTGCCGAGGCACTCATTGACGCGCGAAAAAGAAGCTTTGACGAAATCATGATCGACGTTACGAGGCCAAGCGCCGCCGGGAGCTTCCGAGCCCTCCTCGGGCACAAAGAAGATCCCACTCGATCCCAAGAACCCGGGGGAGAAGTCACACCATCAGCTCGACCTCGATCCAAAATAGGAAGCGGTGCTCGCCGACTTCCTCCCGCATTTAACGCCCAAACGTTTGCATGGGGACCCTCGGACATGCCGCATACCGAGGGATGTCGCCGGAGCACTCCCTAGACATCCGCCGGGCTCAAAGCCGCCATGCAAAGACTTGCGCGCCGCTTCGATGACGCCAAGTGGAAGATCATCGGGCGAGGAGATCCACAAGTCTGGAGGCCGGATTTATAAAAGAAGTATTCCACCCCGAAGCGGTTAGCTAATCCCATGATCGGTAGAGAAAAAGAATGGGAAATGGCGGATGTGTGTGGACTACACTAGTCTCAACAAAGCATGTCCGAAAGTTCCTTTTCCTTTGCCTCGAATCGACCAAATTGTCGACTCCACCGCGGATCTCAAACGCTGTCCTTTCTTGACCCGTATTCCTGCTATCACCGGATCAAAATGAAAGAGTCCCACCAGCTCAAGGACTATTCATAACACCCTTCGGGATGTATTGCTACCTCACCATGCCCTTCGGCCGAGAAACGCCGGGCGAACATACCAGCGATGCATGCAAATCATCTTCGGGAACTCATCGGGCGGATCTTGAAGCCTACGCCGATGACATTGTGGTCAAATCCAAGAAAACGCCGACCTCGGGAGACCTCTGGGAAACCTTCGAAAGTGCCTAAACAAGAAGGGAGTCAAGCTCAACCCCGAGAAGTGCGTGTTCGGGTTCCCCGAGGGATGTTGCCGGGTTTTATTGTCTCTCAACGAGGCATCGAAGCAAACCCGACCAAGATGGACGCAATCACCAAGATGGGTCCGATCCAAGACCTCAAGGGAGTACGTAAGGTCATGGGCTGCCCGGGCTTCATTAAGGTGTTCATCTCACGCCTCGAGGAGAAGGGCCTGCCCCCTCTACCGACTCCTTCGCAAGTCCGAGCGCTTTGCGGGACCCCCGAGGCCGAAGAGGCCCTCGGCAACCTCAAGGAGCTCCCGACAAACCCACCGGGGTCCCGTACCGCTAAATCCGTGAGAAACCCCGCCTTATACGCCACCGCCACTACCCGTGGGTCGGGCCAAGGTGGTCGTAGTGGAGCGCCGGAAGAGGGGCACACGCTGCCGCGATAACGCCTGCTTACTTCATCGCGAAGTGCTTTCCCGGCACCAAGACGAGGTATTCGCAGATGCAGAAACTACCGTATGCCATCGTACTAACACGGCGAAACTTCGTCACTATTTCCTCGCGCACTCGCTGTCGTGGTGTCCTCGCTCCCGCTGGTATTTATTAAGTGCAAAAGAATATAAAGGGTTCCGCAAGCCGCCACGTAATAAATATACCATTGTAGCTTTACCCTGAGTATTCCGTAGTATCGTTATTTATATTTTCCACGGGAAGCAAGGGTAAAGACTATGATAAATTACCATCATGTATCTACTAACTTATTATATCAACTAAACTAAAGTGAGGGGTAAATAATGTATATGATATGAATGATAATTAATAGCACTTAACCAGAGAATATTATAATATAGAATAGATAACTAGGTCGAGAGGACAACGGAGAGATCTAGGTTCCTCAATACTTCTCTAGTACTTTGGTTCTTTGAGTAACTAAGGCATGAAAAGGTATAGCGATCATATAAGAACATTTCGAGCAGCGTACCGTCCCCGATCCTCGAAAAAGACCGAAGGGGTGATCGAGAAAGGCCGCCAAAAGCTCTACGAATCACCAACCCGAACGTGGTGGAATACAAAGACCGACAGGTCTGCCACCCCCGGGCTACCACAACTAACCGTGGATTGGGCGCAATCTAAGGTAACCTCTAGTCTAGACACCATGTCCACACTATTAATTACTACTCTAATCATCATGAATAACCGTAGCACTCAATACGAAATAAGATCCCATGCAATTATATAACAACTATATTCTAATCAATAAATGAAAGGCATAAAAGTAACTAGAGAAGATAAATATATTAAAGCATAAAGTCTAATAGAGTTGAGATACAAAGATATACCGTAACGCTGAAGATTCTCCGTAACCGAGAGCGTAGCCCCGCCTCCCTAACTCTCTACTAGATCTATTCTATTACATTATAGTCGTCTTAATCTAATTCTCCAAAGGCCGTGCCTCCATCCGATGTATGAGATGATCCGAAATTGATCTTATCGATGATTGATGATTAGATGAGGGGTCTAGGGTCTATATATATGGGTCTTCTTATCCCTTCAAATCAAAGAAGCGATGCGGGTACTAATCCTGTTTGATCTTAATCCATCCCGCGTTTCTACCGACGCCCTTCGGATCGAACCGACATCAAACAACCGGTTTTGATTGCGCCTTGGAGGCGGTGGAGGAAGCTTCCTAAGCGGGCCGATATGGCGGGAGGTAGCAGGCCGATCGCCCAATAATAGGGCCGATCGCCTGCGCGGGCCCACTTCGGGTCCCGCCGCGGCGCCGTGGCTTCTGACCTTCCGACTCCTAATTTCGGGTGTTAAGTCTTGATCATGTCGGGATTAGTCCGAGCCTTCTAGAGCCTTTCTGAGTTGGATTGCATTACGCCGCTGTAGTCGTATGGCTCGCGAATTCGTGTTTTCCCCGCTTAGTCCCTCGCAAATCATAACTTCACCAAAACTCGTGGAAATATGTTAGTAACACCCTATTCTAAGTTGGTATAATTATATATACCCCTTTCTCATGTTTATTTGATTAATAAATTTATACGATAACAAAATGTCAACAAACTCCCCAAGCTTACCCCTTTGCTAGTCCCTAGCAAAGCTATATGCTATAGTAGGATCGAGTTGCTACTACGCTTTCATACCTCGTAAGCAATCGTGGTTTATCGAAATAAATTCTCCTCTTAACTAGATTGCTCTCTCATACCTGCTTACCATGGGGCTTAGCCTTTTCACCTAATCATAAGCAATTAAAAGACAGAATAATCAAGTCAAGTACCATGTCTCAAGTTCTTTGATCAACTATCATCCTGGGGTTTTGCAATATTTTTCAAAAGAAACTCAGAGATCCTATGTATGACCCTCTTAAGTAGATGGTGGTAGTGGAATTACACATGTGGTAGGACATACATAGTGGGATGATAGTGGTGAAGTGAATGAGGATGAAAGGTAAATAGCCTTTTAGCCTTTTTCTAGTATTTTTCTTCTCAAGCATCTTGAACTATATCTCTTTTTCTAAAAATTGCTAAGGTCCTGGGCTAACCATTCTTGGAGAGGTGGGTTTTGCCCCTAATTGTGTCCATTTTTCTCTCCCTAGAGATGTGGGCCCTACTCACCCCTGACACGTGTCCTTTATTCATCTCTAAATATATATATTTTTATTATTAGGGAGGTAGGCCCTTCTCGCCTAGTATGACTTTTTTGTCCTGCTACTTCCCTCTCTCGCCTCACTTTTCTCTAAATATTTATTTTTCTTTTTTTCTTTTTTTTTTTTTTTTTTTTTTTTCTTATTTTTTTTTTTTCAATGTAGCCCAAAATCTATTTGGCATAAAAACACCGAGAGAGTCATATCCAAAGATTGCAAGAGTTTATTTTTTTTTATAACTATGGCTAGCGGCCGATGGAGTATGGGGAGGCGCATTCGGTTAGAAGCAAAGATTTGGTGGAGGGGATGCGAAAGATAAACTCTTAAGGGTCATAGCTAAGGAACTCATCATGTAATATTTTATAATTTTCAAAGATAAAAACCAGAATCGTATATCTAGAAATATGATAAATAGTAGCTCAACTTTTCATGTATCTTTATCCTTTAATGCTAAGATTCAGATTAAGCATGTGCTTCCCACGTATTGGGTTTAGAGCAAATTAAGATTTTAAAGCTTTAGGAGAATCTAAGTCTGAATTGTAAGTATTTTAAAAGAGGAATTTATGGCGAGCAACTATTCATCATTTCCTTAGCATAGGATCATCTTCAGCAATAATTTTATTCTAGCACATTATCTATTTATTTATTTATAGCAAATATAAAACTATATATATAACTTAAACTTTTTATTTAGTTTTCTATAGTTATGCATATTTTTATATTTTTTTTAACAAACACACCAAACTAGTAGTAAATAAGGTAAAGGATAAGAGTACTTTACTCGATAATGGGGGTTGCACTCCCCAAGCCGGATCTTGACAGCCTTCTAAAGATGTAGAAGTGAGGTAGACTGTGGTGGTGTGGTAGGTTCATGCTAAACAATGAACGTGCACACCGATGATTCTTTCCTCGCAAAATATTAATGGACGATACCCGAAGGATTGCAACTAATTGAAGAACGGGTTATTGTCCAAAGGTTGATATAACCTCATCTATGCTAACAAAAGGATGGTTCATTGATTACTTTAGCACATATATTGTTTATCATGTTTTTTTTTTTTTATAAATTATGTTCTTAGCTGCACTCTAGCATGGATCAAGGCAAATGTAACTTTTAGCAAAAGACAAAATAAATGATGTGATACTTACGATCTTTCTTCTATGAGGAACCATCCGGTCTTCCTTCTGCAAGGAGTTGTTGGAGTTCATCATATGCCTTGCTTCATCCGTGAGTTGATCTCTTGACTTACCCGAATTGGATTTGAGAATTTTTTTTTTCTCAAGGGTTAGTCCAACAATAGCCAATGTCTACACAAGCAATTATTAGTTCAATAATTAAACTAGACTCCATGTCTAATTTAACTAAGGAAAGCGATATAACCTAAGCACCATGCTTAATTTAAAAAGCCTTTAGAAGAAAGATCACTACACCTTATGGTTTCGTGAATCAAACTAAACACCATGTTTAACTCGAGCCATGAAAACAAATTAAACTAGGCACCATGCTTAATCTAAAAAGGTGTATGAAAATACTTCAAAACCTAAGCATACTATAGCAAACAACGGTAGCATGGAAACATCATAGAGATTTACTTAAATAGAGATGAAAGAGCATGATCATGGTGAGGATAATATTTTTATTTATTTATTATTTTTTTATATGCAAACGACATGATGGGTGATTGCAAGGAATTAAACATGCAATGGATCTACGATGAAAAAAACATAAACTAAGTGGAGTGAATGCATGGATTATTCAAAGTAAACATGCAATGCAATGCAACAATTGAAAAGATAACTACTCATAAATTAAAGTCCATGAGCAAGACTTTCTCACCTTTGATCATACTTACCATGACTCACTAATAGAGTTTGTAAGTTGTGCAGCTTTCTACTTTCGCCACTTGAGATGTGCTTTGAATTCTTGTGACGGTGACCTTTTCTTCAATCTACACATGGTTAGAATAATATATATAAATGTACCTAAGAGATGGCAGGGCTCCAAAGGTGTTGATGGATCTTGATGCTCAAACACCCCGTTTCTCCTTTTGGAAGCTTGCCGAAAAGGTCATGACGGCATCAAATGTCCCTGCTTATTCCACACTCAATGTAACAAGGGTAATCCTACTAAAGCTAGTTAATATACTAAATTAGCAGATATCAAGATCATTATCAAAAATCTTTACGCCAATTGCTTCCCCGAACGGCGCCAAAAAACTTGTTGGTATTTATTAAATGCAAAAAGAATATAAAGGGTTCCGCAAGCCATTTAATAAATATACCATTGTAGCTTTTACCCGGGAGTATTCCAGAGTATCGTTATTTATATTTTCCACAGGGAAGCAAGGGTAAAGACTATGATAAATTACCATCATGTATCTACTAACTTATTATATCAACTAAACTAAAGTGAGGGGGTAAATAATGTATATGATATGAATGATAATTAATAGCACTTAACCAGGAGAATATTATAATATAGAATAGATAGCTAGGTCGAGAGGACAACGGGAGAGATCTAGGTTCCTGAATACTTTCTAGTACTTTGGTTCTTGAGTAACTAAGGCATGAAAAAGGTATAGCGATCATATAAGAACATTTCGAAAGCAAATGTACCGTCCCCGATCCTCGAAAAAAGACCGGAAGGGGTGATCGGGAGAAAGGCCGCCAAAAGCTCTACGAATCACCAACCCGAACGTGGTGGAATACAAAGACCGACAGGGCGCCACCCCCAGGGGCTACCACAACTAACCGTGGATTGGGCGCAATCTAAGGTAACCTCTAGTCTAGACACCATGTCCACACTATTAATTACTACTCTAATCATCATGAATAACCAGAGCACTCAATACGAGCGAAGATCCCATGCAATTATATAACAACTATATTCTAATCAATAAATGAAAGGCATAAAAGTAACTAGAGAAAATAAATATATTAAAGCATAAAGTCTAATAGAGTTGAGATACAAAGATATACCGTAACGTCAAGACTTCTCTTCCGTAACCGAGCGCAGCCCGCCTCCCTAACTCTACTAGATCTATTCTATTACATTATAGCCGCCTAATCTAATTCTCCAGCGCCGTGCCTCCATCCGATGTATGAGATGATCTCAAATTGATCTTATCGATGATTGATGATTAGATGAGGGGGTCTAGGGTCTATATATATGGGTCTTCTTATCCCTTCAACCTTCAAGAGCGTGCGGTACTAATCCTGTGTTTGATCTTAATCCATCCCGCTTCTACCGACGCCTCGGATCGAACCGACATCAAACAACCGGTTTTGATTGGCGCCTTTGAGGCGGTGGAGGAAGCTTCCTAAGCGGGCCGATATGGCGGAGGTAGCAGTGCCGATCGCCCAATAATAGGGCCGATCGCCCGCAGCGGGCCCACTTCGGTCCCGCCGTGCGTCCGTGGGCTCCTCGGACCTTCTCGACTCCTAATTTCGGGTGTTAAGTCTTGATCATGTCGGGATTAGTCCGAGCCTTCTAGAGCCTTTCTCGGAGTTGGATTGCATTACGTCGCGAAGTCGTATGGCTCGCAATTCCGTGTTTTCCTCGCTTAGTCCCCTCGCAAATCATAACTTCACCAAAACTCGTGGAAATATGTTAGTAACACCCTATTCTAAGTTGGTATAATTATATATACCCCTTTCTCATGTTTATTTGATTAATAAATTTATACGATAACAAAAAAACAACATTCCCCCTGGGAGATTCTCCAAAACCGAGAGGCCACGGGAAGAGTGGCGAAGTGGGCGGTGGAGCCTATGGGCGAAACCATATCGCTCCTCGCCCGCAAAGGCGATCAAGTCCCAGTCCTAGCCGACTTTGTGGCTGAATGGACCGATACACAGCTACCCCCCGCACCCATCCAGCCGAAAGCCGGACCATGTTTTTCGATGGATCCATGATGAAGGCAAAGCGTGGGGGGCTGGTTTGTTTTCATCTCACCCCCTGGTTCACACGAGGTATGCCATCCGGCCGCATTTTCCCTCGCCTCCAACAACGTCGCCGTAATACGAGGCGCGCTGGTCAATGGTCTCGATCGCGCGGACCTCGAATCCGACGGTTGGAAACCGTGGGGATTCGCGGCTGGTCATCGACCAAGTCATGAAAGCCTCGGCGTGCCATGACCCGAAGATGGAGGCGTATTGCCGAAGTGCGCAAGTTGGAGGAAAAATTCCATGGACTCGAGCACAAACACACACCCAAAGCGTTACAATGAGGCCGCGGATGAGCTCGCCAAAGTCGCAAGAACCCGAGGTATCGTTTCCAACGTACTTTACCCGAGATCTCAACGAACCCTCGGTCAAGTACGCACCTTTGGAACTACCCTCGGGGGCTCAAGAAGGCGCCCCGGCGCAGGCCACACCCGAAGCAATGGCGGCCGACCCAGTCCCCCCGACCGAGGAAGCCGCCGTTGGAGTACCTCACCCGAGGTGAGCTGCCCGAGGATAAGACCGAAAGCCGCGGCTGGCCCGGCGGGCCAAGTCCTTTGCGCTAATGGGAGAAAAAAGGGAACTCTACAAGAGAGGAGCCTCGAGTGTACATGCAATGCATACCCTACCAAGGCAAAGAATTGCTCAAGACACACACCAAGGGGAATGCGGTCACCACGCCCCGAGGACTCTAGTCGGTAAAGTCTTCGTGCAAGGCTTCTATCGGCCCTCGGCGGTACGGGGACGCAAATCTAGTCGCAGCGCACTGGCAAGGAATGCCAATTCTACGCCAAGCAGGACACATCTCCCAGCCAAGCACTGCAAACCATACCACTTACATGGCCATTTGCGGTGTGGGGACTCGACATGATTGACCCCTAAAAAGGGCGCCCCTGAGGACACACACTCACGCCCTAGTCACCATCGACAAATTCTCCAAATGGATTGAAGCCCCACCCGGGTGAACCCTCACACGGGGAAAACGGTGAAATTTTTTACTTTATATCATCTCCCGCTTCGAGTCCCGAACTCCATCATCACTTTACAACGGAACCAACTTCGTGGGGAAGAAATTCCTTGACTTTTTGTGACGACTATGGCATCCGGTCGATACCTCGGCCGTAGCTCACCCAAGACCAACGGTCAAGTGGGAGCGTGCCAACGGCATGATCCTACAAGGGCTCAAGCCAAGAATTTTCAATCACCTGAACCAAGATGGCAAAAGGTGGTACCGGGAGCGCCATCGGTTCTATGGAGCCTTCGAACGACGAAAAGCCGAGCCACGGGATTCAGCCCGCTCTTTCTAGTCTATGGGGCCGAGGCAATCCTCCCCACGGACATAGAATACGGATCCCCGAGGCTGCAAGCATACACCGAGCAAGGCAACCAAAGAAAAGGCAAGACTCCATAGACCAAGTTGACGGCCCGAGACGTTGTGCTCCTACACTCAAAGAAGATATCGGCAGGCTCTGCAAAAATATCACGCCAAGCCGGGCCGAAACCTCGAGCTCCAAGTCAACGACCTCGTGCTCAGGCTGAAAAAGACAACAAAGGGCGCCACAAACTCACGCCACCACTGGAAGGGCCTTATTTCATCGCCGAAATACTAAGGCCCGGACCTACAAGTTTAAGAACGAGAAGGGCGGTCTACTCCAACGCTGGAACATAGAACAGCTACGCCGCTTCTACTCCTTAAATTCCGCACTAGAAGTCAAACACCTGTTTTTTTTTCGCTCAATAAAAGATCTGCATCTTTTACAAAAAAAGTACTTCTCGTGCAAACCTTAAGGGAGTCTTAGCCTCGTCCCAGCATAAGACTAAAACTCCCTCGGGGGCTACATGGGGGCTCCCCTCGGGACCCCTCCCCTCGAGGACCCTCCTTCTCCTTTTTTTCAAAACTTTTTCAGAAAAAAGTTTTCTCAAGCATACCGAATTAATCGCTTTAAGTTGCGAAGGTCGCGCAAGCACAAATCCAAAGCAAGATAACCGAGGCAAACGGATCGCCCCTAGTGGCACCCGTATGGATCGCCCTGGTGTCCACGTTACTATCTCAAGAGTGGAGAAAGCAAGCGACCCGGCCACACAATAAACGAGATTCGGGAACGCAACCCTTAAAACATAAGTGCACCCGCCAAGGCCACGTGACCTCGGCGGCGCCATTGTTTATACACATCCATCTCACAAGCTCCAATCTTTTCATGCAAGGAAGGATCGGGGCAAGGCCTCATCTACTTGCGCCTCACGGCCGCCAACGAGGAAGCTTCGGTACGAGCAACGCCCTCGGCTGCTTCCTCCCGAGGGTGGCGCCTGGACCCGCCGGGCGCATCCTCGGACATGGCGGCCCACCATCTCCGTGTCCGCCTCATAGGTGGACTCTATGGGGAGTACGGGGGGACACACCTCATCCTCAAAACATGAGGACAAAGCAGAGTCGCGGGCGCCATCCACAAAGTTATATAGACTTTGGGTCTTGGCGGCATCGGCGGCATCCCTCTCGGCGGGATCAACCTCCTCCTCGTCCATCGGAGCCGAGGAAGAAGCCCTTCGCGACACCGTCCGGCCGCCTTGGACTCCATCGGGAAGTGGGAGGCAGACTTGCGGGGCATGTCTGCGAATGCCATTCGGAAAGCGTTCGAGCTTCGAACCTAAGGAATCCACCGGCGGCCGAGGCGGCTGCGAGCCGAGGGCCCAACCCGGTTGTCCGCCCCGGCGACGGGAGAAGTCTGACGGGGCCCCTTCCAGCTCTGGCCCTTACGCTCTGCTCGGCCCTTGGGCGGCGTGGCCACGGTATTCACGGCCTCGGTCCGGACATTCTCCGCCTCACAGCAGCAACCACCAAAACAATATCGGCGAGACAGCGAAATCGAAGGTGACAAAGCCTACCAGGGGATAAGACATACCTTGGCACTTGGGTTGCCGGCCCAACATGACGCCATGCTCGGTCATAAGCGACCTTTGGAGCTGGTCCTTCTCCTTCCCGAGGGTTTCCCCTCGGACGCCCGGCTCCTCGATGCGGGTGCTTAGGGCGTTGCACATCTCCGCTGCTTCTTCGCCTCCCGAGACCCATCCCGCTTCGTCATGGGCCTCCCAAGGGCCTGGAGATCTGCTTCGGGCGTCCTCGAAGTCTTGGCACATCCGAGCCATCTCGGCGGCCCAACTGTCGGCCTCGGACCGGCTTTGACAAGCTCCGCCGCTAGAACGCATCGGCCGAGACTCTCCCCTCGGCAAGAGCGGTGGTCGGGTCGTCTCGCTCACAGGCCTGGACCAACTTCACCCGAGTCTGCCCAAGGGCGTTCCAGTTCAGGACGTTCCGCGAAGGAGCTCGGACTTCTCCCGGCGGCGGCGGCAGATCCGCAAACGACAATACTACTCATCAAGACGCAAGCACAAAGGACATACAGCGGGGGATGGCCATCAAGATACTTTACCGCGTCGACTTCCGAGGCGGTAGGTGATGGTCTCCCGATCCTCGCTAGGCCCTCGCGGCCACCCACGGATTCGCTCATGGGTCCTCCACTCCAAGACCTCGGGGCGATCATCAACAACCACGGTGGCCGGGACCCCGGGCATTTCGCCCGAGTCGAGGCGGACGCGCCCTGCCAGTTGGCTCTAGGGATACATCACCCATCGGTACTCCCGCACTCCGGGAACCCACCGCAAGAGAAGTCCAGGGGCCCTCGAGTCGGCTCACTGTGCACCGCGCCAGGCTATGGCCGGCGACGACGCCGCCAGGCGGGCCGCCTCAACCCGACACGCGGGAGCAGCGGGAAGTCGGGGTTGTACGCTCGCGGCGCCGGGTCAGCGAAAGCACCGAACAGTTTAAGATTTGGCGCGCGTCCACCGTGATCAAGAGCTCGGCCTGGCGAGAACTCCCAAACGGCGACCACCTCTCGGGTGGGCGCGCATCTAATTCTCGGGCGGAGCTACTTTTCGCACCGAAGCTGGTGTCCCCGTGGCGCGACAAATTCTCCGCGGTTGCCGCCACCATCGGCCGGCCAACCCACCATCGCCACCATACCGCTACGCCAGCGCCGCCCGCGACGGGGTTCGGGACCCACCCCACCCGGGCTCGGGGCAAGGCCACAGAGGACTCGGCGCGCAGCCGTGAGGCATCTTTACCGATGACCGCCGTCTCAAGCGTGCCGGGCGGAGGATTGTGCACTAGCCTTTAAGGCCTTCTTTGGGGTGCGTAAAACGGCGCGCCCCCGCTTCGTAAAAGTCAAACGCATCGCCAAAAACAAGGCAACCATACGCCAGAGAAAATCAAGATTGCAAAGGCTAAAAAGAAACTCACGGCTCGAGGATCGCCCTCGGCACCGACAGGCTCGATGGTCATGACCTCGGGCGTCGCACTCGGCGCCATACGCTCCCCCACTACGCCAGACGCACGGGCCGGATCAGGACGGGGGTCGCCGCTCGCCCCGGAACCGCATGCCAGCGACGCCGAGGTACCCGGGCGGAGGCGAGGTTCTTCCCTTTGGGCCTCACCCGCGACGCCGAGGTGCCGACATAGCCAACACCAATGGTCCCGAGGGACTCGCCGGCGAACCCTCGGCGCACGGGTGCCTGCAGCCCCGACGCCTCGGGCTCGGCTCAGCTCGTAATGGAGCCTCGCCGGGTCGAGGCCCCATGGCTCGGTCAGCCCAAAGGTTATGTCGTCATCGATGAGTTCACACAGAAACTCATCCTCCGGTTGTCGTCCTCCTCGGTGGTCGAGGTATCGGGCGCACTTCGCCCGCTTCCGTTGCTTTCGACCGGCGCTTCGCGAGCCACGCCTCTTCTTCTTCTCCTCCTTCTTCGCCGGGGCCCTCTGCAGCTCGTTCCGAGCACGGTTCGCAGCCCGGCGGTCGGGCGCCCAAATGCACGGGGAGGGGAGTCACAGTAGTTGATACGACCGCGAGGAGGAAAAAGTGAGAACCGCCATGGTAACAATGCACCGCAATGCAAGAACACCGGCCAAGAAGTATTTACCGTGGAGATATACCCTCGGTCGGCGATGGGGATCTCGGATATGCGCCGGGTGTTGGACCCCAACGCATCCCTCACCCTCTTGGCCGGGCCATCGGTGGAAAGCGTAAGGCCTGACATCCGGCACGCGTCAAGACCGCCGGGCGCCAGGCGCCATCTTGCACATGAGCAAGGGGCGAAGCCATCAACGGCGAAAGAACCGACGCCGGTGAAAGGCGGCGACCACGGGCGGCATTCACCTCCTTCCCGAGCTGCTGCGGGGACCGCCTGCCCGGGCCTTCCAACCGATGGTGATCCTCCGAGGGGGACCCCAGTTCCACTTCTCGCGGGCGATGTTTGAGGACCCGCCCGTGTACGCGAGGGCGCGTTCCCATCGCTGCGGAGGTAGAACCACCGATCCTGCCATCCCTTGTTCGAGGAGGTGAGCTTGGATAGGATGTACCCATCAGCTCGGTTCGGCTTCGTCAGCTCGCGCGGACTTGGGCGCACAACCACCAACGCCGCCAATGCCCTCCGTGGGTGGCCCCCGCCCACCGATGCAAAAGTAAGGTCCGCCTTGAAAAACCACAACCGAGAGGTCCCAATGCGGCTCGATCCCGTGAATCCCTCACAGAGGGTGGCGAAGATGGCGGCCCCCGGGAGATCGAGTTCGAGGGCAGGTGGTGAAGCTCGACTTCATAGTAGTGGAGGATCGCCCGGATGAACCGACCCTTAGGCATCCATCCCGCGCCGGTGAAGATCCATCAGGGCTCACCACGCAGCCGTCACGCGGGGTTAGGCTCCTCCTCGGTCAATGCTGGAGCAATCCACTCCGGCCGCTCTTCGGGTGCGGGGACAGGAGGAGCCCTTCTCTCGACCCGGCGCCGAGTTTCTCTTCCCGGTCGCCGTCGACCTCGGCACCACGGCTCGCGTCGAGCACCTCCCTCGCGCCGTCACCACTACCCGGCTTGCGCCATGGATGAAAGGAGATGAAGGGTGGCAACCGCTAGCGACCCGATTACACGGCGCAAGGCAAGTGAACCTCTCCCTTAATCTCTCCCCACACCTCTCTCTATCTCCTGATTGCTACAGCAAGAAGGCAAGAAGGCGATGGCAAAGAGCAAGGGAGCAACCATCAACGCCGTAGCCCCATATTTTATAGGGAAGGGAAGGCGAACCGCCGGCCCGGCAATCGAACCCGACTCGAATGGATGGGCCCACGATGGAACGGAAACCGCCATCCAACGCTCAGCCGCTAGCGGTGGAATCGTCAAGGGCATTAATGCACCTTGGCGGTGCCCTCGACTCCCGCCCCGACATTGAAGCCGCGAGAGCCACGCCCCATCAGACTTGAATGTGCACGCCGCCTCAAAGCGCGGCGAGGACGACGCTTCTCCTCCCGAGGTAAAACCGTCCAACCATCCATACCAGCAGGCGCCCGACCCTAAGGCAAAAAGTCGGTCCGATGACGGTTCCCGCCCCGGCGGAAACCAAACGAACACCTCGGGCCGACACACCCTACGTTCTGTAGGTTGCCGAGCCTGGGCCCACAAGGGTTTCTCTGATGCGCCCGGGATAACCTGCCGAGGGGAGGGAAATGCACAACCAAGCTATACCCGGCCCCAGGGCTCTCGGATTTCTGAACGTGTTTAAGGCCCTTGTCTTTTTATAGAGATGTCCCCATCCGTGGGAGGCCTACAGGCCCTCGGGGTTGTCCGGCTTAAACCAGGGATCTGCTAAGCGTCCCTTGAGTTCTCATGGGTGAATCTGGATCACATAGTGACCCATGCTCCGGCAAGGGGCACGGGCGGCCAGCTTAAGCAGACCGCGCTGGCTCACCGGAGCACGACACATTCGCTTACAGGGGCATTGTGATGTGTCTCCCTCCTCCTCCCTTTCGGGAGGGCTTAAGGCGGAAGGCGTATGATCAAAGTCGAGGAGGCCAGGTGGACCTTGCGCACATAAGCGCGGGCCACGGGCTGCCCACGCAAAAACAAACACGCTCCGCACAAACAAAAGCGCAATTTAAGAGCTGTTTCGGTCTTTGCCGTGCGAGAGACATAAAAGACCTCGAAGGAATCCGCCATTCCATTCCGAGGCCTCGAAGGCTACACCCAACGGAGGTGCGCCACGCGCACCCCTTGTAGACGAACCACCCGGAGAAACAACAAGGCGGCAGGAAGCGGAGAACCCCCGGCGAGTCCTCACTTTCGCTGAGGGGGCTCGGGCTACCGTCGGGGACCTAAATATTGGGCCTCGAGACATTCTCAAACTACGAATTTGTCGGCCCCGCCAAGGCCCAAGAAAACCTGCCTTGCTATCATCCCGCACGGAGGGACGGCCCCGGCGAGCGATGGACCGTGCCATTGAGCCACGACGTTTACATGATGGCGGAGCAGCCCACGAGCGGCCACGGCGGCCGGATGGAGTCACCACGGCGCACATGAGCTTATTAAGCTCACGAAGGACAAGGTCAAGGACCTCTACCGAACAGCGAACCACGGCGTTCCACGTCGACCGCCCAATGTCGAACCATGGCTCGGGCTCCGACCACCGTCTCCGATTAAGCCGATGCTGGCCTAGCTCACCGCCCCGGGAAATCTCCGATTCGTCCGAGGGTGGCCTAGCTCACCACCCTCGGGTGCAAAAACTCCCGCCTCGAGGGAGACCAGCTCTCCATCCTCGGGTGAGGCGGCCAACCAGCCCGTCTAAATTCGCCACCCTCGGGCGTGGGAGGTTCCGTCCCGGAGGGAGGAAACCGCCGCAGATTCAATGCGGTCGCCACGGCAGGCGCGAGCACCCGGTGCCATCGATTACGCCCGCTGAAATCGACTGCTGAATAAGCCTCCCAATCCGGACCGATGGGACACATGCTGAACCGTGACGTGTTACGCCACCCGGCGCACGACGAAACCAAGATGACACTTTGTTCGCTTCCTAGAACACCCGTCAAAACGCCACGTAGGGCCACCTCGGGCACCCGACACGCATGGCAGCAACCCACTTTGGGACCGGCCTCGCCATGCAGACTGAGGGACGCCTCCGCGGGACCCTCGAGCCCAGGAGCGCACGTCCGCCATCGGATGCGGGCCGCGTCTTCGTCGCCGCAACGTTCAAACCGGCCGCCGCCCTCGGCAACGCACATGCAAACGGTGCAGCCTCGGGAATTAGCCACCTAGGCAACCACCAATGTAAACATTATCTCTCCTTCTCCTATAAAAGGGGGAGTAATGTCTCATTAGAAAAGGTTCGATTCGGTTGGACCCCATTTCAACTCCGGTTCACACGGGAAATCTGCTCCACCACTACCACCGTAACCATGATCGTGGGGCTTGAGACCGCTTCTCTCCCACACGATCACCGTAACCCCTACTGCAGGCTCACCTTTGAGCCCCGAAGTTAACACGGCGTGACGCTTTTATTTGGGCGTAGGGCCCCGTTGGCTTTGAACCAGATAAACCGCCGCGTCCCCATGTCCATCTTGGCGCCACGCCATCGAGGGAGGAGGCACGCAGCCTACAAATTTTTTATTGCCGGCACTGAGGCACCCGCCGTTCCCTCGAAACGCCGACATCGGTATGCAACCCGGACAAGTCCTGGTATTCCTAAACTTCGAGTATAAGGCTAAAACTTTGTGGAGGGATTGTCCACGGTTCCAAAAGGCTAGGGTTAAATTCTTATGATTTTGGAAGGTCTTTTAGTGGGGTTTTTGATTTTTCCCCGAGAGATGAGTTTGGGCTGATTTCAACCCGGACAAGTCCGGTATTCAACCCGACATGTCCGGTATTTCTTTTTGAGAACTTGCGTCGCGGTTTTAAACCCGGACAAGTCTGGTATTCAACCCGGACATGTCCGGTATTTGCTTGAAGGTTTGTTGTTTTTCTCTCGGGTTGTCCGTGCGATCGATTACGTGGTGTTTCTGGTTGATCCGCCGTGACTCTAGGCCAGTCCCTAGGTCATCCACCTTGCAAACAAGGTCGTGATTCTTCCGTGAGTTGGTTGATTTGATAAGAGGGGTTGTGAGCTACAAGGTCGCAAATTCGAAAAGAATTTTGTCGAGGCTCCCATTCACCCCCTCCGGTCGCCAAGTTTCGGTCCTTCAAAAAAAGAGAAACGCAAGAAACAGGATCAGCAGTAGATCATTGCTTACACAGAGTTTTTGAGCGTAATGGCAAGAGCTCTGCCTTTCAATTAAGAAAGGGAAATAGAGTTTTATGTACAAGAGAAACAGCGCCCAGAGCGCATGACAACAACTACATGGAAAACAACCTCCCAAACTCAGAATATGCACATCTATACTAAGAAACTTGAATTATTATACATCGGGTTTTCCCATTGTTTAAACTTTAAAGTACCAAACTGCCACAGACCAAATCTTACCAGAGAGAAGTTCAGTCTTCCATGAAGAAACAACATGAACCAGCAAACAAGCCTCAACTACCACAAAGCACTAGTATTTTTTATTTTATTTTGAACGTAATGGCAGGAGCTCTGCTTTTCAATTAAGTAGAATAGAATTGACCTAGTTTTTAAGGAACAATGAGGCCGAAAAACCTTACACAAGCACTAGTAAAAAATCATGCCAGGCAGAGTTGAGTCTTCCATGAAGAACATGAAGCAACAAACAAGCCTCAACTACCACAGAGCACTAGTAAAAAAAATCATTGCCAAGCAGAGTTGAGTCTTCCATGAAGAACATGAAGCAGCAAACAAGCCTCAAACTTAGGAGCACAATAATATCTGCTTCTATAGCAGAAGAGAAGACAACTGAAAAAACAATCAAGTTATCCGATACAAAATTCACTCTAATGATTCTATACACATGGACACTGTTTGCCTCTGCTGAGGTTCTGTAACAACATCCAGGCTCCAGCCCAGATTTTCATGCAGAGCTATATTTGCTCAAAACACAAAATGAGATGTTCGCCTGAGCCCAAAACCAGAAGCTAATAGCGCTCTAGGAGTCATAGTGTGATGCAGCGTCTCAGTAGTGTTTGATTTGGACCAGAACTAAGTATTTGTGCAAGGCAAAAACCCCTCGTCCTGCAGTGGAAACTGCAGGGAAAATAATTAAGTTGTAATGACCTATTGGGTGCAACAATATAAAAAGCCTTCTGCTACAAATAAATATACGTGTTTTTTTTTTCACTAGTACTAGTAATGTCACCATATCAAGATATTTGCTATTATATGACTCCAAACATATTTTAACGAAGCCAGCGTTAGAAATCTTATTTTTACGAAGCCATCTGTTTAGAGTCATATAATAGCAAATATCTCTAACTGGATGGGCTACATCCGAACAAGGAACCATCTCAGGTTCAATCAACAATAGATAAAATAAAAACAACATAGAAATTGCTACCCATGCCCATTTACACCAAGCTTGACATTTAATCCTCTGCACTAGTCCCTGCAACAGTATTTCTGATTGTTCTTACGAATTCTCCATTTTCATCAAACAAATTACCGTATTCATCAATCTTCATGTCTTGATTTTTTGGGTCTCTCAAGCTCTGATGGTGTCTCTCCATGCAGATTCTATTTTGGACCACTGATTAAATCTTGCATGCAGTCTCTTCTGAAATAAGCCAACCTTGTCATCTCCCTCATCAAGCTGGTGCATGAAGATGTCATGCAAATCCTCAATATCATAGGCCATCTCACGAACCTTTTTCTGGCTGTTGTGTGCATGAGTGTTATACTGGTACATCACCACGCAACGTGCCATCATATCTACTCAGACTCAGTGGGGGGCGCCTCCTCGTCATTGGCGATGCACACAACGTTGGGGGTGTCACGCCCCACTTTTAATGGGTCGTTAATCACACGTGTTTACGCCAGGATCACGCCACAAACACGTCTATTAGTAACAGATAATGGTAAATAGAAATAATAGTAAACCGAGCTGTTGAAATATAGGATAGAAAAGGACTTACAGTGGCGACGAAGGGTCACCAAGTCGGGTTACAATATCAGAGTTGGCCAACCGAGAAGCGGTGGATTAACTATGACACTTTGCCCCGTACTCCGCGAGGCGGACTTGTGCACGGATGAAATCTGGGCTTCAACGTCTTTCTCCTAAGCAAACACCTCACGAACTCCTACGATACGCGGTCCACTACCTTGTCGTCATTCTTACCTTCACGTGTGCTGATATCTATAAAAATAGAGGGGTGGTACAAACGTACTCAGCAAGTCCCAACCAGGGGGTTGTAATTATTAAGGGTTTGGGCCCTAGCAGAGTCTCTAAAAACTGCTCTTGCTAGTTCCCGGTTATCTCAGGTCATCACTGTCATGGCACCACAGGTTAGTCATCATAAGTGTATATCTAATCATAGATGTTCAAGCCTAGCACTTGCCCATTCCAAGGGCGTGGCTATTCAAATAGGTTCAATTACTCTGCGAGAGGGTGTACACTTTCCCCACCACGATAGGCGTTGTCTTCCCCATCATGACTTGGTTCAGACAGGCCTAACAAGATTCATACCCGCTTGGGTGCTACCCTAGGTTTCGGTATAGTCCTACCACGACGACTTCTCGGTGGTTGGAAATGGGAAGATCACTTAGCATCCCATTAGCACATAGCATCGCGGAAGATCACATAGCATCCGCCAACTCATAAGTTTGTATACAATATCAAAGCGCCAATTGTTTTACGTGGAGGATCACATAGCAACCACGCCAACCCGACCTCGAGAAGATCACATAGCATCCGAGTCGCCTCCCGATAGATCGTTGCCTCGCGCCGGCCACCTTGGATCGAAATTATACCTTAACCCAACGGGTATGGAGTCAAACGCCCCATCCCGGCGTGTGGTCATGCGTATAATCAAACTAGGTAGAAGGTCCATGACCCGGTCCTTAGGGAGAGAGCCCTCCATGACAGGAAACCCTTACTAGGCGAAACCTGCCGAGACGATCCATCCCACATGGATCGCCCAAACTCGCTTTGGGTTGATTAAGTCCAATCCTTTAACCAGGTTATATTAACGACAAAGCCTAGCGAAGCCCCACGCACCTAGCCCATGAGTACTCCCGCTCGGCTTGCCATGGTTATACTTATCTTAACATCTTATTAATTATTATAGGAATTAGGTTAGGTTAAGGGGTAAGGACTTGCACAGGAGGTTCTTACAAATCGGCACGGCGTCGGCGTCTCTAGTGTTCCTCGGACGGAAGCTCCTAATCGGGTCGATGTAGAACTACGGCGCATACGTTGATAACCTAGCTTGAACTAGAGCAACCAAAACAAGCATAGAACATTATGGTGGCAATGGGTTAGATGCATAGAGCTAGATTTTAGATGAATTATGGAAGTCGTTTCACGCGAAACGGAG
Organism: Hyparrhenia diplandra; assembly: GCA_015847255.1. Lineage (NCBI taxonomy): Eukaryota > Viridiplantae > Streptophyta > Magnoliopsida > Poales > Poaceae > Hyparrhenia > Hyparrhenia diplandra. The sequence goes on along the minus strand of JADLZK010011825.1, from coordinate 15,289 downwards.
TTAAATTGCATGAGTTATGGATTTTATAATATTAATCCCTAATTAAATCATTAGGGTAATATTATAATATAATTTTATCATGTAATAATATTGGAAGTAATTACATGATAAAATTCTATAAATCAAATAATGAATTTACAAATTTTTTAAAATTTTTCTAACAGGAAATAGGACTTTTACATCTCATGTACAATTACACGGTACACCCTAGCAATTAGTTCCGTGTACCGCGGGGAAGTTCCCCATCCACGTGTGCCACGTGGGTCCGGATGGACGCCACCTGTCCCGCCACGTAGGCGCCATGTGGATTCTGATTTTCGGTGGTATGTAATGGAGGGAAGACGGGGGCGGAACGGAAGGCGGCGTGTCGTCGTCGATTGGTCCCGCCGTGGCGCCGTTCTTGGTTCCCCGTCCATCGGGTCCCGCGGTGGTGCCTCGCCGGAGTTCTCGCCGGGGCGGCAGATCTTGGCCTAGACCTCGTCGCGTGGGGCTCAATCGGACCCCCTCATCACCCCGACTTGATGTTGACGGTCAGGGCGGCGGGGTTTGGCGTTTCCCACGGCGGCGGTGCTCGGAATGGCCTCTGGACGCTGCTAAAGCATGGGAAAAGGAGGGAAATCGAACAATGAAACATCGAGCAAGCCGTTGGACTCACCCGGTTGGCACCATAAGCGGCGGAATCGGCCAAGAAAAATCTTGACCTAGCCGGCGGTGGCGGGCTCGAGATGGGGAGAAACGCAAATTTGCGGCGGGGGTGGAGGGAAGGAGGGGCGATGGGGAGCACCTCGTGTTCAAACACGGCGGAGCTTGGAGAGGGTGGGGGCGAGCTCAATCGTTCAACGGAGGGGGCTATTTATAGGCCGCCGCCGAGTCGTTCCGCCGTCGCGATATTTTCCGACCGCGCCTCGTGGGCTCGCGGTCCTTGGCGGTGCTTGGCTGGCTATGACGCCACGAGCAGTGTCGCTGCGGCGTCGTCTGCGCGTCGTCCATGGCGGCCGGCCGTCCATCGCGTCTCGTCTTCTTACAAGAACGGGCGTTGTCGCGCCATGGCGGCGAAGCTACGTCTCCGCTTCGCGTCGCCACCGCGTCTCTTGACTGACACCGTGACGCGCCGACCGTCATGATGTCCGGGCACTCGCGCCTCGTGCCCGGCTCGGCTCGTCGTCTTGCTCATCACACGGTCGCCGGCGTGCGTACTGGCGTCGCCACCCACGCCGTTCCGGTTGGCGATCGCGATGGGGCGAGCCCCGGCCGGCCGGATCGTTCAGCCGGGCGATAAATGCTCTACTATTTCCCGTCGTCGCCTCTAGTGACAGGGTGCGGCTAAAGGGAGCAGCCACTACGCCGCGGTCCTCGTCTCCGAGGAAGGGGGCGGGAGGAAGACGGCACTGCGGGTCCCATCTGTCGGCGAGGAAGAGAAGGAGAGGTGGGCCTCGCGTCTTTGGGCTCGCCGTCGTCGGCCTTGGGCCATTGATGGGCGGCCTTGCTCGTGGATAGGAAAGAAGGGAAGGGAAAGAGCGGTTGGGCGGGCGGAGACAAGGGAAGGGAAGAAGTGGCCCGAGAGCTCATTCTGATTTCCCTTTCTTTTTCTTTCTCTTTTTCTTTCTCTTCTTTTCCTATTTTCCCCTTTTGTGTATATATATATATATATATTTATACTTATTTTATGAGTAGAATATTTTATACTCTCTTGACTCGTGTTCGTGAGAATATTCATTCAATTGTACTTTCGTAAAAATAAATATATTTATACATATAGGGATGCACACTCCTTTCCCTGGTTCTATTATTTCATGTGTGTGTTTATATATTTTCCATAAATATTTTCATTCACTCAAGTACTGGGCTTTCATTTCCTAAATTTGTATCTTGGAATTATTTGCCCATTTGTACCTTTTGAATAAAATATGTATATAGGTTTGCACACACATTTTCTAGAGTTTGTGATTTCATGTGTAATATATATGTTATAAATATTTATATAAGCATATTTATTCCCTGACCTTTATAGTCGAGAATATTTATTTATTGTGCTCATACAAATATTCATATATATTTTTGGTACACATGTGTGTCGGCATTTGTTATTCGAGAATAAATTCGTAAATCATTTCTCGTGCCTTTACTTCCATAAATAAAATCTAGAACTTACCTTGCATCCTTTGCGACCATAAAGCTCGACAGGCAACAAACAAAAGAAACTTATTTTTCTATATGGTGAGAGTTTGAATGCGGTTTTTGAAAACAGGGGTTTCGGTTTTATCGGAAAATAAATCAAGTTTTAGTTGTAATTGTAAAAGTTTAAATTTTTAGTGATTTTTTGAAATGATGCAAAAACACGGGTGTTAAGGGGGGTCAACTGCGGCCATCGTCGACGCCGCTGCCGCCGCAAGCCCTCTAGCGCAGCCATCCTCGTCGCCGGTTTCGTTGCTGCTGAGTTACCGAAGGCCACCGTCGCAGCAGCAAGTTTCGCCGATCCTTTGGCGACCGACCTTCGTTTGATTGTGGAGCCACCCACTCGGGGGGATCCTATGCTTGATGAGACTGTGGCCTCGCGCTCTGTGCCATGCCCGTTGCAGCTTCTTCGCTCTCCATCACCCGCACCTCCAGTGCTGTTGGATTGGTGGGCTGACCTAGTGGCAGCCGGAGTTTATGTCCGTCTCCACGCGCTCGTCGATGTCAATTGAGGCCCGTGGCCGTCTTTGGTGGAACCCCTTAAGCCTCCGCACATGGTTCAGTTCAGCTTTGAGGATGTTGTGGTGTCAGAGGAGGTCGGTGAGGTCACTGCGATAGTGGCCTCTCCGCCAAGGCCCTCAAACGTGACTATCGCCGAGCGGATTCTGGAACGGATATGCATCCCGTTGGACTCCCCGCTGATCAAGGGCGGGCGAAGTTCTTGATCCCGCGCCGCGCCGGCAACGATGTCGTCCGTCGGAGCTCCGGCTGGCCGCCAAGCCCCGCGCGGCAAAATCACGGCGCCAGAGCACAGTTAATACTGATGCAGAAGATGGGCATTGCCACAACATCAACCGGCTGACTTGGATGCCGCTCGCGCGTATTTCGCCTCCTTCACGGGTCCGCTGACGCCATCCAAGGAAGAGGCTATGGAGGTACTCTTTGGTGATAGCTTCGACCCGCTCGCCTGGAATCTGAATCTGGACGGGTTGGATGAAGAGGGGCAGTGAGACTCTTCCGTTCCACCTAATTTGTCGCCTAGTCTACTTGTAATCACAATCTCTTGTTGCCCGTGGGCCGTAGTTCAGTAATCCCTGGATTACTAATGTTTGTGTTTGTGTTTGTGTTTGTGTTTGTGTTTGTGTTGATGTTTGTATTGTAACCTAAAACTCTCTTCTTCTTAATGAATTACGTGCAATGCACGTTCGAGAAAAAAAAATCTACTTAGACACCCGTAGATATGATTGTGCCTTATATCACAGTTGCCCCTACTGCAGCAAGGACAATTTTTATACAAATTTGATCAAATTCAAAACCATTTGTCTTCTCAGCAAGCAAGGACAAAAAATTACATGTGGTTTTATTCGAGCGTTGAGACGGCGCTAATAGCACTCAAACTGGAGGGACCACGCCTTCCCTTCAGCACCGTTTGAAACCTTATTATTATTACAAAACCTTATTATTACTACTTTGCGTAGCAACTTGCTGGAAACTTTGCATAAAGTAGCCGGCCCAGCTCCTTTATATTTACGGCCTCCATGCACACGAGCACGCAGACGTCGCCGCTGCCACCACCGTCCTCCGTTGTCCCATCATCGTTCATCAAGTACACAAAGCCACCGCGGACGGACTCTGCCCGCGACATGAATTGCGGCTTTCCCCACCCAAAATCTGCATCGTACTGTGGTCTACCGAACCAGCTGTTAATAAGCACGTCCGTCTGTGGCAGGGTGCCTCTCAAAGTCCGTCTCTTGTCCATCTCGGCAGTCTCGAAGTAGTCAATCGCGGACCGCACCAGCTCGTCATCCATCCGCTTGATGGCACCCTTGATGCGGACAGCGATGGATCCCAACGCCACCGTGCCAATTTCCCTCGCCGTGCTGGTGACACATAGCCTCAACACTGCATTGCCGAAGTAGTGCCTCGGGAGGGGCGGCTTCATCCGGCAACGGAGGTCGGCCGGGAACACTATGCGCACTTCAGAATCCGGTGGAAGCCGCCGCGCAACGCACGTGCACTGCCAGATGAGAGCGCTCAGGGCACAAAAAGGTGCTTGTCGTGCCACCACAGAGGTGCTTCAAGGGAGGCAACCTGATCCCTAGAAATGGTGAAAGAAGACTTCCAAGGCAAGAGATCCCTCAGGGTCAGAGAATATGAACTTAGGGTGCAATGTCAAGAATGCGTCGGGGTGGACTGTGGGCGGAGACCGTGCACGGAGTAGGGTGCGGTCATGGCACGGGAGCTCCACGGCAGCACGGTCACCATGCTTGGAGAAGGCCGACCATGTCTGAAAAAAAGTGGAATGCGCTTGAAGCATCTATGGCAACGTGGTGTAGAGCTGTTCCTAACACCACCCCTCCACACTTCAAGAAAGTCACCTGTCATCGTAAGCACGCCAATTCATATATATATAAGAAATTTTTATAATAATTGGGGAAAATTGGATGGCTCACATCGATCGAGAGTGGCCGATCCGACGGCTACGAGGCTGTAGGCAATGGGAGGCAAAAGCCGGGAGGCAAAAAATTGCCTCTGTTGTGTCTATGACGATGGGCCATAGAAGTAAAAATTGCCTCTGTTGCCTTCACAAAATGGAGGGAGTAAGAATGGGCGGTAATTGCAAACTTGTAATTCTTTTTTGTAAAGGGTAAAATGGTAACTTCAGAAATACCAATTATTGTTTTTAGTAGTATAGTTAGTGTGGCAAACACAAAATGAATACGAGTGTGTTGGTTACTTCTAGGTTTTCACGGCCGGCGTCTGCGAGCCGCCGTCGCCGCCGCGGATGGGTAGGTTTCCGCGACGGCCGACGTCGTGCGAGCCGCCGCCGCCGCCGATGGGAGGAGGCCGGACGCAGGGCAACGGGCCACCCTTGCCCCTCGTTCCTCCTCGCCGTCATCCACCCCTGCTCCTCGTCCTCGCTGTACTTCGCTCGGGCGTCGCCCTCAGCGTTCGTCCATGGTGGAGCAAGATGAGGCAGAAGAAGATGGGGGCATCAAACCTAGATCCAAGCGCCCATGAGGAGGCACCGGGCCGGCACCGACGCTGGCGTTGCACATGACCAGGAAGTAGGTTCGCCGCCGCCGCCGCGCCGCTATCTCGCGACGGGTAGGTTCGGCGTCATGCGCCTTTGCGCCGGCGCTTCTTGGTTATCGTCTTGGCGCCCGCCCGAGGAAGGGACGGGGCAAAGGCGGTGGACTGCTGCTTTATGGCGCGCCCCTCTCGGCGGACCTCATTGTGGGGCGTAGGCGTTACCCGGGTTGGTTTCTCACGTTTGCAAGTTCATGTCTTTTGATTCTTAGTTCGAGAGATTATTGTAACTACTAGAGTAGTTCATACAAAACACTTACAATTCTGTGTTGATCATAGCATACAAAGGATCAAGCTCCGATTGGCAAAAGGGGTATGGTCTTACGAGAGACTATTTTAGTATCGCTTGTTTCCAATAGTGTGTTTCCGATTGACTAATTTAAGCTATATGATTCGGTGTGTCAATGCATAACGTGATGCTTGTTCTTCCTCGATTGTTTTTGCCCCTGACATTAGACTGAAACTTCAGGGGGGATTTTCAGAGACACTTTGTCCCTTTAGTTAGTCAATTATTTATTGACAAAACTCATTTGCTGGTTACTGATAGTTTGATACTAACTGTCCCTGCTATCTTTGTTGTCGCATTTGCAGCAAGCAATTGAATCCGGCCTCCCAGACAAAAGTGTTCTGACAATGTGCATGAAATTCCCTGAGCTAGAGAGAAGCCTTAGGGAAATTGATCGTTCGCGTGCCATCTATGTGCATGCATCCAACTATGCTGATCCAAACAATCCTGACTTTTGGAAGAAGTGGAATGATTTTGAGATTCAGCATGGTAACGAAGACACATTTAGGGAGATGCTTCGTATCAAACGTCATGATGGCTGCTAGCCGCGAAATGTATGCCACACTTATCGACTTAATTTGCAGTTTGACATGAACACTAATTCTTGTATCACAAATTAATACTGACATATAACATTGTGCAGACACATTTCATACTACCAGAGTACTTATGCAGATGGATCAGAGGTTAAACACGGGACGGCGCTTGACACTCTGAGCTGCATCTTGGCGTCCCGAAGATGAGATGGCAGCCTTGGAAAGGCAATCGGCTCCCGGACCATCATCCACTGGACCACCACCAGCACCGAGCACCGCCCCAGCCTCGCTAACAGGATGATGAACTTTGTCGATCTTTGGAATAGAGGCGTAAGCCGAGAGCAACCGACAACGGGCTTGTAACAACGAGGACATTGAGCTGCCCGGCAAATGATGCGAATTATCGAATTGATCTTTGAAAAGTCATATCTTCTAGTTGTGATGCTTAGTTTCGAGCTGCAAGTGTTAGCGAGAATATGTTTCTGACACAACAATTCGGTTGCTGAAATTCAGATCTTAGTCTCGTGAGTGTGCATGTTTTATGAGAATCGGCTACATTGTATTGGATGTATATGACCTTGTCCAACATGAATTGATGCTCCAATAGTTTGATCTCGAGTTTTTAGTTTGCATCATTTAGTCGTAGTGACATCATCGAGAGAAGAGAGGTGGTCTTAGGACATCAGCCATTCACATTATTAGTTTTTTACGTCGCCTCCAGGTTATTTGATTGCCTGACGAGTTCTGCCGTTGTGGAAGAGATCATTGTTGGCGTAACCATCAAACTGGTTTTGGTCGTGTTGGTAGTCAAAAGGTTGAACTTTGCAAGATATCGACCAACTTGGTTTGCTAAACTCCAAAGGCTGAAGGCGCTGTCCTCACGCCGTATCTCTTACGGTGTCCGAACTTAGTTGTCGATTATGCGGTGAAGAACAAAACTGAAAATCTTTGTACAGCGCAAGACTAGCGGATAAACATGAACCGTCACCACCATATCCTTGCAGCTTGCTTTCTCCTTAGTTCAATCATTTCTTTCACTCGCAACCGTTACTTCTAACAGATTGGGCTATAGCCATAGAGAATTTATCGAGTATGGTACTTTCGGTGCACACTTGAAACATGGAATCACGACATATATGATTTAATTCCCAACCTCTCTCTTTTAAGCTTTTCCTGCATGTCCTGAGAAGTAGGACAGTGACATGTTGATTAATAGATCAATTGCAGTCTGTAACATTACAAATGATTGAGACATTTTAAATGGACAACGTAGATGATTAGTACAAAGACATACAGTTAAAAGCACATGTTCATAAGTGTCTACCATTTAGGGATCATCATTAGCAAGCAACATTTTCAGTAAGACTGAACTGAAGGAGATGAGCTGAAGGATTCAGTACAGAATTCTAAAAAAAATCACGAAAACTTGTAGAGCATTCTTTGCCTTCCAAACAAGTATCTCCTAAACAAGTACAAGCCACCTTTTGGGAACAGATTCTGCAGACAGGGATATAAGCCGTGATAACCATCTCCTAAACAAGTATCCAAATATGTAATCATACATGAACTCCAACAACTACAATTCTAATATGTGGAGAAATCTTTGTTATGGTTGCTAAATATGTGGAATCTTAATAATAATTCAAAATTAGTACAGTAGTTTGATGCCTACCCAACCATCCAATGCCAAGAGTGCATGACATGAATTCAAGGTCCCGCTCAGTAGAGAGAACAAAAATGGCATCAAGACAAAATGTGCTCTTCCAAAAGCACAAACAACCTCCAAGCCTTCCTCTTCAATTCATGGTCTATTGCACCCTCAAGCTTAAGAATTCATAAATCATGACTCATCCAGAACAGTATAATGCGAGATACAAGACTTCAGTTTTGCATGCACGCATCAACCCGAAAACGCTTCTATGGGCTGCCTCTCGTCATTCGATGCAATATATGGAATAAATATGGTCCCACACAAAATGAGATAGATCCCAAACAAATCCCCTCATCAAAATACATGGAACAAACAATGGTCCTGTTCTAAGTTAAATGGACACTCATCTAGGAATGTATCATCAAATGGTGATATGCTTGAATCGAAAAGGCAAATGTGAGGCCGAGCTCAAAGTTGCATACAAAATACGAATCACAATCAGTTTTAATCCTTGGTCCACAACTATATCCGCTAAACAAGGCGTGAACGGCTTTATTGAACTATATTGAAAGGATGGTGTGGGTAAATCTTCCATTCATGTTAAACAACGAAACTCGATAGTAAAAACAAAGTTATTCAGATTATCAAAGCTTACGAAAGTGGATACCTTGAGCAACGATGCAAATCCTGCTCGGCCGGCGGGGCGGGGGCGTGGCGGCGCGCGGAGGAGGGCTGAGGGGGCGGCGCGAGGAGCGGCGGGTTGAGTCGGCACCGCCGCGGCGCAACGGCGAGGGCAAGGGCGTGGCGGCGCACGGACGACGTCTTGGAGGAGGAGGAGGAGCGGGCGGGTTGGGGAGGGCGTGGCGGCGCGAACGGCGAGGGCGCGGGCGTGGCGGGAGGTGTCCGGCGTCGGCGTCTTCATCGGGCGCAACTGAGTCGGAGGAAGGCGCGGTAAATAAGAGCCGCCCAGCGGGGATGAGTGTCCCGTCTCGGCGTCGGCGTCTTCGGTGGCGCGGCCGCGATGGAGTCAGGCGGCGGCGCGAGGACCGGGCCCGGCGGGGATGAGCCTGTCGCGTCCCGCACGGACCTGGGGTCCCCGATCGCCACCTCGGGAAGGGGCTCCGACGAGCGGGGAGGTCGAAGGGGGCTCGCGGACGAGGGCTGGGGGGAGGAGGAGGAGCGGCGGGTTCGATGATGGCGAAGAGGAGCGGCGTCGGGATCTCGGGGTGGGCCGCGACGAAGAGGGAGGGGTCGCGAGCACAGGGTACCTGCAGGTGCGGGAGGGGGTTAGATGTGAACAATTACGTGTTATCCTTCCACCTAAAAAAGAATTTAGGAGAGGCAACAAGAGGTAATGGTAGGTAAAATCAAGTATTGTAAAAAAGAGCTCTATATATAAAGATGGTTTTCTATTTTTCAGAATGAAGATTATAAAAACTATTCGTTCTCTAAAAGTTTACAATTAATTTATTTGAAATTGAAGAAATTTGAAACTAAAACCAATTTTCTTATAGAAAATGTTATCTACTCTCTCCATCCAGGAAAATATGCAATTCTAGTACAATGTTTACTATTTGTATAAATAAATAGAAAACCATTTTCAAAAACAAACAAGAGGACCCAATTTCAATTTATCTACTCCATTTTCTAGTTAATAAACGTTTAAAATCAGACTACAGACTATAGTATGAGTCGAAACTCAAATATTAAAAAGCAAAGCAGAGAAATTGAAGTAGACCTGTATGGCCAGTATGATGGACGATGGTTCAATACGTGGAACAAACAGCCTCCTCAGCTCTGGCGACGGCTTGAATTTCTTGACGTCATCGACACTGAGATCATCAGCATGAGCGACAACAAAGAGTGCACCTTCGCCGTTACAGCTGATCTCCATCCTACCGTCGTCATTGACGCCGAGGCGGCCGGCGAGGGGATAGAAGGCCACCAAGGCCTTGGCCATAGCCTCCTTGAGCCTGGCCACGTCGAAGAAATCAGCAGCAGCAACATCGTTGGAGCTGCTGTAAAGGTAGATGGTTGGAGTGTGGCCTTGGTTTGCCACCCAGAGGTCCAAGCAAGAGAGCCAGATCGAGCCCCTTCCTCGGTGCCGGCTCGCTGGGCGTTACAAACGACGATCTACCACCTGCACCTCGAAATCCATGGATGATTTCATTTCTAATTTCTTCTTGTCAAACCTATACTCACCGATTAAATAGGCCGCAACACAATGCAACCAGCGGATATATGTACATCCATGGATTGTGTTGCGGAATAATTGGTCGTGCCGACGCAACGACAACGGCTCTGGTAGGTGGCATGTCCTAATAGACTAATAATATAGAGATACGTACTCTCCGCTGCAGATCCGTCGAGATCTCTCTCATTGGAGGATATGGATAGATGTCTGGATCAGACATGAACATACATGATTAGTGCTCCCATTGAAAAAGGAGAGACCCGCTCGAGTGTTTCTGTCATGCATCAATACCATATGTCTTTTCTGTGCCGACCAAGAAACAGTCGGCCTGGTTTAGATGGCAGATTTTTTGCCACAAAATTGCAAATTTTTAGACTCTCTCTCCATCACATCATATTAAATACACCAAAAGACATATGTTCGGAGCAGTAAATGTAGGTAAAAAAACTAACTAATTACACAGTTCTGTTATATACACGAGAGACGAATCTTTTGAGCCTAGTTAGTCCATGACTGGACAATGTTTACCACAAACAAACGAAACGTGCTACTACAGTGTGCTATAGGAGTTAGAACAGTACTTTTGCTAAAAATTTGCCAACTAAACAAGCCATGTGTTTTTTGACTGTGTGGTTGCTAAACAGACGTGGTTTTGTATTTCGGAGGCTTGTGGTAGAAATGTTGGTAGTGACTTTGTGTCCACCGGACAGATGTGGTTAAGGGATAAGAAGTTTTTTAGTGGAAAATTGTCTGTGTGCTGCTTCCGTGTGTGGGCTATGGAAATTAAGAAATTCCTTATGTTTTCAGGGTATTCCTTGGATGGATGTGAGATCTCTAGTCTTAGGGATTGCTGTTATGCTCTAGTCCTGGCAATTCTATGCCCACCAGTCAGGAAGCAAGAATTGTCCTTGAAGGTGAATAAGTTGAAAGCAATTGCCACAAGGCGGGTTCAGATTACTGGATGAAGCAAGTCAAAGATGTTAAAACCCAGATCGGTTAGGGTAGGTAACCAGTGAGTTAACTAGTGATTATGATGGGGTATAATAGACGAACTACTAGAGGAGAAGAGAAAACACTACAGCAGTAGGGATCGGGGATGGAGAAGGGGATGCCATACCAGATCCGGTCGGAGGTGCAGGGGGAGCAGAGGAGCTGGATCCGTCGGCCATCGGGGAAGAAGGAGTCGATGCAGTGGCGTCGACGGCGAAGTCCGGGCGATGCAGTGGCGGCGGTCTTCCCTTCGCTGTCAGCGTCCCTCCGATCGGAAGGGGAATGTAGGTGGGAGTGGCGGCTCGGAGAGAAACCTCGTACCTAGAGCCCCTGGCACCCACCTCCTTTTATATAGCGCTGCGGCGACAGGCCCACCAGCCATCTTTGGGCTGGGCGCCCCCCAATCAGGGCACAAGACACAAGGTTGGGCCCCAGTCGTTGGACTGGGCCTGTAGAGATCAACCTAACAAAAAGACAAATCGGACTACAAAATTCAGCACGCTTATGACTGGGAATCAGATGTCTTTCCTGATGAAGTGTAGGCGAAGCTCACAGAAGCTGACAGATGTACGTGGCTCGATCGGGTGGAGATGGAAAAAAAGTGGATCAACCTCACTGCGCTCTGAACGGTGCCAGAGTGCCAAACATATCAAAGAAAAACAAGTCCAACAGGAGGTGAAAAACAAGGGATTCTTGAGCTTGAGTTCTGTTCTTGTTTCTCGATCCCCTCATAAATGGCCAGCATGTCCTTTAATTCGTCACACAAATCAGCCATTCAGAACTTCAAGAGTCAATACCATTGTGAAAGAAATGCAGTGAGATACCCAGTTTAGTCGCAATTCACATGTCTGATGCAATGATTTTCAGAGGTATATATCTCCCAAAAGATACAGCCAAAGCATCCAAAGTATTCCCGCTAGTCATGTAATTCAGCTATGATACATTCTTACAAGTTCACACATAACATAAGAACAGGCCTACACGGTCAATTCGGATCTTGAGATAAGAATGCCATCAGAATCGGCATAGAGCCATTCTCCATCGCAAAGGTCACAGGAGCATGCTTCTCGCCGATGCCCTTCTTGTTTGACTTGATAAGGTGTGAGTTCAGAGCCCGGATGCCAACGTCGCAACCATTTATCTCATCGACGTCCCTGATGCAGCCATTGAGCACGACACCAGCCCACCCGTAACTCTGCTGCCTTCACAACAGGGACACGATAAGGCTGGATTTTTTTTTTTGTTCTTTTTTTTTTTGTTTTTGTTTTTCAAGGTCTATCACCGCCGGGTACTCTCACCAGGAGTGATGGCAAAAGAATCACTGTCGCTTTCATTTTCCAACAGTGAAGGGGATTTTGGATTTGATAGTGATGTGATATTCTGTAAAAGTGTATAAAATCCATATGACAATATACTTTTGTCACGGGACATCATAACAATATACTGCTTATGTAAAAATGCAAATCTGACATATACATGCAATCTATAGGGGCACGAGCCTTGCGTGGCCCACGCGCGAGCGACTCGAGGCGAAAACCTAGCGGCCGCCGCCCGGCCTTCCCGTCCCCATCTCCACCTCGCCGCTGCTTGAGCACGCAGCCCGTGGAGGCCGACGCGGCGCGCTGTGAGGAGGGTGGCGGCGGGCGAAAATCCGGCGACGCCCTTGCTCCAGCGTGTTGGAGGAGGCGCGAAATAACGCTGGCGGCGCGAGTCTTTTCTCCGAAGAGCGATGGTAGCTCGCTCCCTCCGGTCCGGATCCTCTCCTCCCGGCACCGGAAGGGATGGATCTAGCCGCGCCCGTCGGCCGCCTCCAGGCGCCGTTAGCGGTTTTGGGGTGGGGGCGGGCTTGCCTCCCCGCCTCCCGGGCGGATGCGGTCCAGCCCCTCGGTGGTCCGGATCGGGGCGGTGCGGCGTTGGAGGCGGGCGGCGGCGGTTTTTGGTCGGCGCCCGGAGGACGGCGCCGGTAGGGGACGGGCGGAGCAGCGGCTCAGTTGAGTTGGTGGTGGTGGTTCTGGTGGTCTCGGGGTGGCGGTGGTGCTGCAGTGGTGCCAAGTCATCGGCTCTGCATGGCGGTCGGGTTTGGTGGGGCGGAGGTGGTGCGTGAGGGCGGCTTAAATGTTGGCCGGTGCTTCTCTTCCTCTTCGCAACGGCGTTTGAGGCGCCGTCTTGGTGGTGGGTTGGGGGTTGGCTGGTACCGTTGGTGGTGCTGTGGTGGTGTCTTTGGCTGTCTTTGCGCTCTTCCGATTAGTGTTGCTGCGGTTGAGGTTGGGAGTTGGCTGCCGGCTTGGTTGAGAGCATGTTGCAGGCATGGTGTTGAGCCGCGAAGCTTCCACCGACGTTGTCCGTGGCGATGGTGGCGGCGCCGTTGGGGCGTCGCTTTCCCTGGGGCACCATTGGGAGTCACCATGTTCCTGCAAAGACAGGGTCCTTGGGTGAAAAAACCTCGTCCTTTTTGGGCGTGCGACGAAGGTGCCACTAAGCGTCGTGTCGTCCTTGGAGCGCCCGCATCGAGGGACTTCGTCTCGGCTTGTGCTAGTGAGGCTTGGTTGGTGGTGCCTGTGGGCGCAGCGGCATTGGTGGTATGCGCTCGGTCCGTGTTGGCGGGGAGTTTGCGGAGGTTCGGCGATGGTTGCGGAGGTTGGCTTGCGGGTGAGGGGGAGCATGGTGGTGGTGGCTGGAGACATGTGGCGTTGGGGGACGGTCCTCGTCTATGCCATCCCTCCCCCTTTAGACTTTAGCGGTGGCTGCGGCGCGGCACCGAGTGAGGTTGGACTTCGGGCGTGGTGCCGGGTTGGCGGGGGTGACGCAGCCTTCGTGCCGCCATGGTTGGCGCATCAATCCTCTTCGGTGTGGCTTTTGCTAGGGTGTGGCAACGACAGTGGTCATCGTTTTTCCTCTGTTTTGTGGAGCTGGTAGAGTTGGCGGTGGCGGCTGCTTCGTGTCGATGTCTCAATCCGACCAAGCGATATTGATGGTTGCTCGGTTGATGCCGCAATCCAACCGAAGCGGAGCTTTCAGGTTTTTACTCTTTATTCCATCCGCCTGGTTCGACTAGTTGAGTTACGTGAGTTGTTGGTGTCAAGTGGTTGCTTTCGGCGTCGATGACCCAATCCGACCGAGAGGTTGTGGCTTGTGTTGATGTCCCAATCCGACCAAGCAAGGAGTTGAGTGGGTGCTAGTTGTGATATGAGTTGACTTGGTACCTAGGTTTGAAGGAGGAGTAGAGTACCCTCCAAAATTGTATGATTTTTCTGGCCTGGTTTCCCGTCAAGAAAACTGGGACGACACTTGCCTTTTCTTTATTTGTCTAACAGAAATTGCGGCAAAGCTTTTGTTGTGTTTTTCAAAAAAAAGTGCAATCTATAACTATATACTCCATCTATAGACATCCTAAATTTCTAAATTTAGAAATATATACATCGAAGTAACTACAACCTGAGAGTATTGGAAATAGCAGCAAAGCTGCTGCTAGAGCTTTGCATAAAGCAGCCGCTCTAGCTCCTCTCTATGTACAGCCTCCATGCACATGAGCAAACGGACGTCACGGCTGCCAGCACCATCGTCATCGTTCATCAAGAACACAACTCCCCCGCGGTGGTTCTCCGCCAGCGACATCAACTCTGGCTTCCCCCACCCAAAATCTGCAGCGTATTGTGGCCTGCCCAACCAGCTGGTAATATGCAGGTCTGTTTGCGACAAGGTGCCCCTCGGAGGCCGGCTGTCCATCTCAGCCATCTCAAAGTAGTCGATCGCAGAGCGCACCAGCTCGTTATCCATCCTATCAATAGTGCCTTTGATGCGGCCAGCGACAGACCCCAACTCCTTCGTGGCAATATCTTGCGCCGCACTGGTGACGCCTAGCCAAAACATCGCGTTGCCGAAATACTGGCTCGGGAGGGGCGGCCTTGTTCTTCGCCGGATGTCGACTGGGAACGTGAGGCGCGCTTCGGAATCTGGTGGGAGCCGGCGCGCAACGCACACACTCTGCCACACGAGAGCGCTCACGGCGCAAAAGGTGCTTGCACCGCCACCGCAGAGGTGCTTCAAGGAGGCTATCTGGTCCTTGAAAATGGTGAAGACTTGGATGGCAAGAGGTCCTGACGGGTCGGACAAGACGTGCTTAGGGTAGAACGTCGAGAGTGCAGCGGGGTGGATTGCAGGCGGGGACCGTGCGCGGAGTAGGTGCGGTCATGGCAAGGGAGCTCCACGGTAGCGCGGTCGCCATGCTTGGAGAAGGCCGACCATGTCCGGAAGAAGTGGAACGCGCCTAAGGCATCCGCGGCAGCATGGTGGAGAGCTGTCCCTAATGCCACCCCTCCACACTTCAAGAAAGTCACCTGCCATCATAAACACGACAATTGTATTTT